>JAJTWQ010000045.1:0-600000 GCA_029007595.1 Solanum commersonii | reverse complement strand
AAATACTTTTAACATACCCGTCACCACATCTAAGGAGCTCTGTTGGTGACCTTTAGTTTGGAGAGCATAAAAATGGTTTTGCTTTGGAGCATTCCTACTCGAGCCACTAGGGCCACATGAAGGGTATGGTTAAGCCCTATGATGAGTGTCTCCCTCATTTCTAATAACCGAAGGACAATCCCTTATTTTATGATCTATTTTACCACACCCGAAATAAGCATTAGTGCCCGCTAGACACTTCCCTTCATGGTTTCTTCCACATTTAGCACAAGTAGGCATCAAAGATTTACCACCATTTCCTTGGGGATTAGGATTAGGAACCCTTTCATTTCTTGGCTTTGGGGAGCATTTGTAGAACCTTGCCTAGAGTACCGTTATCAGAATCTAGAACGAGCCCGTCTACCGAACCTAAAAGGTGCAAAATTACTATCATCCACTCTAGCCCTTTTTGCCTCCCTATATCATTCCTTGAGATTTTCCTCATCTATTTGTTGGGCATGCACCATAAGGCAAGAAATACCTAGGTCCGGAAAAAGCATAGCGGTGTAGCACTCTTTGACTACCATGTTGGACACTCTTGACACAAACTTACTCATCTTGGCCCTACGATCTGCCACAATGGAAGGAGCATACTTGGATAGTTGAGTGAACCTCAAGGCGTATTCCCTTACACTTATATTTCATTGCCTAAGATTGATGAAATAAAGAACCTTGGCTTCTCTCATCTCTAGAGGGAAGAATCGATCGAGAAAAGCACTTTTGAATCTTTCCCATTCTATAGGACCCGCTTCCACTGACCTTGCCTCTTTCCACTGATTAAACCATATCTCAACAACCCCTTTGAGTTGGTAATGGCCTAGTTCTGCCTTCTCTATTAGGTTGTGCCATTACAGCTTGAGACAACACTCGAATGCGGACCTCAACTTCGCATTCGTCACATTCTCATTCAATGGGTCAATCAGAGTTTGAGGATGAACCTCTTTCTTAACATTTCCCTCCTCCAACCTCTAGCATTAGCCCTTCTAGTAGTCATTTCCTAAAGACCATCGGACACAGATTAGGAGAAAGACTTACAGAGTTAAAACTCCATGGTACGACATAGAGAAGTGAAGAACTGAAATTTCCTAAACATCTAATAACCTCTTATTCATAAATGTGGTGCACTTCATATTTATGAACACGACTCTACTTAACGTGGTTTGAGACATCCTAGAGCCATTCTAAACCTTGTGCTCTGATACCAAGTTTCTCATGACCCAGGGATACTGATTCTTATCGTGACCAAGGACACTCCTACGGTATGAGTGTCTACGATCATTGATAATATAGTAACCCAACCAAGGGTTGGGGTCGTGTCCCAAGGAAGTGGTTTTGAAAATTGATAGAAAAATAGAATTTACATTCTAACTAGTCATAGCTAAAGATATTAACGAATAAAAACATAGTAAATAAAAAGGGGTGACACGAAAGTGTCAAATATCAAAGAGGGTTTTGTAACAAGTACTAAAACAGCAAAATAAATAAGAAAATCAAGTATGGGGAAAGGTTCTTGGGATGTGACCATAATAAAAGTTGAGATAAATTGTTGGGTACATGCTTTCGATAGGACTTTTACAAAATAATAGTGACTAGGCTAAGTTTTAAATGGAAATAAGTTCCCTCTCGGGTAACTTACCTCGTTTCAAATGCGTTCCTCTCTGACACCCATTTGCCGCATGAAGACCAGCCTACACCTTACCCCACTCACTCTCTCGAGTTGAGTGTTAGGATATGGGACTAGGGCTCACCCTCTTAGGCTGAACCTCATGTCGACCCACTCCTTAGGCCATCAGTCTAATGGTTTTGGTTTCGCAACCTCTCTCTCGGGCAAGCCAAAAACACATGGGTGGCTTTATATTTGAAGCTACAAACCCTTTAGATTAAACCACAACCACTAGGTGAAATCACCATTAAAATACATCCAACCTATAAGAAAGAAAGACCCAACAAGAATATTAACCCATATTTGCTAAATCACACCCCAAGAATGGGGTTTTTTTAGCCACACATCAAGAAATAAGAAATTATACCTTACATAATAATGAAATCAACTGGGTATAAGAAATTATACCTTAAATTAAGCAAAGGAAAGTGAATAGAGAGGACCCACTTCCAAACTTAAGGAAGAAGACCTCCTTCCTTCAAGTCTCCACAAAACCCTCTCCAAACACTTGAGAGAAAAATATCAGCTAAAATAGTTCTAAAGTGAAAATAATAATAATAATTGTTCCACTCCATAAAATCCCCTTAAGACTACAATTCTAACTAGAATTTATAGTTTTCACAGATTGTGTTGCGGAGGATTGTTCGGCAACATTAGTCCAGATTGCCGATTAACGCGGCAATCCGCCTTTTGGTTAGCTCATCACCTTCTTTTCTTGTCTTTAGCATCCTCGCATTCTGGATCATTAAGAGGTACAGTACTGCTTTGCGGAATTGATCGGCGACTCGCCAATTGCTCCTTTCCTCGCCTTTTGATCCACTTCCTTCAAGGCTTCGCGTACTTGAACGAAGGGCGGTTCATGTCGTTTCGGCAACTCGCCAAGTTAAACTCAGCGATCCGCAGGATTCTATTTCTTGTTCTTTTCAGCCCTATTTGCTCCGTTTTGCGCCTAAGGTTCTTTTCAGCCCTATTTGCTCCATTTTGTGTCTAAGTGTCCATGCTTCCACTAAAACTTCAAATACCTGAAACTTCAGTATTTTAATCAGGTATTGAAATAAAATAAGCATTCAAGGACATTATTTCCATTAAAATAAAGCCCTAAATGAGTCCAACTTGTGGACTCATCAACACCCCCAACTTAAACTTTTGTTTGTCCTTAAGCAAACTCAGGTTCAGCCGTTCAAAATAGGTTCCTCAAACAGTGCTACACAAGATTAAATCATGAATGCACACAACAAGACTCAATTTACTTATGCGAGGATTAATTATGTACTCAAAGATTCAAATTGTGACACACCATCACCAAAGATTCTCATGCTCGCAATACTTGCTACTTGTGCAAATTCAAGCTCAACAAAAATATCTAAATGCCCTCGCACAAAGAATGATTTCATATTCACACACATATATGAGTCAATTTAACATCAGGAATCAGATACAACGCTCACACTCAAAAAGAGGAACACAATGCATGTTTTCACCCAGGTTTGCCCTTATTTTCCAATTGACTTTCAATCCAGCTTACTCAAGATAAAAAAGGTCTTTCTAAGGCTTGTAACGGGGCTGAGTGCAAATGTATGGTCATTTAGGCTTAGTGACTTTTTCCTCGTGAGTTGTGGCATTCTCAAGGCATTCCCTTCTTTTCCTTTATCAATTATTTTTCTAGTGCTTCTAAGTCACCCTTTTTTGTTTTATTCTCCTCCATGGATTGCTTAAAATCCGATTCCCTTGGTACTTTATTCCACATATATATATATATATATATATATATATATATATTATTTTATTTTATTTTTTTTGAATTGAATTGAAAGGGTTCCATTTTTATGCAATACCATGGGTTAAGGGGGACTTTTCTTGCACTTCTTGACTTCTCCTTTTCCCTTTCACCAAACCCCCAACTTAGGCTTTTGGCCTAAGTTGGCTATTCACTATACCACAAATCAAGAGGATTATAGTTAGTGGATCAAATAAGGCCTAGGGTTTATCAAGGTTCTTCCAAATAAAGGTAAGGCTCAAAGGTGTTCAAAAGAGTTTCGCACGCTCACAGGTAGGTCACAAAAAGAGGTATATGTCAAATTGGCTCACACTCTTTAAAATTTCCTAAGATCATCTCCAGAGTACACCTTTCTAAATCAATCAGACTAACCGGGAAAATTCTAGGTTTATTCATGCATGGTTCAAAGTAAGCTAATCACACAAGGCATCAATACTTCAATCAAACAAGACTAGACACGTTCACTAGCATGTAACGGTCCTCACAAAAAAATCAATTCGATAAATGGCTAGTCACAACAAGATGTAAAGAGTGCACATATAGTCTATGTAACTTCATTTGGCCTCATCGTAGCCGTGCATTTATGTTTGTTCAATTGGGAGCACTATTCAAGTCATCGTTATTGATAAAAACCGAAACTCAATGTTTTTGCAAAAAAATACCCACTTTCAACACAAGAGGTGGCGAAATTTTTTTGGAAGGATCAAAATTGTTTTTAATTAGAACAACAGGAGCCATGAGCTCAAACATCCACATAAAATCAATAATTTTAAATAATTAAAAACAGACAACCCAAATGTATACAAAAACACAAGCATCCATAGCAAGCAAATAAAGGTGAGCTTCACCCCACCACAATCAAAAATATTTGTCCTCAAATATATAATAATAATCCAGAGGTCAAATTAAAGAAAGATAGAGATAGGGCTAGAGAATAATCTTGGTTAGGTAGCTGTTTCGAGTTGGAGTCCTTCAACAGATGTCGCATAAAGCCGAAGGCATGCTGGGGGTGTTTGGTGCATTGTCGAGTGATTCATCAAGCTCTGTACAACTTTTCTTAGCATTCCAATACATCCATCTTCAACCCACGCTCTCGAGTGATTAATCAGCTACCTTTTTTTGTGTTGGCCTGCAGCTTATCTAGTTTGTTCCTAATCGGTGACAGTGCTTTGGCTTCTGGGAGATTTGGTGCTTCGCCAAACAAATTTTTACTTCATCAAGTTTTACAGAACTTCTCAGCAGTTGTGGATGTTTGAACGGTGGTGACCATCGGGATCGCCGATCAGGTGGGCGAATCACCAAAACCTTCCTGAGCTCACCGAGGTTTACTGACTCCAGGCTCAGAGAATGCCTTGAGTCAAATGGTGAAATATCATTGATCGCCGACGTCTTCAGTGACTCGCCAACTGGGTCTCCTGCTCGCTATTCTGCACCTCTTTGGCACCTACCATACTTCAATCTGTAAAACTAAGACACTATTATTTTACTAGTATGCAAATATAATATAGGGTTTGGGGTTGCCTCGCAAACAACGCCTTAGTTAATGTCGTGGCACAATGCAAGTTTAGACTTTAAGCTTCATAGTTGGAGCCATCCACATCATGCTTAGGTAACCCCTGGTTTTCCTGTGCGTGAACATGAGGTAATGCATGCTCCATAAGCTTTTCTAACTTCTGGACAGCTTTGCAGTGAGACCAAATTATGAGCTTTATGCCTTCAGTGTCTTCTTTCAGTTCGTCCAGCGCTCCATTTTGCTCACTCAACTTGAGTAGAATGGTTGAGAGCATTTCCTCAATGCGTTCCACCTCCTTGTCCCTATAACTTTTTCTTTCACCAAGAGGGGCATATTTATCCTTTTTCTTGCACTGAGATTCGATTTTCATCATACTCTTGGTCAATCCATCCACCTGTGTCTTCAACGTGGCCAGCATGACATCTTTGTCAATCTCTCGCTCAGCTTCAGCCATGTGGTCTAGCAACTGAGCCACCATCATGTAGGGAATATGTGCAATCTCTCCTAGAATTAGTTGATCAAGTAATTATTTGTTTTTGGGGTAGAGGCTTCTGTAGAAACAGTCCAGAAGAACCATGTCAGGGATGCCATGATTTGGTCCTTGAGCTATTAGCCCTTTGAATCTTGCCCACGATTTATATATTTGTTCTCCCTCCAACTGCTTAAAGGTCAGTATGCAATCTCGAATCCTCATTGCCTCTAGTGGAGGAAAATCTTTTGATTTATGGGTGCTTATTCAACGTAGTTACACCTTACTTCAAAGCACAACTTAACAGAGCAAGACAAAGAATAAGATTAGTAAAACTACACCTAAAAACAGAACAAAAAATTTTCTTTACCAAAAATTCTCAAATAACACCACTCCTCGGTAGCGGCGCCATTTTGATGCTTATCATGACCAACGACACAATCTTACGGTATGAGTGTCTACAATCGTCGATAATATAGTAACCCAACCAAGGGTTAGGGTTGTGTCCCAAGGGAGCAGTTTGGAGAATTGATAGAAAAATAGAATTTACATTCTAACTAGTTGTAGCTAAAGATATTAACGAACAAAAACATAGTAAATAAAAGGGGGTGACACGAAATTGTCAAATATCAAAGAGGGTTTTGTAACAAGTACTAAAACAACAAAATAAATAAGAAAATCAAGTATGGGGAAAGGTTCTTGGGATGTGACCACAATACAAGTTGAGATAAATTATTGGGTACATGCTTTCGATAGGACATTTGCAAATTAATAGTGACTAGGCTAAGCTTTAAATGGAAATAAGTTCCCTTTCGGGCAACTTACCCCGTTTCAAATGCGTTCCTCTCAGACACCCATTTGCCGCATGAAAACCATCATACGCCTTACCCAACTCACTCTCTCAAGCTGAGTGTTAGGATATGGGACTAGGGCTCACCCTCTCAGGCTGAACCTTATGTCGACCCACTCCTTAGGCTATCAGTCTAATGGTTTTGGTTTCGCAGCCTCCCTCACGGGCAAGCCGAAAACACATAGGTGGCTTTGTATTTGCAACTACAAATCCTTTATATTAAACCACAACCACTAGGTAAAATCACCATTAAAATACATCTAACGTATCAGCAAGAAAGACCCAACAAGAATATCAACCCATATTTGCTAAATCACACCCCAAGAATGGGGTTTTTTGCCACACATCAAGAAATAAGAAATTATACCTAACATGATAATGAAATTAACTGGGTATAAGAAATTAAACCTTAAATTAAGCAAAGGAAAATGAATGGAGAGGACCCATTTCCAAACTTGGGGAAGAAGACCTCCTTCCTTAAAGTCTCCACAAAACCCTCTCCAAACTTGAGAGAAAAAAATAGCTAAAATTTGTTCTAAAGTGAAAATATTAATAATAATTGTTCTACTCCACAAAATCCCCTTAAGACTACAATTCTAACTAGTATTTATAGTTTTCACAGATTGTACTATGGAGGATTGTTCTGTGACATTAGTCGAAATTGACGATGAACTCGGCGATCCGCCTTTTGGTCAGCTCATCGCCTTCAGTGTCTTGCCTTTAGTATCCTCGCATTCTGGATCATTGGGTGGTACAGTACTTCTTCGCGGAACTAATCGGTGACTCGCCGACTACTCCTTTCCTCACCTTTTGATCCACTTCCTTCAAGGTTTCGTGTATTGGAACGAAGGGCGGTTCATGTCATTTCAGCGACTCGCCAAGTTAAACTCGGTGATCCGCAGGATTCCATTTCTTGTTCTTTTCAGCCCTATGTGCTCCATTTTGTGCCTAAGTGTCCATGCTTCCACTAAAATTTCAAATACCTGAAACTTCAGCATTTTAATCAGGTATTGAGATAAAACAAGCATTCAAGGACACTATTTTCATTAAAATAAAACCCTAAATGAGTCCAATTTGTGGACTCATCAGATACCCCATATATGTAACAAGACGTAGAAGACTCTGAGAGGCCTCATACAAGACACTGACCATATCATAACATAAAGTAATAGAAAAGTGGAGAAAATATAAAACTTTTAGATACAATCAAAGTATTTTATAAAAGCAAGTGGAAGTCTAACTTGACATTGTCTCAAACCATCTAAACATAAGAGAAAGAGAAATATTGGGACGCAGCCCATGCAATAGTCTTAAAAGCAAGAGAATTACATAAAAGAGATAGGGTGATCCAATCCTCGAATACAATGAGGACTCACCAAAGGCTCACTTCATAATCCTTTACGAACCTAGCCACAAGTATGCGAATTGGGAAAGTCGGACCCTACATTTGATAAGAATGAAGGCAAGCGTATGTGTTAGTACAATCAAGCACTAAATATGATGGCTAGCATAAACAACATAAACATAAGCGTTAGTCAACATAAGGCATAATCATATCAATACATAATAAGCATCATAAAGAAAGAGGAATACTTCCTTAGGTAACCTCACTTATCCTTATCCAAGACTTTGGTCATCCACCTCTAGTCAAGCTTACTTCATGGAAGACATATCTAGCAACACTCCAAGCAATAATCATCATACATAATCACATTAGTCATACTTAGTTTTAAAGACATGAGGATTCGCCTGAATACCTAGTTCATAAAGGCTATGTCACGACCCAAGCCTAGGGCCTAGACGTGACATGGCGAATGAGGAACCCGAAGGAACCCCAAACCAACCTCTCAAACTTGTCATCACACTTTATCAGTCGCGGAAGCGCATTCAACATTAAATAATGGGAATTAGAGACTAAGGGCAAACCATTTCAAAATAACATCATAGAATAAGAGTCAAGCTCATTTACAAAATACTTGTCCAACGCACACCTCTACATACATAGATAGGACGGGGGCCATGACATACTACCGGCTCCCCTCATAGTCAAAATACAATTGCAAGCTAAAGTCTCAAAACATAGGAGTAGGAAACATAACATAGCCCTCGAATAATTGAGGACTCACCAACAAACTCGGATAAGCACCGTACTAGCCACGTGGATGGAGAGAAGGATCAAGAGTAGCTCCGGTCCCTACATGGTGACATCATGTATGCAAAATATGCGTTAGTACTTTGGAATGTACTAAGTATGCGGGCTGCAATACAACAATAGACAAGAACACAATCGAAATGCAAGAAATAGTTCCATAGGCATAATGAATAACAATATGAGGATGCATGATCAAAGTGAAGTCAAAACATGTTTAAGTAAATCTATACTAATAGTAGATATCATATGTGTGTGTATAATCCAACCAATCTATAACCCCAATTTAAGATGGGGGATGCCGTTCACACCCGGACACCCTGGTGGCAAGTATAAACCCCTCACATGGTTGATGTTGGTCACACCCCAAGCATCCTAGGTGGTGAGGTATAAACCCCTCACATGGTTGATGTTGGTCACACCCCAAGCATCCTAGGTGGTGAGGTATAAACCCCTCACATGGTTGATGTTGGTCACACCCCAAGCATCCTAGATGGTGAGGTATAAACCCCTCACATGGTTATCCGGTTCTTTTCCCCCGGACCGGGCATGGTCATGCAACACTTTATATAGGAAATTCACATTAGGCTCTAATGCAATCTCATGTATGGAATGAACATATACACAAGCTTAGTTTGTCATCAACACATCTCATAACTCAAGCCTTAAAGCATCAATTCATTAATTCTCCATAATTGGACATTTTGTCAAACACCTCGAAGGCATGTAATGGGGTCAAAGAGCATGGAAAATAGGGTAGTAATTATGCAGCAAAACCAGTGAACAACCTGCAACAACGCCTTTTAACACCCACAAGACCACATGAAAAATCTCCACATCAATTCCAAGTTTAGATTCAAGTTCTAGAGTCACAACATGCTCAAAACAACCACTTTTCATGCTAGAATTCACTTGTGCGGGAAATTTATACAAGGAACAAGACTAATTTATGAATCTCAACTTAAACCATGAATTAGTGAGTAGAATAGAGTCTAGGCACTATGGGTGGAAGGACCCATGAGTTCAACACCACATATCTTGAGTTTTTATGAAGGTCTTGAGAATGTCTTCAATAGAAGCTTGGAACTTGGACCAAGAACCTCTTCAATCTTGAGGAAGGTTTTGGATTAGGGTTCTTGAGAGAAAATGTGTCTAAGTATGGGAGAGGTATGTTGGGAAATTTTTTTAGAGATGGGAATTGAATTAATGCTATATAGGAAATAAAATATGTCCTTGGAGAAAAAAAATGGGTCCAACACTTAGGAAAAAAAATGAGGCTTATGAACAGTAAATTCGCTCTCTGGAAATTGCATTTCCTGCACGGACGGATTTTACGAAAATGGGCATAACTTCTTTGTCCGAACTCCGAATGAGGTGAAACGAAGTGCTTTGGGTAGATATCTCAAAGGGCTTTCCATGGATGTGTTATGGGCCACCCAATTATTTGTGTGCTAGGAGATATGACCCTCCAAAGTAGACCCTCGAAAAAGGCTTCACTTGGTAATTTCGGATTTTGATACGGTTGCTCTAAAATTTGGGTTAGACCCATCTCCCACTCAATTTGACCCCCTAAACAAGAATATGAAGTCGGATTTTCGAAAAAATGAAACGGATTTTTAGACATAGCTAAAACAAGTTTCCGGTAACTTCCGAAACACATTTTTAGGAACTTTTTGGGTCGTTTCAGGCTAATGGGTATTCGCCTCTTACCTTCTTACTCTATAATTGCAGGTATTCGCCTCCACAACCTCATCATATAATTTAGGTACTCACCTCCACATCATTTAATAAGAATCATGGGTACTCGCCTTCATGTCCATTCATTATAGTAAAAACGTGGAAACTCACCTTTTGTTCAAGTCTAACGACTACGGGAATCAACTTATATCCTTCATAGGGTAATGACCTTTAGCCTCATCATTCATTAAGCATTTTAGTCTATATTCATTTTAGGTGAGAAATCATTTCAACCGAGAATCATTCATGTGAGTATACATTTCACATTCATTCAATCATGCTTATCAATTTGTTACAGGAAGTATCTCTCTCGCATTATATCATTAATCAATCAACAATGCATAGTCTAGGCTTTACTCTCAAAGCTCTACATCTCATGATCATTATCTATGATTTACTCTAAAGCAATTAACATCATGTTCATCATATACGCTTCAATCTAGAGCAATTCTATTCATAATTCATCAATCCTATAAGGAGATATCTAACCCATAGAGTTTCCCTAAATTGGCATCAAACCTAAATATTAATTGAACCCTAAAATCATAAGATAGGCATGGGTACATGCAATTTCATCCCAAATACATGAAATTCTACCAATTCAATCATAAACAATCATAATCCACTCAATTAGATCAACATTCATCATAGCCCACAACAATGGAAAAAACCCTAACTAGAATTGGGGAAATTCTTTAACAAATTGTACAATTCTAGGGGACTCCATGGATGAAAGGATTACATGGATGAATAAACCATCATACCTTAGTCAAATAGCCCACAAAAGCTTGAAAATTTGAGACTTGATCTTGACCTAGCTTCAAATCTCCTTCTTCTTCTTCCAACTTCTAGAGAGAGAATATTTAAGAGGAGTTTTGGGAATTCTTTTGGGATTTTGAGATAATGACTTAATTGGGGGATTTTTGGGGGTTAAAATCACTTATATAGGCGTCTTAGACTTAGGCAAAACGACACCACTTCCATTAAACTAAAATCAGAAAAGACCCTTAAATCCCTAGAATAATTTCCCTGACATGACCCACGAGACCATGACCTATGGACCATGGATGTACCTATGGCCCGTCTTGGTCTATCGTGGATCATGGTCAGAGACTTTTGGCCAGTCCACGATTGCCATATCCAGACCATGGACCCACCTACGAGGCGTTGTCCTTAACACAATGTTTCATACCTTAAAACAATGTTTTAGGATGTCCAATCCACAAAGCCCATACACGAGGCGTGGATCCAACCACGGGGCATGGTTGGCTTTCATGGGTGACACCTGCAATTTCCCCAAAATCTGCAATTTTCTCATTTCAAATCTGGGGTGTTACAGAGAAAGGAGTTTGAGAATACATCTCACTTTTAGATCGAACACATGATTCATATGATTAAGAGTGAATTCTTTTGAATCTCACCACTTAAGCTCACTCATAGGCTTATCTGAAGCCCCTCTGAATTCTCATGACTTCCTCAAGACTTTTACTGAGAGTAACTCATCGATTTGGAACTGGCTTTACTTTTCAACTACCTTAAGTATGGGGGATAGTTGAAAAAATGTGAGAAACACACGAGTTTTAAATAAGTTCTATGTGACACAACTCTATTGTATGGTTTATAGAATGAAAGAAGGGAAACTCGTGTTTGCAGTCCTTTATTTAAAGAAGCGGGGTCCTCAAAACCATATATAAGATCTTACTGACACGACTTCATAACACCTTAGGACACTTGAACTCTGTGCTCTGATACCTAGTTTTTCACGATCCGAGCCTACACCCTGGACATAACTGGCACTCAAGAACCATTGCTGGTCCCCAAGCAAACCCTTCTGGCTGAGTAGAAGCGGAAGACTGACTTGAGCATACATAAGCAACAAATTGAAAGAAACGTTTAAAAATAGTTCACTGAATCCCAAAACTTTGTTGAATATACTTAGTATGAAACATAAGTTTTAAGTAAAATATCTAAAACTGAAAGACTCTCCAAAATTGTATATCTATGTAGCCTCTACTATTAAAGAAGAATGTTGGGACAAGACCCATGACACCTCAAAAAAACTAACAGGAAAGTAATTGTGAAGTCCTCTGGAATACAAGGAGGCTCACCAAAGCTAACTAGAGTATATAGCGATCTCAATGAAGCTCCTATTGATAATCATGAACGCCTATATATGCATCATAAAAGGATGCAGGTAGAATGATATTAGTACATTGAATGTATGAGTATGTAATATGGCTGAGTAAACATATCACTGAACTGAATGACTAAAAAAACTCAACTGAATCAATACATGAACATGAAGTGGACACAATTTAAGCTTTACAATAAACTATACAATG
This sequence comes from Solanum commersonii, assembly GCA_029007595.1. NCBI lineage: Eukaryota > Viridiplantae > Streptophyta > Magnoliopsida > Solanales > Solanaceae > Solanum > Solanum commersonii. The sequence continues at coordinate 587,461 of JAJTWQ010000045.1, read as the reverse complement.
AAATAAACATGAAAATAATATACTTTACTTGTGGGGAGTTTCTCTAACCGACAACCATTACCATGAGCCTAACAATGATACAATGTTTCGCCTCACGTTGCCAAGGCCATCCAATACTTTGCCGGGGTATAGGATGATATCGTGATTATGGATCCATCTAATTGTCCTTCTCAGAGGAAGTGAGGAGTCACTTGAACAATCAATTCTATCCTATCCTATGTTGGTTACGTAGTTCTATGGGATTTCTGAATCATAAAAGGCTCTAACTCAACTCTATGCTCGATACTACTCCAAAAATAATTAATATAACTTTGTGGTCAATCCACCCATTACAAAAATGAGCTTTTTACATTACTTGAAATACTTTTCAAAACATGAGACGTGTTTACCTTCTTAAAAACATGCACTTAAGAACATATCTTTCAAGTCCAATAATTAATGTAGGTACATATGCATATGTATATATATGAATAAAATAACATTAGAAACTCATACATTTTTATGAATTAGAACCTTTAAACTTTGTCTCAAAACTCATCTTTACTTCCTCAAAAACTCAATTTAAAACTCAAGCGTTGGCTTTGAAAAAACTTCTCAAGATTTATAACTCAAAATATGGTTCATGCTGAATTATAGACATGAACAAATCAATTCAAGGATCTCAATAACAATATAGAAACTCAATACTTAGGAATATAATTTCAAAAAAAAAATCAGAAATTCAATAACTCAAAATCAACTTAGCTCAAGAATACTCAAATCTAGGGGTAGAATCCTAAATTTCTCTTTTACTGATTTGAAAGTAGATGTAGGGCATGAGGACGAACTAGTCCAACACTATGATGGCCTTACATACCTAAAAGAACAAGGCTCTTGAAGAATCTTGAAGAAGAATGTTAAGCCCCGAGCCTACACCTTGGGAAGGACTGACACTCGAGAACTGATGTTTGCGTAATCAAGACACAACTTTTGATGCAAGTGTCTACGATTGTACAATAGTAAATTAACCCAACCAAGGAGAATGATAAAATTAAGTCATAATTAGTCATAGCTAAAAACATTTTCAAATATAAACATGTTAAATCTAAGGGGTGATGCAAGCGTCAATTAATAATGGGGGATTTTGTCACAAGTAAGTAGAAACAACAAAAATGAAAATAGTACTAATCATGGAGATGGAGTTCTTGGGATGTGATAGGAATACGGGAAAAACTAAACTATTAACAATAAATCTATTGAATATTTGTGACTAGGCTAGACTGTAAAGGGGGATAAATTATCTCTTGAGCAACTTACCCCGAATCAAATGGGTTCCTCTCGGACACCCACTTGCCACATGAAGAGCAGCCTCCGCCTTAGCCCACTCACTCTCTCGAGTTGAGTGTGTGGGAATGAGACTAGAGTTCACTCTCTCGAGCTGAACCTCATGTCGATCCAATCCCACCAGCCATTAATTTAGTAGTCTTAGTTTTACGACCTCTTTCTCGAGCAAGACGAAAACACAAAGGTGAAATCGTATTTGCAACTAAGATTTCATTAAGTTCCACCACAACTACTAAATGAAATCATATCTAAACAACAAATAAATCATCAACAAGCAAGACCAACCAGATAATCTAACCCATATCCACAAAATCACATCCCAAGAATTGGGGTTTTAGCTAGACTTGTAAAAGAGATAGAAATTTATACCAAAATGAGTTTGCATTCAAATGGATATGAAGATTTAAGTCTCAAAACAAGCCAAGGTTGCAGAATCCACAAGACCCAAGTCCAATTTCTTAGAGTTAAAACCCTTTGAATCTTCAAATTCTTCAAAAACCTCTCCAAACTTAGAACTTAGAAGTCTATATTAAAAATTCTATATTAGAAAATCTGATCCTAAACTACAACTCTTCAATGAGTATTTATAGTTTTCAAAAATTTATGCTGCAGCGAATCATTTGGTGTCGTTAGTCGAGATCGCCGATCAACTCGGCGATCCACCCTTTAGTAGGTTGCATCGCCGTCTTTCTCCATTCGTCAACATCGTCGTGTTTGGATCATTGGGCGACATAGTACAGCTTCGCGGAATTGCTCGATGATACACCGACTACTCCTTTTGACCACTGATTTGATCCTTTCCTTTAGGGCTCAGCACACTGAACAAAAGGCGAGGATAAGACCTTTTGGCGACTCGCCGAATGGGTTCTACAATTTTTAGATCTTTATTTCTTCGTTCTTTCAACTGCCTTTGTTCCCTTTTTTTGCAAAGTAGCGTCCATGCTTTCCTTCAAACTCCAGATACCTAAAACTTAAGGGTTTTCATCAGATATTGAGATAAAATATGCATTTGAGAACACTAATTCTATCAAAATATAGTCCTAAATGAGTCCAATTTGTGGACTCATCAACACCCCTAACTTAAACTTTTGCTTGTCCTCAAGCTAACTCAAGTTCAACCGTTCAAAAAGGGTGTCTCGAACAGTGCTACACAAGACTCAATCATGAATGCACACAACAAGACTGAATATACTTATGCAAAGATCAAATGCGCACTCAAAGATTGAAGTTGTGATTCACCAATATCAAATAACCTCATGCTCACAATACTTGCTTCAAATGAAAGTTCAAGCTCAACCAAAGTGTTCAAATGCCTTCACACAAGGAATGATTCCATATTCACACAATGGTTCACAATTCGGAATCAGATGCAACACTCACACCCACAAAAAAGAACATAATCCATAATTTCACCCATAGGTTTTCCCGTATTTTCCAATCAACATTTGTTTCAGCTCACTCAAGATTAAAAGGTCTTTTCAAGGCTTGTACTGGGGCTGAGTGCAACGGTATGGTCATTTAGGCTCAATGACTTTCATCCTCATGAAATGTGGTGCTCACAACACTTCCTTTCATTTTATTTCATCATTCTCTTTAGTGCTCCTAAGTCATTCTATTATTCACTTTCCATGAATTGTTTGGGGACCCTATTTCTTTTGTACTTTATTCCACAACTTTCTTTCTCATTATTATTTTTTCTTTCTCTTTTCTCTTTTCTCTTTTTTTTTTGTATGGAGGGGTTCCATTTTTCTTAAAACTATGGGTAAGAGGAGACTTTCCTTGCACTTGCTGACTTGCCCTTATCTTTTCACCAGACCCCCAATTTAGGCTTTTGTCCTAAGTTGGCTATTCAACTAACCACAACTTCATGAGGATTATGAGTAATCGATAAAGAAAGGTTATGATTTCATCAAGTTTCTTCCAAAGAAAGGTAAGGCTCAAGCGGTGTTCAAAAGTGGTTCCCACACTCACAAAGTAGGTCGCAAAAGAGGTATATGTCAAATTGGTTCACACTCTTTGAAGTTGCCTAAAATCATATCAAGAGATAACATCACTTAGTTGACCGGACCAACAAGGCAAATTCTAGGATTTATCATACATGGTTCACAGTAAGCTCATCAGACTAGGAATTGACACTACGGTCAAACAAGACTCCACACTTTCGTTAGTGAGCAATGATCATCACAAGAGACTCAATTTGGTAACAGGCTAGTCACAACGAGATGCAAAGAGTTCACATATTGTCTATGCAACTTCATTTGACCTCGTTGTAGCCGCGCATTCATGTTCGTTCAATTGAGAGCACTATTTAAGTCATCGATATTGATCAGAACTGAGACTTAAATTTTACAAAAGAATGGCCACATTCAACACACGAGAGATGGAAAAAGTTTTCGGATGGGTCAAAATCATTTTGCAATTTAAAACATAAGGATCCATAAGCTCAAATATTCACAGAAAGCAGTGTAAAAACACAATAATAGCACACAACCCAAAATATAATATCAAAATAAATATGCACAAAGGTAAAGTGGGCCTCACCCCACCACAAATAAAAGTATTTGTCCTCAAATGCGAATAAAAGTATCCAAAAATAAAAATAAGTAAGACAAAGCGGGAGGTAAAGAAAGCTCATGTCTATGCAGTCGCTCTCTCTGTTAGGGTCTTTGTCTGAATCTGGGCATCAGTGCTCGGAGCATCTTTCTGGTCTCTGGTCTCAGTACCCAGACTCACCTCAGGAGGAATAAAAGTTCCAGATCCACTAGGAGCTGTTGTGGACATCTCAGTCAGTAATGGCTGGATCATTGGCTGCAAAATTGATCCCGCAAGATCTAGCAAATCTCTGAATATGCTCTCATCGCGGCTCTCATGTGTTTCCTTTTCGTGCACTGCTATCAGCTCTTCGTCGGTCTCTACATCTAACTCTTACTCCATTGTGCCACCCCTCTGCACATAGGTCTCAAGAACATCCCTGTCCTCAGTAGTCTCTAGCAGTGAAGTGAAGTCAGTAGACTTAAGATAGTCTACGTCCTTTCTCAAACTCGCAACCTTGGTTTTTAAAGTTGTCACCTCAAAGGCCTCCCCCTGAAATAAACATGTTTGGCGTGTGGGTGAACGAAACCAACACTATGTGAACTCACATACCTCGTAGGATTGAATCCTTGGCAAAATCCTCAATCATTTCCTCTAGAAATAGATGAATCCAGACCTTTTCCTCTCCTTTCTCCTCTTGAGTTCTTTTTCTTAAACCCTAGTGTGATTTTACAATTGTGTAAAGTGAGCCAATTCAGTTTACGACCCTAATTAATTCACTGAAAACGAATTAAACACATGGGTATGGAAAAGAACAAAATACCCTTTTAAAATTCATTTAACTTTCCTTATCGAGACAGCCCAACTTCGAACGGGCATATCTCCCTCATAGGAACTTGAAAATTAGCAAACTCGGTGAAGTTGGAAAGATAATTTAAGGACCTTTCATTTAATATCTTATAGCACACCTAACTCATTATGTACTAAGGGTTATGGTCATTTGAAGTTGACCCAAAACTTATACTTAGCAAAATTTGCCAAACTTTCCAAATTTGATCTTTCCAAAAATGGTTTTTTTCTAATTCTAGTTCTTTCAAATAGCAGGGTGTTACAATATCTCCCCCTTGGGAACATTCGTCCTCGAATTAGATTAGGTAAGCTAAGGGTGTAACATCTAACATTCAGTTCAAACACCCAACAAGAAAATCTAACACATTCAGTATATCAATTGAAGAGTACTAAGAAGAGAATTAGTACCTTGATCTGGAACTTCTCTGGGCTCAAAGATATGTGGATATCTCTTCTTCATATCCTCTTCAGCTTCCCAAGTAGCTTCCTCAACAAATTGATTTCTCCACAGAACTTTGACTGATGCTACTTCATTGGTCCTCAACTTGTGAACTATGGCGATCTATGATCTGAACAAGTAGCTCCTCATAAGACAAGCTATCCTTAATACCAATATATTCGGTTGGTATAGTCAATGAAGGATTACCCATACACTTTTTCAACATAGAAATGTGAAACACTAGATAGTGCTTTATCTTCATTAAGAATGAAAGAGTATACCACTCTAGCACTACTAGTAATCGTAGTCAATTTTTCTTTCTCCTCTTATGCCAAACCTGTCTTGTCTCTTGTCCTTTCCTATTTAAATGTGCTCCAACTCATAAGCTACGTTACCAATCCTTTTGGATATTTTGTAAGGACCAATAAACTAGGGAATAAGTTTTCCCTTCTTACCAAATCTCGTAACACTTTTCATGGGTGAGACTTTTAAGTATACACAATCATCTACTTCAAACTTCAACTCTTTTCTCCTAACATCAGTGTAGGATTTCTGACGGCTCTGTGTGATTTTCAACAACTCTTGAATAACTTTCACTTTCTCCATAACTTGATGAACTAAGTCTGGTCCTATCAACCTAGCTTCACCAACCTCAAACCATCCAATATGAGATCTGCATCTTCTCCCATAAAGAGCTTGATAGGGAGCTATTTGGATGCTAGAGTGATAATTGTTGTTATAAGAAAACTCAATGAGAGGTAGGTGATCATCCCAATTACCTTTGAAATAAATCACACAAGCCCTCAACATATCTTCTAAATTCTGAATAGTGCACTCTGCTTGACCATTTGTCTGAGGATGAAAAGCAGTACTCAAGTTCACCTTTGAACCCAAACCTTTCTAGAATAACTTCCAAAATTGTGCAGTAAATTGTGCACCTCTATCTGAAATAAAGGACACTGGAACTCCATGAAGTCTTACTACCTTTTGAATATATAACTTGGCATAATCTTCTGCTGAATGGGTAGTCTTTACCGGTAAAAAGTGGACTGATTTTTTCATTCTATCAACAATCATCCAAATAGAATTAGGTTGCCTTCGAGACCGTGGCAACCCAGTAATTAAATCCATATTGACCATCTCCCACTTCCATTCCGGAAGTTCTATATTTTGAGCCATACCACCGGGCCTTTGGTGCTCTATTTTAACTTGTTGAAAATTTGAGCATTTAGCAACGAACTCAGCAATACCCTTCTTCATACTATTCCACCAATATACTTCTTAAGTCATGATACATCTTTGTGGAACCCGGATGGATAGAATATCTGGAGCTATGAACTTCCTCCATGATTCTCTGTTGGAGTTCATCCACCCTTGGTACACACAACCTACCTTGATACCTCAATACACCATCGCCCTCCCTTGTTCAAAAACCATTATTTTTTGCTTATGAACATTTTCCTTCAATTCAAGTAAAATAGGATGTTGGTCTGTTTTGTATTTCATTTCTGACACTAATGATGATTCAGCCTCATTCATCACCACTACTCATCTTTCATTGGAATCTATTAAATGAACTCTCAATCGTGCAAGTCTGTGCACATCTTTTGCTAACTCTCTCTTCTCTTCTTAAACATGGGTGGTACTACCCATAAACAACCTACTCAAAGCATCAACAACAACATTACCCTAACCTGAGTGATATCGAATACTCATGTCATAATCCTTGAGTAACTCTAACCACCTCCTCTGTCTGAGATTAAGCTCTTTCTCATTAAACACATACTGAAGATTCTTGTGATCGGTGAACACATCTACATGAACACCATAAAGATAATGACACCATATTTTCAAAGCAAAAACTACGATAGCCAACTATAGATCATGGGTTGGATAATTCTTCTCGTGAACTTTTAGCTGTCTGGAGGCATAAGTTATACCTTTACCATTCTGCATTTACACACAATCCAAACCAACTTTGGACGCATCACAATATACAACAAAGCCTTGTGTACCCTCTGGTAAGGTCAATACTGGGGCAATAGTCAACCTAGTTTTCAATTACTGAAAACTTTTCTCACAAGCTTCAAACCATTGAAACTTCAGTGTTTTCTAAGTTAACTTAGTTAAAGGGAACAAAATAGATGAGAACCCATCTACGAACCTTCTATAATAACCAGTCAATCCCAAGAAACTCCTAATATCCATTGGAGATGTAGGTCTAGGCTAATTTTGCACTGCCTCTATTTTTTTATTGTCAACTCTAATTCCATCACCAAAAACAATGTGTCCTAAGAATGTCACAGACTCAATCCAAAACTCACACTTGAGAACTTGACATACAACACTCTATCCTTTAGAGTTTGGAGAACTATTCTGAGATGACTAACATGATCTTTTTCATTCCTCGAATAGATTAGGATGTCATCAATGAACACGATAACAAACATATATAAATAAGGCTTGAATACTCTGCTCATAAGGTCCATGAATGTTGCAGTTGCATTGGTTAAATCGAACGACATGACCACAAACTCATAATGACCATAACGGTTCCTGAAAGTTGTCTTTGGAATATCACATTCCCTTACTCTTAATTGATGGTAGCCAGATTTGAGGTCTATCTTAGAGAAACAAGTGGAACCTTGAAGCTGATTGAAGAGGTCATCAATTACCAGAAGATGATACTTATTCTTGATAGTAACCTTGTGCAACTGATAGTAATCTATACATATTCTAAGAGAACCATCCTTCTTTCTCAAAAATAGGACCGAAGCACCCCAAGGTGAGACAGTTGGTTGAATAAAACCTTTCTCTAGGAGATCTTTCAAGTACTCTTTTAACTCTTTCAACTCTGATGGTGCCATCTTATATGGCGGAATAGATATAGGGCAGGTATCAAGAAGAATATCTATACTGAAGTCTATTTCTCTCTCAGGAGGGACTCCGGGAAGATCATCCGGAAAGACTTCTGGAAACTCTTTTACTACTAGAACTGACTGAATATGAGGTATCTCAACACTAGAGATATTAACTCGAACTAAGTAATAGACAAACCCCTTGGAAACTAACTTTCTTGCCTTAAGGTACGAAATAAAATGACCCTTAGGCACTGCTGAACTACTTTTCCACTCTATAACGGGCTCACTAGGAAACTGGAACTTAACAACTCGAGTTCTAAAATCAACTGAGGCATAACAGACATGAATCCAGTCCATACCAGAATGACATCAAAATCAACCATGTCTAACTCAACTAAGTCGTCCATGGTGCTCTTGTGATTGATGGAAATGGTACAATCACGATAGACTCTCTCTGCTAGAATAGAATCACCAACAGGTGTAGAAACACTGAAGGGCTCAATAATTTTCTCAGGAAGAACATCAAAATTCATCGCAAGATAAGGAGTCACAAAAAATAGACTCGCTCCTTGATCTAGCAAAGCATAAACATCAAATTAAAGTCTTGGATCATACCAGTGACAACATCTAGCGAGTCATCTTGCTCCTAGTGACTAGTGATATCATATAGATGGTTTCCTCCTCCCCCTGCCCCTAAAGTAGCTGCTCTAGAAGCAGGAGCAACTGAAGAAGACTGAGCTCTATTTCCCTCATTACCATTACCCTGCCTGTTCTTATGATATTCTCTCATAAAATGACCATTCTGACCACACTTGAAGCAACCAGTGGAGCCATCATGACACACCCTTGGGTGGCTCCTACCACACTTAGCGCATGCAGGAGTCTTAGTACCCCTTATGCCATCTACCTTAAGAATGTGCATGTCTATCTCTGAAATTCTGTGAATTTCGACTATTGTACTCACATTTGTTCCTTGGTGAAGGTGCACTAGCTGATGGTGGAGCATGTCCCTTTTATTTCTGTTGGAAAGATGATTGGTTGGCATTACTCTTCTACTGCCCCTACTCATTCCTTGTCTTAGTTGTCTTATTTCGAAACTCCTCCCTATCTTTCAGCCTCTCTTCCTCAAACTATTGTACATAGATCATCAGCCTGACTATGTCCAAATCTCCTATCAGCATAGTTGCTCTGTCTTCCCTACTAGACAGACGAGAGTACCTAACAACAAACAAACTCATCCTGTTTCTTATGTCAGCGACCATCTCCAGAGCATAGCGGAAAGTTGTGTAAACTTCATATTATACTCAAGAACACTCAAAGAATCTTGCTTAAGAGTGAAGAACTCTCATACTTTTTATTCTCTCATTTCATCGAAAAAGAAACGCCCCAAGAAGGCCTCATCAAACAAAGCCCAACACACAAGTGGTGCACCCTCAACTCGATTCTTCCTCCATTGATCAAACCAGATTCTAGCGACACCTTTTATTTGGTATGCAACTTGTTCCACCCTTTCAACATCGACAATATTCATAATCTCAAAAAACTTCTGAAGCTCTTCAATAAAGTTTTTTGGATCCTAAATAACACTTGAACCAGCAAAGCTTGGAGGATTCATCCTTAAGAACTCATAAATTCTTAAAGTATCAACCACTTCCTGTCGATTCTCTCTATGTCCAACTTGATTGGTCACAGCTTGACTCCACATCCAGATAGCTTCATGGAACTCAACATTGGTGACCTCTCCTTGGGGTTGCACTTCTGATGCATTAGGTACCCCTTGATCCTGTGGTTTAACATTTCTCCTAGTGGGATAACCTCTGACAGCTTTTCGTGGAGACATGATCTGAAAGACATGCGTAAGCACGAATGACAAGAATCTTTTTAGAGATAAACTCTATCGCACAAAAGAGTATGAACGAAGTGAGATAGTTTCTAAGAGTTGCAACCTCCTAATTATAGATGTGGTGTGCTTCACACCGATAACTAGGATTCTACAGACACAACTTCATAGACTCCCTAGGACACTTGAACTCTCTACTCTGATACCAAGTTTATCACACCCCGAGCCTACACTATGGGAGGGACTGCCACTCGAGAACCATTGCTGGTCCCAAGTGCACCACTAGCATGGCTTAACTCTTAGCGGAAGACTTACTCATGATACAAATACTTTAAAAAGTAAACATAAATCTCAATAAATAACTTAGAAAGTATAATGAGCATTCACTAGCCAAAATGGCACTCAAGTCTCAAACATCAAATCATGAATGGAAAACTCAAGAACTAATATCAACTGATTGTCTATAAAGTCTCTAATAACTGAGATGGACATCGGGACAAGACCCCCGACATCCTAATAAACTATAATGATAAAGTAATAAGAAAGGGGATCCTCTGGAAAAAAGGAGACTCACCAACAACTCTGAAGCTCAACTGGATCAACGATACGTTGGATGTTGATCCATGTTACATATATCTACATCATAAAAAGATGCAGGCCAACTGGCATCAGTACATTGAATGTACGAGCATATGAGGGGAATTTTAAAACAAGACATAAGCTTGAAAGGGACTGAAAGAACATAACTGGGCTCAACTCAACTCAACTTAACGCATTTCAATATAAAGCAATAATATGAATACACTATAAAGAAAAGCTTTTAAAACATGTATAACAACTCTGTGTATTCAGAAATACAATAGTAACTCAGTTTGTATGCAAAGATACAATATAAACTCTATTTGTATATAAAAATTCAAGTAATCATTGTGTATTCAAAAATACAAAATATAATTATGGGAGTTTCTCTAACCGACAACCATCACTTAAGAGTTATGTGATGATACAATGTTTTGCCTCACACTGTCAGGGTCGTCCTATACCTTGTCGGGGGTATAGAACCTAACTACTAAGTGGGTCCACTAGTATACGCTAAAAAGAACTAAAGAATCATCTAAATAGTATGGCCCTTTCCACCCATGTTATCTACATGGTTTATGGGCGCTGGTGAGTTGTCTGAACTCTCCTTCATATCGGTACTCAATACTACTCCCAAAATATAACTAAATCATATGTTACAAACATAACTCTTTGTGTGGTTTGAGATAATTACTCAAAAACTAGCCTAAAGGCTCTATAGGAAATTAGTGTTTCCTCTCTTGCTTAATTGTGAAATATTTACTCTTTACTTAAAAACTAGCTCAAAGGCTCTTGTTGGAAATCGATATTTCCTTTCTTGTTTAAGTGTGAAAACATTTACTCTTTGGCAATACATAGTGCCCATATACTCTTTTGATGAAAACTAACTTCATTTGTTGCTCTTTACTCAACTCGAAATTCAAGTCCTAAAACAAGTTTAAAGCATTTGCAAAAGACTTCTTAAAAAGACATTAGGAACTTTCTAGACTTGGCTCTTAACTTTCCTTGAATTTGAATTTATGGATTCGAGGTTAGGATTCATGTTTGTGGATGATTTCTAGATGTTTAGAAGTCATTTAGAGTAGTTACAATCGATAGGAAGTGTTAGTACACTTTAGAAGGACCCAAACGGGCTAAACGACGAAAATTGGGTTAGGACGGACGACACGGACGTACTGCTAGCGCATGGCACTAAGCCCAAAGTTCAGAGAGCATTTTTGGCACACTGCTGATGAGTCGCCCCAGCCTCCCTGGCGCATCAGGGGTGCGCCGCGCTAGCTTTCCCCTAGTCAAATCTGACAAATTTTTCATCTTGTTTTCTAATCTTAATTCAATTAAATTTGATTCTTTGTCTCAATATCTCTTTAGATTCAGATACCCAAAATATGTGCGCAAGAATCTAACTCAAAACAACTTTTAAAGTTGATAAAATATCTCAAGAAACTCATCAATCCAATATAAGTTCATGAATGAAAGCAATTCAAGAACACAACTCAAGAACATCAAATCCTCAATCTTTTTGGATGAAAACTACAATAAAATAAACATGTTTGGCATATGGGTGAATGAACCCAGCGCTATGTGAACTCACATACCTGGTAGGATCGAATCCTTGGCGAAATCCGCAATCAATTCCTCAAGAAATCGATGAATCTAGACCTTTTCCTCTCCTTTCTCCTCTTGAGTTCTTTCTATAAAACTCTAGCTTGATTTTGCAATTGTGTAAATGGAACCAATTCATTTTAGACCTTATTTAAGTCCGTTAAAATGAATTTAAACCGATTGGGTATGAAAAACACCAAAATATCCTTTTAAAATTCGGTTAACTTTCCTTATCTGGACAACCCAACTTTGAACGGGAATATCTGCTTCATACGAACATGAAATTTAGCAACCTCTGTGGAGTTGGAAAGATAATTCAATGCCCTTTAATTAAACATCTTATAGAACATCTAACTCATTATGTACTAAGAGTTATATTCATTTGAAGTTGACCCAAAACTTATACTTAGAAAACTTGCCAAACTTTCCAAAAATGATTTCTTTCTAATTCTAGTTCTTTCAAATAGTGGGGTGTTACAAAGAACTTGATTAGAAGCCTTGAAACCCTAACTTGAAGGAGAAAAATCAAGAAAACCTTTCTTGAGATCTCTTGAATTAGTTTCTTGAAACTCTATGGCCAAGAATTAGGATTCTCATTAATAACTCATAATAATATGAAGAAATTTGAGTTGGAAAGAATTAAATTCTTGGAGAAGAACTTACCCTGAAGAATAATCTTGAAAAAATATTGAAAGAATCTTGAAAAAAATGGAAAGAATCTTGAATGGAAATCCTATGTTTTGATTTTTCCTTAGGGTTTTTCCTTAGAGTTTGAGAGAGAAGAGAATGATGGATTAAGAGATGTAAAATCTGATTGTTTTTGGTCTTTAATTAGTAAAGAAATTCGTTTAGGGTTTTCTTAGAAGTAAAAAGACAAAAACGACACCTTTTAATGTTTTCTCATCGGCTAATTCGTAACAACACTATATTAGGTTACTAAAATGGTCGTAACTTTTTACTCAAAGATCCGATTGTCATGAAATCCGTGGCGTTGGAAAGTATATTCAAATACCTTTAATTTGATTGGTTATGGGCTATGTAAATATTTATATTCTAAGAGATATTTTTGTTTTAAAGTTGACCCAAAGAGAATCTTACATCAAAACTTAATCGATAAGGAGACTTTCAACTCTACTTGGTGCTAGGAGTTTCTAGTGACCTTAATTGATATCCAAAATCATTCCCATACTAAAGAATTTAACATTACACATATGAGCAATTTAAGAATCACCCGATAAGACCCTACAAGTAAATGTAGAATAGTTTGAGTCTTAACTTAGAAATTTTTGGGGTATTACAGAAATAGGTCTCAACTAAACAATAAGGTACTCAAGATACTTAGTAACAATAAAAGATGCAATATCTGGAAAGCTTTTAAACCAATAGATAATAACTCAGTTGTATGTAAAAAAACAATAATAACTTTGTTCGTATATAAAAATATAAAGTAACTCTATGGGAGATTCTCTAACCGACAACCATCACTATGAGCTATATGATGATACAACGTCTAGTCCACGCTGCTAGAACTATCCTATAGTTTGCCAAGGTATAGAACCTACTAAGTGGATCCACTAGTCTATGCTAAAAAGCAATAAGGAATCATCTAAAAAATATGACCCTTTCTACCCACGTTGGCAACATGGTTTATGGGGGCCGTGAGTTGTTAGAACTCACCCTTATATCGGTGCTCAATACTTCTCCCAAAATATAACTAGCTCATATGTTTAAAAACATAACTCTTTCTATGTTTTGATATTATTACTCAAAATTATTTCTCTTAAAAGAGATGGTACTCAAACTGCTCAAAATTCTTTTGGAAATCTCAGTTTCCTTTCATCTTAAATGTAAAAACATTTACTCTTGGGAATACTTAGTTCCCATATATCATTTTAAAGAAAATGAACTCAACTCAACTCTTCCTCAACTCAGTGGTCAAGTCTTTAAAAAAAGTTTTAAAACAATTTGTATAAAGACTTCTTAAAATAGGGTTCATGCTGAATTATGGACGTGAATGACTCAATTCAAGGTTTTCAATAACCATGCATAGAACTCAATACTTTGAGCTCAACAACTCCAGAACTGAAGGAGTCAATGATAGTACTCATCTCAAGAATGTTCGAATCGGATGGTTCATGCGGAATTTATGGGCATGAACTACTCAACTCAAGAACTTAATGATACTTCTCATCTCAAGACTGCTCGACTCATAGGGTTCATGCGAAATGACGGGCACGAACTGCTCAACTCAAGGACCTTCATGGGTAATATATTGTAGTATTCCCTTGATTAGGAATATAATCCCAAAATGATTAGGAACTCAATACTCAAGACTGAGAACTTGAAGATACTACTCCTCTCAAAGAAAATCAAGTTATGGAGTTCACGCAAAATTATGGGCTTTAACGACTTGACTCAAGGATCTCAATGATAATATAGACTCATGAATACATTCTCCTCCTTCTAATACTCACTTACTCGAGTCTTGAAACAATTTAAAAGTTATTGTAGAAGACTCCTCATAAAGACTCAAAGGAACTTTCTCAAACTTTAATCAAATCGATAGCTGATCTCGAAGGATTCACAATTTAACTCAAGACTTTCTTATACTCTACTCTTAACTCTTCGTTGAATTTGAATTATGAAATTAAGGATCGTGACTTCATATATAAGATTTCTTGATGACTGGATGTAGGTTTGGATGGTAAAAATCACTAAAAGAGTGAGGACATGTTTTGAAAGATCGAATACAGACAAAGAACAGAAGCAGAAAGGGACCTGGCGTCCCTAGCGCAGTAGTGGCACACCACACCAGCCCTCCATGGACTGAGACTGGTCTGGGATGCACTGCAGGCGCAGGGCTCCAGGTCCTAAGGCGCAATAGGAGCGCGCCGCTCCGGCCACGTTCCAGACGAATCTGACAAACTTTTCTTCAATTTTTCCAGCCCTATCTCGTCTAAACTCGAATGATTTCCTCCAAATTCTTTTGGATCCTTAAACCCAACCTAATTACAGCGAATTCTACACCAAAAAATCCACCAAGAACAACACTCATTCGCAACTCTCACCTCAAGAACTCAATAAGAACTTCATTATCAAAAACGAAGCACAAAACTTTAAAAACTCAACAAGATTATCAATATACTCAGTTTCATGGATGAAATTCCTAAAAGAAACTCATGATTGGTGTGTGGCAAACAAACCCAACACTATAGAAGCTTACATACCTCTTAGGATAAAATCTTAGGCGAAATCCCTTGATGAATCGCACAAATCTTGAACGCACTTTCTTTTCTCCTCTTACCCTCTTCTTAAACTCCTCTAAAAATCCTAAGCATATTTTAGGAATAACTAAAACTGATTCCAATCATTTTAGACTCCTAAAACCTTGCAAAATTTGTCTAAATCCAATTGGGTAAGGAAAAGACCAAAATACCCCTCATATTTTTGGGTAACTTTCCTTAATTGGACAGCCGGACTTCAAACGAGCATATCTCCCTCATATGAGCTCGAAAATTAGCAAACTCGGTGGCGTTGGAAAGAGGACTCACGGATGTTTCATTTGATATCTTTTGGGTCTACTAACCCATTCTTTGCTGAAAGTTGTGGTCGTTTAAAATTGATCCAAAAGTTTGAAGAATCTCTCAATGACTTGAAGGAATTCTCTTTAGTTCTTTTTGGAACTCAAGGTGCCTAATCTAGCAACCTTAAAGCCTAAGAAAAAATTAATTCCTTGGTAAAATCTTACTCACAATGAAGTATAGTACGAGTCTTAGCTTAAAAAAAATTCGGGGTGTTACACTATCATTAATAAAGCACATACTCAAACAAAATTAAGGATGTAATGAGATGCAATACAATGCAATGTGACACCATGAAAAGATATGCCTCAAATGTCCAGTACTCTCACAACCGTATATATATGATACTCTTCGTAAATACATCGAGAGTACATGACCCATGGGGGACTCACGAAGTCCATCTACCAACACATATGATCTCCACGTGTCTTTGCGGACGATCTCAACGCACTATCAAAAAATCAAACAATCCTACCACGGACAATCTCTACGTGCCCAAATTATAATCATAACTCGATCTCAACTCGAAAGATCTCCACGTGTTAGATATTTACTCATACTCAATCTCATATCAATGCATGTGCACAGTATTATATCAATAAAAGGGGATGATGAAGCATCTTAATAAATCAAATGTCGTTGTGACATATAATTACCTCAATTATCACAAATATACAAATTCAAATAAGAAACACAACCACACAAAACACAACAAGTCACTATATACATCAACAAATGCCCATATGCTTTGGCATTCTCAAATTACAGTATATCATATTATTGTAATAAACTTTCTCTTTAATAACATCGATACGCATACCGATGCCTATCACATCATTGATACGAGACCCCCATCTTTCGCCCTTACCCATTGTCTATTCTATTTTTAATCTTTAATTAGTAAAACGTCCTTCAATGAAATCTAGAAAGTCTTAGCATACCCGAAATGATGAACACATGTCACGAATCCTCAAGATATTGCATTTCCCTTTCGCAAGGCTTCAAAGTGTTCTCAATCTATCAAATATGCATTGTTCGTAAGTAACCAAATCCGTAGACACCCATTACTATACTCCTAGCCTAGACCTCAAAACTCACCCAAAAAAATTGAATCTAGGTCCACAAGGATAAAATTGCAAATTTAGTAAAACTAAACAAACTAATATATACTTAAGTTACTGAGCACAAATTTATAATCAAGTTTCTAATGTTGAGGTCATTAATTTGTCAAGTCTCATAATTTTTAAATTCAAGCTTAGGATTAAGTCTCAATCTCATCAATTAACACAAATCTAGTACTCCCTCTGTCCCAATTTATGTGACTCACTTTCCTTTTTGGTCAATCCCAGAAAGAATGACACATTTCGTTATTTGGTAAATATTTAATGACATTATCCCTATTTTACCCTTCTTGAATCTCATTATTTCAATAGTTGCACTCTTTTAATTTAAAGAAAAAGTTATTGAAATCCAGTAAAGTACAACTACTTTTCTTTTTTTGCTAATAGTCAACGGTACTTTAACACTTTTTTCAATACTTTGTCATAACATATTCTTTCTTTTCACCACTTCTAAAAATTCAACACTCATTTTAAAATCACTAATTGGAAAAACTGTAAAAGGAAGAATTGAAAAATTAAAGATGAAGTATCTCTACTTATATAGAGTCCATTAGCTAATATTTTAAAATTTGACAAAAAAATTGGCGCTAGAAACTGAAAATTTTAATCTTTTCCCACATTTTTTTTATGTTATCAATTTTTTGAAACTATAATTAAAATCATGAAAAAAAAAACTACTTTTACCTGCAATGGAAAAAACTCAATCATTTTGGAGTCTTTCTTCTTCATTGAAAGATTAAGAGAGAGATAATGGAGAGTGGAGAGTGGAGAAGAAAGAAGAGAGAGAAATAAATATATTGGACTCTTTTGTATTTATATTAATGACTGATTTGACATTAACTTATGAGAGAGAGAAAAGTCATAAACTTTTCTATTCAAAGTGAGATATAGTATTATTTTTATTTAACAATTTAAATTAATTAATAAGGGTATTTTCGGAACAATGTAGAGTCTTTCCATTTTTCTTAAAGTTTGTGCCAAATCAAAGTACATCATATAAAATGGGACGGAGGGAGTAATATTTATATAATATAATACGTATAATAATTAATTACCTATCTCAATATGCCAAAATATTAAAATATATGTGATAAACCGCAATAATTCTTCTTAATCGGAACTATAGGGCCCAATAAATTTAACTGGAAACAACCTCCTAGACGACATGACCTTAACTTCCACCAAATCTATTTTATATATTATACATAATATAAAATATGTAATTTCTAAGGATTAATATCAAGTGCCAGCGACATCATTGTCTAATAATGATCATTTAATATTTTCCCCTCGACCCATCAAATTACAAATACCATAAAACTACATTAACAATTTCTATCTTAAACATTAACTTCTAATCACCTTTTCTTTCTTTCTTTCTTTCCCCACAACCCCATAATATAATAATATGCCATCATAAAAAAAAGCACACAGGAATTTATGCTTCTTTACCTGATTCACTCACGATGCCTCTTCGTAATTGTGCCCCCGCCGCACTGATTTTGTTCTTTCATGTTACGACTCAAAAATAATATCAACCCAATTTAACTTTAATTTTTTCTTGAATATGTGAAGTGGTACAAGTCATTACATAAATTATGGACTTGGCCCATTAATCATCAACTAAAATAATTAATTAAAATTACTCAACAACTAAATAACCATAATTAAATAAATAACCCAAAATTCCTATTTAAATTTAAGGAAAGAGTAAAAATAGTTCTTGTGCTCAAAACGATCTAGCGGATCGTTACATCATCTACCACTAAAACAAATGTTCTTCCTCATATGGTAAAAGAATAGGATGTACATGGACGCTCAAAAGTTAGAGATATCTAGTCTGTATGTTCGAATCGTATTCCTTAGTAGCCTCCTCATCCAGATGATGCTCCCATTGGACCTTGATTGAAATAATTTCTTTCGACCTCAACTTCCAAATTTTCCTGTCCAATATGGTTATCGACTCCTTCTCAAAAGTCAAATTATGTTCAAGTAATCCCTAATCTCATGGAATCACATGAACATCATTCTGATGATACTTCTTCAACATCAAACTATTAAAATAAGACAAACACTTGATAAGCCAGGTGGCGAGCTAACTCGTAAGACAATTTCACATATACGCTCAACAATCTCGAAATAAACCAATATACCTCGGGTTCAACTTGCCCCTCTTTTTCAAACTCATCAAACCCTTACAGATTAAACCTTTTATAGTTATCGCTTTCAACCATGAACTCCAAATCACAAACCTTTCAATGTGGATATCTCTTTTGCCTACTCTAAGCTATGAGAAACCTATCCTCAATTTAGTCTACTCTATCCAAGGACTCTCTCGATAGATTTGTACCCCACAACCTAACCTCAAATGTATCAACCCAACCAATCAAATATCAACATCCTCTACCATACGATGCCTCAAATAGTGTCATCTCAATGCTAGAATGATAAATCTTATTGTATACAAACTCTGTTAAAGACAACATTTGATGCTAAAATCCACCTGTATCCAACTTCATCTGCATAGACTGCTAGAAATGAAGTGTAAATTGTGTGCCTCAATCTGAAGCAATAGAAATGGGCACCCATGAAAGCGAACTATATCCCGTATGTATATCTTGGCTAACTTTTCTAAATTATAAGTAGTTTAAATCGGTATAAAATATGCAGCTTTGACCAATCGATCCACAATGACCCATATAACATCAAACTTGCCCAAGATATGTGGAAAACCTACCACAAAGTTCATAGAAATACACTCCAACTTTCACTTCGGTATAGACATCCTTGAGTAACACCTCTAAGGTTTTGGTGTTTAGATTTCACTTGCCGAAAATTGAAATCTCAAGGTACAAATTATACTTTGTCAATCTTCGTACAATATTATGAGTAATGTTGTCTCAAATTACAATAAATCTTGGTATACCAAATAAATAAAATAACTCAAATTATGGGCCTCTTCTATGATAGCTTGATCAAATCACATGTCCGAAAAATACACATGTGAACAGTTATCCTCAAAACTCCCTTGCTATTCAAAATTGCCTCCTTGGCTTCTCCTTATAACACCTTTTCTCGAATCTTACACAAGTTTACATCACTAATCGTTGAGCTAGAATATGCTCCAATATGGACAACCTCGCCTCCATATAAGCTAACACTCTACCAGATTTTAAATATCAAGTCTCAAAAAGTTATTAGATAAGACCGGGTCATTCATAGTCAAAAGACACTCTCTCATCTGAAACAAGCCTAGACTATCCATACCTACCGCATTTCGATCGAGGCTTTTGCTACCACTCCTTGTCCTTAATGTCAAAGGATAGTTACCCCATAGTCCTTGAGCAACACTAACCATCTTAATTGTCTCACAATAAGATTTCTATAGTTGAATATATATTAGAGACTACAATGATCCTTGGACACCTCACAATGCACACCATAAAATCTTCAAATCATTAGTTCTTAGATTTTGACTCTACTTGTGGAGGGAGATGATTTTATTGTATATTGTGATATTTCTTAGATTGATCTTGGTTGTGTATTAATATATAAAGGGAAGGTAACAATTTATGTTTGAGGTAGTTGGAGGTTCATGACAATTTATGTTTGAGGTAGTTGGGTAGTATAGTTCTTGTCATGAACCTCCAACTACCTCAAACATAAATTGTTACCTTCCCCTTATATATTAATACACAACCAAGATCAATCTAAGAAATATCACAATATACAATAAAATCATCTCCCTCCACAAGTAGAGTCAAAATCAAAGTAGTAGTCAATAAAATCTTGAGCTTGAAAACTCACCTTACACTCACCAGACCACTGATAAACCATATTCTTTTGGATCAAACTACTCAATACGAATGCAATACATGACAATCCCTCCAAAATTATCAATAATAATTTGAGAAACCTAAGAAACTCTTAATCTTGGTAATAGAAACACATTTGTCCAAATTATGAACTACCTCAATCTCCTCGGGATCCACCATAGTACCTTTCTTGAACACTACATGGTCCCAATATGTCACCAAACTAATCAAAGTCCGTACTTTAAAAACGTGCATAAAGCTTAATCTTCTTTAGATTTTAAAGAACAGTCCTCAAATGATGTTCGTTATCCTTCCTACTACGAGAGTATATCAGTATATCATTAATAAAGATAATAACTAAGGAATCCAAGTACAATAGAATCAACCTATGAAAATATACTTGAACTAATAAATCTCTTACTCAAACAAATCTTGTTACTGTTCTTTCAATTCCACATGAGCATTCTAGTAAGAACTGATAGAAATAGGTCGAATTTCCAACGGTAAGTCAATACTAAATTTGATATCAAGATCAGGTGAAATACTTCCAAAAACTCTTACTACTGTAACCGATTCTAAAGGAAAATTATCAATACTAGTATCACAAAAATAAGTCAAATAGGTGATGCATCACTTTCTCTATTTACATGTTCAGACTTCATGATTTAAAAATACCCTTCTCGAATAAATACTGCGAATTTCTTACCACTTCATTTTAGGAATACTTGATAAATCTGAGCTTGCCGTCTTGGCCTAATAATCTTAAAATGCATGATATAGAGAGATACAATTCATATTCAAAAGAACTAAGTTTGTCCACATGTCATGTACTATAAAGTCAACAACATAAGATCGATGTAATTGATCTACCACTAGGAATCATCTATAGGTATAGCAATATGAATAGACATAGGAAAAGAGTCACAAAGCATATTCAAATCCTAATTAAGGTATGTACTTACGTAAAATGAAGACGACCCACACTCGAAATTAAATTGTAGATAATCGAGAGCTTATCGAACGATACTTTGAACAAACTTGGTTACTCCAATAGATTTAGTTATTTATCGATATAATATTTCCAACCACCAAAATATTAGTCAATGAATTGTAGGGTGATCCTTTACCATTATACACCCATCTTTATGAATGTTCCCACATAGTTCCATACAAGTATCCCTGCCAAAATCCTTTACCTAAAGAACTTTTCTCTTCTCCTAGTACAATTAATATCCTGACCCTCAAATCAATATTTGAAAGGCTCCTCACAACAAGAGTTTATCAATATCTATCATCAACACACTACATTAAATGTCCTTGTTAACTTATATCTTATTTAGACTTTTATACTTTCTTGATGTACTAGACTTGACACACCCCTTGACTTTTATCAAATGAATACCAACATGGCCATTATTCCATCCAATTTGACTATTCAAATATCTTCAATATAACCCCACTCCAATAAATAGAAAGAAAAAAAATTATACGAATCAAATATCAAGTTTTATCCCCTCAAACATCATTAGAAGTGATCATATTTTATGTCTTTGTCCTTCCTTGACTTCTCCACATAGTCTTGCCAAAATAACTCTCCTCTTATTTGATCAATTTATCTTTCTAATCTTAGATTTCTCCTCAAGACATCGACATTATACGTTTTCATGACCAAATTAATCACTTATGGTAAACACGGTTCATAAAAGTGTCCTAATAAACTCAGAAGAAGTTCAAGTATCCATGTCTAAACCACAACTCAAGCAAATTATTCTTACTATTTTAAACCTCGTCAATTTCATTCTTTAGAATTGAAAAGTTCATTACTAAGTTATTTTGCTAATCACATAACATATGTACTATACCACATAATATTTTCCTCTACCATTGAGTCCAAACTTGAAAATGTTTCCTCACCATTGGTGAGAGAAAGGAAGAAACAAATTTTGACCTTAAACAAAATAACATACGCACGAAAAAGAATGGAAAAATAGAGATTTCGTAAATTCCTATAGCCTCTAAATATAAGTAATGGACGTCTCCTCACCGATCCTCAAGACTCTACTAGACTCAGCTCTTGTACTAGTGAGACCGATGAACCTAGGGTTGTGATATCAAGTTGTCATGACCCAAAATTTCAAGTCGTGATGACACTTATGTTCCCAACCGATAGGTAAGCCAACCCATTAAGTCAACCAATTCAACTAAAACGTGAGAAGGTAAGTAACAAGTAATATCTCGAATTCTAAGTCTTTTATAATAAAATGCAGAAAAACTAAAATACAACCCCAAAATTTAGTGTCATAAGTACAAGAGCCTCTACAGTCAATACTAGTCTCTAATTATTTAATAAGTCTAAACATAAGAAATATCCTATAAGAATACCAACATGACCTAATATATATAGATAGATGAAGGTATGGACCACAAAATATCCAAGCATCTTACCACAACTCCAAGATATTCAAAACTAAGACTCAAACTCCAAGAAATTCACTCAAATTCGAATACAGTCTGCACCACAAAAGAATTTATCAAGTGTAGTATGAGTACAAGACCACATGTACCCAATATATCTCATAGACCAACAACGAAGAAGTAGTGACAGGACTATATAAAAATATATTTCTTTAATTTTACAAGTCTACATTATTCGTATCAACCAAGTTTCCATCAAATAGGGATAATCAATGTCAGGTAATGTCTAACATTAATAAAGCACATCTCAAACAAAAATGAAGGATGTAATGCGATATAATGCAATGTAATGTGACACCATGAAATGATATGCCTAAAATGTCGAGTACTCTCTCAACCGTATATACATAATACTCTTCAGAAATACATCGAGATTGCATTCCCCATGGGGGACTCGCGAGTTCCATATTGTTAACTCCTTAACGTTGATTTTGATAAACGACACTTAACCATTCACTCACACTCTTCGCAGGCAAACACATTAATAAGAAAGGAAACCAAACATAAAGCATAAAAAAGAAATAAAAATATGTCTTGATCTGTAGAATCAATTAGAAATTCCAGAATAAAGATATGTCTTAATCTCTAGAATCAATCAGATTCCAGAATCAATCAAGCAGATCATGATCAATCAGAGATTCCATAAATCAATCAAATATATTCAAGATTGGCGAACGAATCATCTAAGGAATAAAAGAGATAATGTGCATCAATCAAATGATACTTTCAAGACAACAAGATCAGTTAGCATCCAAGACTACAAGGAAGAAATCAAAATCAAGGGATGCATTCAAGTTAACGAGATCAGCCAAAGATTCAAGACCACAAGAAGATCATCATACAAAGGAATAAATCGATTTGCTCATGCACATATCTGATATGGACATGACTCAGCAAATCAATCAGAATAAAATCAAGGACTTAATAAAAAATCCTTGATTCAAAATCCCTTGGGTTTCCGTAAAAGAGCAAAGTCCTCCAAAGCTATATAAACCTCTCTTAGCCATAGTTGTGAAGTATGCACTTCACTTTAACTAATATTGTAATCATCTTTTATCTTTCATAAAACTATGTACTCACTTGAGTGAACAATTGAAAAGAAAAGAGAAAGAAAGATCTGAGTTGGTTATACAAGTAGAGATTGTGTCAAAGAAAAAGATCTAATTTGCATATCAGACAGGGCTCTCAATTGTAACATTCTGTAACACTCAAGTTCTCAACAAGCTCTTAAGGAAACCCTTGAAACCCAGGGGACTAGACGTAGCACCACATCGGTGTTCCGAAGTAGTATAAAATTATTGGCGTCATTTACATACTAAATTTATTATCTTTATTTATTTGTAGTACTAACTTAACCAATATAGGAAGTAGACTGAAGGAATTTTTAATTCACCCCCCCTCCCTTCTTAACTTTCAATTGGTATTAGAGTAGGTCTCACTAGTAAATTGTTTAACCACACATGAACAAAGATTCAATGGCACACTATCAGATTCCTGGTGCTCTATTTCAAGATGGACATTCCTCAACTCGACCACCATATTTTAACGACCAACATTATTCCTACTGGAAAGAAAGATTCAGAATCTTTATCTCTTCAAATGACCATCAAGCATGGATTGTGATCAAGAAGGGTCCAAAGCCTATTCTTGGACTAACAGAAAAAGATGGCACTGATAAGCCATTTGATCCCGAATCCTTCGATATCACAAAGGAGAAACAAGAGGTAATTCAAACTAATGCTAGAGCTATAAGTTTGTTATATTGTGCAGTGAGTGGAGTTGAATACGACAAGATATCAATATTTGAAACTGTAAAAGAAATGTGGGACAAACAAAAGGTAACTTATGAAGGAACCACCAAGGTAAAAGAAGCTCAAATCAGTTCACTAGTCAATGAATATGAATTATTCAAAATGGCCGAAGATGAAAATGTAGAAGACATGTTCTCGAGATTTAGCAAAATTATTTGCGAACACAAATCTCTTGGAATGGTATACTCAAATGGGCTACAAGTTAGAAAACTCAGTAGAAGTCTTCCCAAGGCTTAGGAAACTAAAGTTGCTATTCTTGATGATGGAGATTTGCAAAAAATGACGTACAATGAACTTCAAGGAAACCTGATGGTCTATGAGCAAAACCATATTAACAGGTATAGCAAAGATGATGAAAAGAAAACTATGGCCTTTACTGCCGAGACATCTGAAGTCAGAGAAAAAGGTGATGAATATCAAGACGAAGGAATGACTCTCATAAATCGAGGAGTGAAATAAATGCTTAGAAAAAGAAGACAAAGACCCCAACAGTATTTTAAGAATAATGAAAGGAATGATGATTGATGCTACTACTGTGAAAAACCAGGACTTTCAAACAGAACTGTCCAGAACGGAAAAGGAGATTCGAAGAAATGAAGATCCAAAAAGTCTCAAAGCCTAGGATCAAGGAGAAACATGTGAAGATGATCATGATGAAACTGCCAACATATGTTTCATGGCACTAGGTGAAACAAGTGAGGTAAGATCTTTTAACTATCCTATCTGTAATGACTTACAAGCCTCTTTGGACATGGTTACCGATGAGTTACATAAAGTAATTGATAAATACAATAAGATTGCTCAAGAAAAGAAAGACAGGCAGATTCTTCTCAAAGCAAGTAAGATTGAAGTCGACTTACTAGCAGAAGAACTGGAAGAAGTAAAAATGCAGTTGAACAATATCAGAATATCTCCTAGTCATAGCTCTATCAGATCTAACATAACTGTTTTCAATAGGAGAAGATCTCCTAATCAAAGTTCCAACAGATCTATATCTAATTCTCTTTATCATTCTGCTGAAAATTTTGTTAATTTTTCTTGTTATACTTGTGGTGACATTGGTCATAAATCTTTTAACTGTAGAAAATTTTCTTCTGGAAAATGGATTTGGAGACCAAAATTTGTTAATCCTAACCCTCAAGGACCCAAAAATACTTGGTTACCAAAAAGAAATTAATCTACTTGTTTTGCAAGAGAAGACCAAAAGAACCTACAAAAAGGGAATGTGGGTAATAGATAGTGGATGCTCTAGACATATGTGTGGAAAGAAAGAAAATTTCAGAACTCTTAACAAAAATGATAGAGAATATGCATAGATCAGAGACAACGCAAAAGGAAAAGTAGTAGGAGTTGGATCAATCACTCTTAGCTCATTATGTGATATATCAGAAGTATACCAGGTGGAGAGACTTAAACACAACCTGCTTAGCATCAGTCAACTATGCAATGTTGGATTCAAATTATCATTCAATGCTACAACTTGCACTATCAGACATGCGACTAAGGATACCACAATCATTGGAGATAGTAATGATAATATCTACGTTAACTTGCCACCACTTACATGTCTTACTGCAGTATCAAATGAATCTTGGCTATGGCATAGAAAACTTGGTCACGCTAGCATGCATGCCTTTGAAAAATTGTTCAAACTTGAACTAGTCATTGCACTTCCAAAGTTAAAATTCAAAAAGGGCCATATATGTGACACTTGTCAGCTTGGTGAGCAAAATCGTTCTTCGTTCAAGGTCATGGATACGAAGAGTACAAAGAGAAGCAGGATATTTTATTTCCACAATTCATAGTGATCATGGAGGAGAATTTGAGAATAAAGTATTTGAGGAATTCTGTGATAAAAATGGATTCACCCAAGATTTCTCATCTCCTAGATCAGCTCAACATAACAGGTGGTAGAATGGAAAAATTGTTCGTTACAAGACACCGCCAGAACCATGCTTCTTGATCGAAATCTCCCTGATCATTTCTGGACTGAAATAGTAAGTATTGCATGCCATATTTTGAACAGATGCCTCATCAGACCTATTTTAACTCCATATGAGCTATGGAGAGGTAAGAAGCCTAATATCAGCTATTTTCACCCTTTCAGATGAAAATGTTTCAGTCACAACAATGGTAAGACAAATCTGAGTAATTTTCATCCAAGAAGTGATGAAGGTATATTCTTTGGTGATGCACCCATCTAGTTTTTAATAAAAAGTACTTTAAGTGTTGAAGAATTTGTTCATGTTGTTTTTAATGATACTAACCCAAGGATGCGTGAAGTAGATTCTATAGATGATGAAACTACTCCATCATTAAACATTGATAACCTCTCAAATACTTCTGATCAAATTACAATAGAGGGGTCGACTACTCCAGAATTGAAGTCAACTAGTCCAGAACCGAAGTTGACTAGCCTAATCGAAAAGACAGGCATGGAGACACATCTCTAACTATCCAAATGACTTTACTATGGGTAAACCAACCAACTCAATATAGACCAAAGCTTTAGTTAGAAAACAAGCATTTGTTGCACTCGTGTCTCAACTTGAACCCAAACATATAAATGAGGCAATGGAAGGTGAATCTTGGAGACAAACAATGAAAGAAGAACTTGACCAGTTTGAAAGAAACAAGGAATGTATTGATTACAATGAAACTTTTTCTCCAGTAGCAAGGTTAGAATCCAAAAACAAGGCTCCAAAGAAGCCGCGTACCAATGCTTCAGGATTCATCTCTCTCGAGGATATGCAACACTTCTGGGGAATCAAGCAAAAGAACATTTTGTGCAGTCTTTAACTTTTTGAGAAAGTTTTTCGCCTCTTCTATGCAAACCTCTGTATTTCTCCTGACAATGGTGAGATGGAAACCCTGGTTATGGGGAGTATCATTATTAATGAATTATTGTGTGAAGATGTTTTTGGTGCAAAATTATTTAGTGTTGTTCCGTATATGAAAGGAGTTTGGCCTGACGATTTTGAAGTCTCTCTGGAAGGTGCTAAGAGAGCCGTTCGTGAACGTCATTCTGATTTTCCTGTTGTAGGGCCTTTATCTTTGTGTTTTGAATATCACATATTGGCACATATCGCTGCCACCACTCTTATTCCCAGGAAATGATCTTTGAGTTGTATCTCTACTCGTGACGTGTTTATTCTTTACTCCTACTTAAGAAATACTGTATCAATTGGGCATTGTGGTTCAAGAAATATATGTTGGAAAGTGTTGAACACTCTAATGCCACTGCACGTTTGCCATATGGGTTGCTCATCTCGCATCTCTTGGTGGATCACCTCTCAGATATTTCTATGCTTACACTTGATGTTATTAATACTACTTATGACCCTTGTATCTTCTCTAGTATATGAGTCGGCTGCCCTACTGTTACAAGACAATGAGGAACTAAAAACTCGCATCCTGGTTGTCGTACGTACAGGTAGGAATTTCCACAGGCAACAAGTTGACTCTCTTAGAGTGGAGTCAGCTCCTCCAACACCAACCCTGTTGTGACGATTCTGTCACGACCCAAGCCTAAGGCCTAGACGTGACATGGAAAATGAAGAACCCGAAGGAACCCCACACAAGCCTCTCAAACTTGTCATCACCCTTCATCGGTCGCGGAAGTACATTCAACATTAAATAACGGGAATTAAGGACTAAGGGCAAACCATTTCAAAATAACAACATAGAATAAGAGTCAAGCTCATTTGCAAAATACTTGTCCAACGCACACCTCTACATACATAGATAGGACGGGGGCCATGACATACTACCGGCTCCTCTCATAGTCAAAATACAATTGCAAGATAAAGTCTCAAAACATAGGAGTAGGAAACAACATAGCCCTCGAATCATTGAAGACTCACCAACAAACTCGGATAAGCACCGTACTAGCCACGTGGATGGAGAGAAGGATCAACAGTAGCTCCGGTCCCTACATGGTGACATAATGTATGCAAAATATGCGTTAGTACTTTGGAATGTACTAAGTATGCGGGGTGCAATACAACAATAGACAAGGACACAATCGAAATGCAAGAAATAGTTCCATAGGCATAATGAATAACAATATGAGAATGCATGATCAAAGTGAAGTCAAAACATGTTTAAGTAAATCTATACTAATAGTAGATATCATATGTGTGTGCATAATCCAACCAATCTATAACCCCAACTTAGGATAGGGGATGCCGTTTACACCCGGACACCCTGGTGGCAAGGTATAAACCCCTCACATGGTTGATGTTGGTCACACCCCAAGCATCCTAGGTGGTGAGGTATAAACCCCTCACATGGTTGATGATGGTCACACCCCAAGCATCCTAGGTGGTGAGGTATAAACCCCTCACATGGTTGATGTTGGTCACACCCCAAGCATCCTAGGTAGTGAGGTATAAACCCCTCACATGGTTGATGTTGGTCACACCCCAAGCATCCTAGGTGGTGAGGTATAAACCCCTCACATGGTTATCCGGTTCTTTTCCCCCGGACCGGGCATGGTCATGCAACACTTTATATAGGAAATTCACATTAGGTTCTAATGCAATCTCATGTATGGAATGAACATATACACAAGCTTAGTTTGTCATCAACACATCTCTGGAATGCCATACATCTCATAACTCAAGCCTTAAATCATCAATTCTCCATAATTGGACATTTTGTCAAACACCTTGAAGGCATGTAATGGGGTCAAAGAGCATGGAAAATAGGGTAGTAATTATGCAGCAAAACCAGTGAACAACCTGCAACAACGCCTTTTAACACCCACAAGACCACATGAAAAATCTCCATATCAATTCCAAATTTAGATTCAAGTTCTAGAGTCACAACATGCTCAAAACAACCACTTTTCATGCTAGAATTCACTGTACAGGAAAATTTATACAAGGAACAAGACTAATTTATGAATTTCAACTTAAACCATGAATTAGTAAGTAGAATAGAGTCTAGGCACTATGGGTGGAAGAACCCATGAATTCAACACCACATACCTTGAGTTTTTATGAAGGTCTTGAGAGTGTCTTCAATGGAAGCTTGGAACTTGGAACAAGAATCTCTTCAATCTTGAGGAAAGTTTTGGATTAGGGTTCTTGAGAGAAAATGTGTCCAAGTATGGGAGAGGTATTTTGGGAAATTTTTTTAGAGATGGGAATTGAATTAATGCTATATAGGAAATAAAATATGTCCTTGGAGAAAAAAAAACGGGTCCAACACTTAGAAAAAAAAAATGAGGCTTATGAACAGTAAATTCGCTCTCTGGAAATTGCATTTCCTGCACGGACAGATTTTACGAAAATAGGCATAACTTCTTCGTCCGAACTCCGAATGAGGTAAAACAAAGTGCGTTGGGTAGCTAACTCAAAGGGCTTTCCATGGATATGTTATGGTCCACCCAATTATTTGTTTGCTAGGAGATATGACCCTCCAAAGTAGACCTCGAAAAAGGCTTCACTTGGAAATTTTAGATTTTGATACGGTTGCTCTAAAATTTGGGTTAGACCCATCTCCCACTCAATTTGACCCCCTAAAAAGAATATGAAGTCGGATTTTTAGATATAGCTAAAACAAGTTTCCAGTAACTTCCGAACCACATTTTTAGGAACTTTTTTTTTTTTTGGGTCGTTTCAATATCTCCCCCTTGGGAACATTCGTCCCCGAATGTAGAAGAGACGTACAAGGCAAGACTTTGTAAGAACATATCAGCCCCAACATGAATGCAAAAATTTTATTTAAACATCACTTCAAGATTTCAAAACTTAGTGTAAAACATCCATAACTCATCAATTTAAACATATATGCACATGAATGATCTAGGGGCTAAAATGTAAGACTCAATGGAGTACAAAGGACTTGATTTAATGCCTTAGGCTTGAGTGGAGTTGAATAGATAAGGATAACGTCCTTGCATGTCCGCTTCGGCCTCCCAAGTAGCACTCTCCCCTTGTTGATTTCTCCAAAGCACCTTAACGGACGCCACTTCTTTGTTTCTCAACCTCTTAACTTGTCTATCTAAGATCTAAACCGGGACTTCTTCATACGTCAAATTATCTTTTACAACACCCACAACCTCAAGAGGTACAATAGCGTTAGGATCACCAACACATTTCCTCAACATCGATACATGGAATACCGGATGAACTAATTCCATCTCCTTGGGCAACCCCAACTCATAGGCTACTTTACCAACCCTTCTTATTACCTCATAAGGACCGACATACCTAGGACTTAACTTCCCCTTCTTACCAAAACGAACCACACCTTTCATTGGAGAAACTTTCAAATAAACCCAATCACCCACTTTGAATTCAAGATCCCTTCTCCTCACATCGGCATAAGACTTTTGACGACTTTGGGCTGTTTTCAACCTCTCCCTAATCATCCTTACCTTCTCAAGAGCATCCATGACCAGATCCGGACCCAACAAGGCCACCTCTCCAACTTCAAACCACCCAACCAGTGATCTACACCGTCTACCATAAAGTGCCTCAAAAAGTGCCATACCGATACTAGAATGATAACTATTGGTGTACGCAAACTCAATCAAAGGAAGATGATCAACCCAACTACCTTTCAACTCCAAGACACAAGCTCTAAGCATATCCTCCAAGGTTTGAGTTGTTCTATCGGCTTGGCCATCCGTTTGAGGGTGGAAGGCCGTGCTAAGCTTTACCTTTGTACCAAGACCCCTTTGGAAAGATTTCCAAAAGTGAGAAGTGAATTGGGCACCACGATCCGAGATGATAGACAAGGGAATCCCATGCAACCTTACCAATTCATGAATGTACAACTTGGCATACTCTTCAGCCCCGTAAGTAGTTTTAACTGGTAGGAAATGAGCCAACTTTGTCATCTGATCAACCACCACCCAAACCGAATCAAAACCTCTTCTAGTCTTGGGCAAGCCCACTACAAAATCCATTTTGATTTCTTCCCACTTCCAAGTAGGTATCTCAATGTCTTGAGTTAGGCCACCCGGCCTTTGATGTTCGGCCTTGACTTGTTGACAACTATGGCAACCCGAAACAAATTTTGCAATGTCCTTCTTCATACCACCCCACCAATACACATCCCTCAAGTCTCTATACATCTTTGTTGACCCCGGATAAATAGAATAAAAAGAATTATGAGCCTCATCAAGGATTCTTTCCCTCACACCATCCACACAAGGAACACATAATCTACCTTGGTACCTAAGGGCACCATTTCCCCCTTGGGAGAAAACCTCCACCTTACCACTACTCACCGAAGCCTTTAATTCCACCAAAGAAGGATCAAGATCTTGCTTGGCTATCACCTCATCAACCAAGGAAGACCTTGAACCATCAACAACAACTACTCCTCCACTATCCACCCCTTCTAACCTAACTCCCAATTTGGCCAACCGATGGACCTCCTTAGCCAACTCTTTACTACCTTCCTCCACATGAGCCAAGCTACCCATGGACACTCTACTCAATGCATCCGCCACCATATTAGCTTTCCCCAGATGATAGTAAACACTCATATCATAATCCTTAAGGAACTCTAACCACCTCCTTTGTCTCAAGTTAAGATCTTTTTGCGTGAACACATATTGGAGACTCTTATGGTCGGTGAAGATATCAACATGCACCCCATACAAATAGTGACACCAAATCTTTAAAGCAAAAACCACGGCGGCCAATTCAAGATCATGGGTTGGGTAATTCTTTTCATGAACCTTAAGTTGCCTAGAAGCATAGGCTATAACCTTACCACTTTGCATCAACACACAACCCAAACCAATACGAGAAGCATCACAATAAACAACAAAACCTTCTAACCCATCCGGAAGTGACAAAATAGGAGCGGACACAAGCCTTTCTTTCAAAGTTTGGAAGTTTTCCTCACACTCATCCGACCACACAAATTTAGCCTTCTTTTGAGTCAACTTAGTCATAGGAGAAGCAAGAGAAGAAAACCCTTCCACAAATCTCCTTTAATAACCCGCTAAACCCAAGAAACTCCTTATATCCGATGGGGTCAAAGGTCTAGGCCAATTCCTAATAACATCGGTCTTCTTAGGATCCACCTTAATACCATCCCCCGACACCACATGGCCTAAGAAAGCAACTTCCTTCAACCAAAACTCACACTTTTTATATTTAGCGTACAACTTCTCTTACCTCAATCTTTGGAGTACAACCCTCAAGTGACCCATGTGCTCTTCCTCACCCCGAGAATAGATCAAGATGTCATCTATAAACACCACCACAAAAGAATCAAGGTAGGGTTTGAAGACCCTATTCATCAAATCCATAAAGATAGCCGGAGCATTAGTCAACCCGAAAGACATCACCATAAACTCATAGTGCCCATACCTAGTACGAAAGGCCGTCTTGGGAATATCACACTCCCTCACCTTCACTTGATGATACCTGGATCGAAGATCAATCTTAGAGAAGTGACTAGCCCCATGCAATTGGTCAAATAAATCGTCAATCCTTGGAAGAGGATACCTATTCTTGACGGTGACCCTATTAAGTTGTCGATAATCAATAAACATTCTAAGAGACCCATCTTTCTTCTTCACAAACAAAACCGAAGCACCCCATGGAGAATAACTAGGTCTAATAAACCCCTTCTCTAACAAATGTTTTAATTGCTCTTTCAACTCTTTCAACTCCGACGGGGCCATACGGTAAGGGGGAATAAAAATAGGTTGAGTATCAGGAAGGAGGTCTACACCAAAACCTATCTCCCTTTCGGGAGGGACACCGGGAAGGTCTTTTGGGAAGACATCTAGAAACTCATTAACAATCGGAATAGACTCAATAGGAGGGACTTTAGACTCCACATCATTGACTCTCACAATATGGTACAAGCACCCTTTGGAAATCAACCTATAGGCTTTAATGCAAGAAATGAATTTCCCCTTCACCACAATATCCCAACTCTCCCACTCAAGGACGGGTTCGTTAGGAAATCGGAACTTGACTTTACGAGTCCTACAATCAATAGAAGCATAATATGCATGCAACCAATCCATCCCAAGAATAACATCAAAATCCACCATGTTCAACTCAACAAGATCACAAGGCAACAACTTATTCAATATGAAAACCGGACAATTTCTATACACTTTTCTAGCAACAATAGAGACACGAATGGGAGTAGATACTTCATATGACTCATGCAACAATTCCGACTCGACATGAAATTTTCTAGCAACTAAGGGGGTAACAAAGGAAAGGGTGGCACCCGGATCAATCAAAGTATAAACATCAAGATCAAAGATTTGCAATATACCGGTCACCACATCGGGAGTCTCATTAACACCTTGTCTACCATGCAAAGCATAAAATCGATTGTGCCTTGGGGCACCACTTTGAGAAGCACCTCTACCCAAAGGAGTAGTGTTAGCATTTCGAACCTTGTTGCGGATCTTGGGACACTCAAACCTCTTGTGACCCACTTCTCCACATTCAAAGCAAGCACCCGAACCCTTTATGCAAGGACCACCATGCTTCCTCCCACACTTAGGGCATACATCCATAGAACCCACTTCACCTCCCCCTTGAGGTCTAGGAACATTGATAGCAAATCCTCGGTTGACATAAGGGTTTCCTCGGCCTTGATGAAATCTAGCACCCTTAGGCAACCTATTCTCCAATCGGGCCCTCTTGGCCTCGTGCCCCCTTCTCTTCCTCAATTTCTCTTCCTCCATTTGCTCGGCATAAGTCATCAACCGAGACAAATCCATATCTCTAATGAGCATAGCGGACCGACACTCCTCACTAACCAAGTCGGATACACCCATCACAAATTTGTTCATCCTCGACCTAGAGTCGGCCACCAAGTGAGGTGCATACTTGGAGAGTTGGACAAATTTGAGGGCATACTCCCTCACACTCATAGCTCCTTGCTTCAAGTTCATGAACTCCACCAACTTTGCCTCCCTAAGCTCAAGAGGGAAGAACCTATTAAGGAAAGCAAGTTTAAACTCCTCCCACAACACCACATAGCCATTACCTTTCTCACCCTTCCATTGATCAAACCAAATTTGAGCAACCCCCTTAAGTTGGTAGGCCGCCAACTCCGCCTTCTCACAAGCACCAACATCCATAATGGTCAAGATTTTGCATACCTCATCGATGAACTCTTGCGGGTCCTCATCCACCTTTGAACCATGGAAGACCGGAGGGTTCATCCTCATGAAATCTCTCACCCTTTCCCCCGGGGTGGTAGCTCGAGGAGCTTGGGCTCCTTGTTGCACTTGGTTAGCTACCACTTGTGCAAGCATGGTGAGTGCATCACGGAGCTCACCATTGGTGGGTGGCTCTTCCGGTGATCGGGCCCGTCTTCCCCTCATGTTTGGCATGATGATCTAGCAATCCAAAGAACAAGCGTTAGGGAAGAATCACCTTATTACACTCTAAGCACGACATAGAACATGAAGAAGGGAAACCTTTCCTAAAACGTTTTGTAGCCTCCCATTCATAGTCGTGGCGCGCTTCACAACCAAGATTAGGACTCTACTCAACGCGGTGTGTTGGACTCCGAGGATTTAACAACCTAGTGCTCTGATACCAAGTTTGTCACGACCCAAGCCTAGGGCCTAGACGTGACATGGCGAATGAGGAACCCGAAGGAACCCCAAACAAGCCTCTCAAACTTGTCATCACACTTCATCGGTCGCGGAAGTACATTCAACATTCAATAACGGGAATTAAGGACTAAGGGCAAACCATTTCAAAATAACATCATAGAATAAGAGTCAAGCTCATTTGCAAAATACTTGTCCAACGCACACCTCTACATACATAGATAGGACAGGGGCCATGACATACTACCGGCTCCCCTCATAGTCAAAATACAATTGCAAGCTAAAGTCTCAAAACATAGGAGTAGGAAACAACATAGCCCTCGAATCATTGAGGACTCACCAACAAACTCGGATAAGCACCGTACTAGCCACGTGGATGGAGAGAAGGATCAAGAGTAGCTCCGATCCCTACATGGTGACATCATGTATGCAAAATATGCATTAGTACTTTGGAATGTACTAAGTATGCGGGGTGCAATACAACAATAGACAAGGACACAATCGAAATGCAAGAATTAGTTTCATAGGCATAATGAATAACAATATGAGAATGCATGATCAAAGTGAAGTCAAAACATGTTTAAGTAAATCTATACTAATAGTAGATATCATATGTGTGTGCATAATCCAACCAATCTATAACCCCAACTTAGGATGGGAGATGCCGTTTACACCCGGACACCCTGGTGGCAAGGTATAAACCCCTCACATGGTTAATGTTGGTCACACCCCAAGCATCCTAGGTGGTGAGGTATAAATCCCTCACATGGTTGATGATGGTCACACCCCAAGCATCCTAGGTGGTGAGGTATAAACCCCTCACATGGTTGATGTTGGTCACACCCCAAGCATCCTAGGTGGTGAGGTATAAACCCCTCACATGGTTGATGTTGGTCACACCCCAAGCATCCTAGGTGGTGAGGTATAAACCCCTCACATGGTTGATGATGGTCACACCCCAAGCATCCTAGGTGGTGAGGTATAAACCCCTCACATGGTTGATGTTGGTCACACCCCAAGCATCCTAGGTGGTGAGGTATAAACCCCTTACATGGTTGATGTTGGTCACACTCCAAGCATCCTAGGTGGTGAGGTATAAACCCCTCACATGGTTATCCGGTTCTTTTCCCCCGGACCGGGCATGGTCATGCAACACTTTATATAGGAAATTCACATTAGGTTCTAATGCAATCTCATGTATAGAATGAACATATACACAAGCTTAGTTTGTCATCAACACATCTCTGGAATGCCATACATCTCATAACTCAAGCCTTAAAGCATCAATTCATCAATTCTCCATAATTGGACATTTTGTCAAACACCTTGAAGGCATGTAATGGGGTCAAAGAGCATGGAAAATAGGGTAGTAATTATGCAGCAAAACTAGTGAACAACCTGTAACAACGTCTTTTAACACCCACAAGACCACATGAAAAATCTCCACATTAATTCCAAATTTAGATTCAAGTTCTAGAGTCACAACATGCTCAAAACAACCACTTTTCATGCTAGAATTCACTGTGCAGGAAAATTTATACAAGGAACAAGACTAATTTATGAATCTCAATTTAAACCATGAATTAGTGAGTAGAATAGAGTCTAGGCACTATGGGTGGAAGGACCTATGAGTTCAACACCACATACCTTGAGTTTTTATGAAGGTCTTGAGAGTGTCTTCAATGGAAGCTTGGAACTTGGAACAAGAATCTCTTCAATCTTGAGGAAGGTTTTGGATTAGGGTTCTTGAGAGAAAATGTGTCCAAGTATGGGAGAGGTATTTTGGGAAATTTTTTTAGAGATGGGAATTGAATTAATGCTATATAGGAAATAAAATATGTCCTTGGAGAAAAAAAACGGGTCCAACACTTAGAAAAAAAAAATGAGGCTTATGAACAGTAAATTCGCTCTGGAAATTGCATTTCCTGCACGGACAGATTTTACGAAAATAGGCATAACTTCTTCGTCCGAACTCCGAATGAGGTAAAACAAAGTGCGTTGGGTAGCTAACTCAAAGGGCTTTCCATGGATATGTTATGGTCCACCCAATTATTTGTTTGCTAGGAGATATGACCCTCCAAAGTAAACCCTCGAAAAAGGCTACACTTGGAAATTTCAGATTTTGATACGGTTGCTCTAAAATTTGGGTTAGACCCATTTCCCACTCAATTTGACCCCCTAAACAAGAATATGAAGTCGGATTTTTGAAAAATGAAACGGATTTTTAGATATAGCTAAAACAAATTTCCGGTAACTTCCGAACCACATTTTTAGGAACTTTTTTTTTTTGGGTCGTTTCAGATTCAAAACTCCTACTCCAGTCTCTCCAATTTTTATTATTTGGATTGCATATTGAGGACTCGTTATCCTCCTATCTACTACATTGTTTTTATCTATTCTTAGTCCTACTATTATCCTATTTGCCCTGCTTTCTTTTTTATTATGCCAATGGGGGAGAACATCTTTTCTTCAATAATTTCCATAAAGGCGGAGGGAGCCAACACATACAGATGAGTCTTACAGACAAGGGGAGCTACAAGACCAACGAAATCCTACAGACAGGGGGAGCTACAAGACCAACGAATTCCTACTTGAACATCAAGGAAGATTCATTGTCTCTCAGATTACTATAATGAAATTGTGAATTTTATTTTCATTATCAAAAAGGGGGAGATTGTTAACTCCTTAGCGTTGATTTTAATAAATGACACTTAAACATTCACTCACACTCTTCGTAGGTAAACACATCAACAAGAAAGAAAACCAAACATAAAACATAAAGAAGAAATAAAGATATTTCTTGATCTGTAGAATCAATCAGATATTCCAGAATAAAGATATGTCTTGAGCTCTAGAATCATCAATCAAGCAGATCATGATCAATTAGAGATTTCAGAAATCAATCAAATATATTCAAAATTGCAGAACAAAACACCTAATGGAGGAAGGAGTTAATGTGCATCAATCAAAGGATACTTTCAAGACAACAAGATCAGTTAACATCCAAGACTACAAGGAAGAAATCGAAATCAAGGGATGCATTCAAGTTAAAGAGATCAGCCAAAGATTCAAGACCACAAGAAGATCATCATACAAAGGAATAAATCGATTTGTTCATGCACATATTTGATATGGACATGACTCAGCAAATCAATCAAGATAAAATCAAGGACTTAATCGAAGATCCTTGATTCAAACTCCCTTGGTTTTCCGTAAAAGAGCAAAGTCCTCCAAAGCTATATAAACCTATCTTAGCCATAGTTGTGAAGTATGCACTTCACTTGAACTTATATTGTAATCTTCTCTTATCTTTCATAAAACTTTGTACTCACTTAAGTGAACAATTGAAAAGAAAAGAGAAAGAAAGATCTGAGTGTAGGTTATACAAGTAGAGGTTGTGTCAAAGAAAAAGATCTGATTTGCATATCAGAGAGGGCTCTCAATAGTAACATTCTGTAACACCCAAGTTCTCAACAAGCTCTTAAGGAAACCCTTGAAACCCAAGGAGACTGGACGTAGGCACCACACCGGTGTTCCTAACTAGTACTATAAAACTATTGGCGTCATTTACATACTGCATTTATTATCTTTGTTATCTATATTACTAACTTAAAGGTGAGTTAACTGACCAATAGAGGAAGTCCACTGAAGGAATTTTTAATTCACCCCCTCTTAACTTTCACATATACCGACACAGACGATCTCCACACGTTTGTGTGGATAATCTCAACGCACTATCATAAAATCAAATAATCCCAGCACAGACAATATCCACGTGCCCAAATTATAATCCTAACTCGATCTCAATACGGATGATCTCCACGTGTTAGACCTTTACTTATACTCAATCTCATATCAATGCATGTGCACAATATGATATCAATAAAAGGGGATGATAAAGCATCACAATAAATCAAATGTCGCTATGACATATAATCACCTCAATTATCACAAATATAAAGATTCAAAAAGAAACACAACCACAAAAGAAATCAAGTCGCTATATACATCAGCTAATGCCCATATGCTTTGGCATTCTCAAATTACAATCTATCACATTATAGTAATAAACTTTCTCTTTAATAACATTGATACTCATACCAATACCCGCCACACCATTGGTACGAGACCCCCATCTTTTTCCCTTACCCATTGTCTATTCCATTTTTAATCTTTAATTAGAAAAAACGTCCTTTAACGAAATCTAGAAAGTCTTTACATACTCGAAATGCTTAACACATGACACGAATCCTCAAGATATTGCATTTCGCTTCCGTAAGGCTTCAAAGTGTTCTCCATCTATCAAATATGCATTGTTCATAAGTAACCAAAGTTGTAGACACCCATTACTATGCTCCTAGCCTAGACCTCAAAACTCACCAAAAAATTGAATCTAGGTCAACAACGATAAAATTGGAAATTTAGTAAAACTAAACAAACTAATATATACTTAAGTTACTTATAAACCATAGAGCAAAAATTTATAATCAAGTTTCTAATCTTGAGGTCAATTAATTTGTCAAGTCTCATATTTCTTGAATTCAAGCTTAGGGTTAAGTCTCAAATTTCATCAATTTACATAAATCTAGTAATATTTATATAATACAATACATATAATAATTAATACCTATCTCAATATGCCAAAATATTAAAATATATGACCGCAAGAATTCTTCTTAATAGAAACTACAGGCCCGATAAATTTAACTGGAAACAACCTCCCACATGACCTTAACTTCCAGCAAATCTATTCTATATATCATACATAATATAAAACACGTAATTTCTAAGGATTAATATCAAGTGTCAGTGACATCATTGTCTAATAATGACCATTAAATACTTTTTCTCCCTCTACCTATCAAATTACAAATACCATAAAACTACATTAACAATTTCAATTTTAAACATTAACTTCTAATCCCCTTTTCTTTCTTTCTTTCTTTCCCCACAACTCCATAATATAATAATATGACCATCATAAAAAAATCACACAGGAATTTATGTTTCCTTATGTCATTCACTCACGATGCCTCTTCGTAATTGTGCGCCGTCGCATTTCCTTTGTTCTTTCATGGTATGACTCAAAAACAATATCAACCCTATTTAACTTCATTTTTTTCTTAAACATGTGGTAAATGGTATAGGTCATTAAATAAATTTTATAAATGACAAATATTAGATTAATATTTTCAAGTTGAAGCAATAGAATATAACTTTCAAGTTGTAACATTAAAAAAATTTAGGCTGTAACATTTTACTAAAAAAAAGACTTTTTAAGTAATTGTAAAAATCAGTTTTGAAAAAAATAAAAAGATAAAAAAGGAAAATAAAATGATTTTGAATTAAAAAAAAAAAAGAAAAAAAATGGAAATAGGAGTATTAATTAAATTTGAATTGATTGATGATAATTTTTAATTAGCATAAATTAAGTAGATTCAAACTGATTAGAAATATTTATCTTCCTTAATTCACTCTAATTTGTTAAAATTAATAAAAAAAAATTATTTTATCCATTTTCTTCAACGTTTATCTCTCTTCGGTTTTTTTTCCAAATTCTTGCCATTGACGAGTAAATTCATTTTTTTTTGTTTGAAAAATCTTCATTTGTTGTGATGGACGACTCCTTATCTATACTAATTAAACATGGTGGAAGATGGGATCCTTCATGTTAGTATTGTTTATGATTTATTGTTTGTATTTGTATATTACTAAAATGTGAAAAAAAAAAAAAAAAAGAGCAATGAAACTGTAAATCACATTTTGTGATTTTATTTCTGTATATTATATTTAAGTTGTGATGTTTTTTTTGTATAAATCATCCATTTAGTTCATAATATGTACTAATTTATGTGAATCTGTAATTAGTGACATTCTATGATTTTGTTGGTACGTTTCTGTTTTTTTTTTTTTGTTATTTTGTATATTGATTATACCATGATTTCATGAGGAATTGGCTTTATATATGAATGATTTGATTATAAGTGTATAGAATACTAATAGTTTTATCGTTGTAAAGTTATGAAATTTGTGGAAAAAATTTATGGAACTGCAAAAACTAGATCAGAGCTAACAAAAAAAATATGATCTTAAGCTCCAGAAAAGTATTGCATTGTCTACCAGTATGAGGGTATGCTTTTCCTTTATTCATTTATATGCAAAGGTATTCATGTATGCAATTGGTATTATTACTAAATGAACTTAGTATAAATTGCCAACTAGCATGAACAGTACATTATATAAGTAGCTGAAATTTAATTAGATAACCATTCTGTATATATAGTTGAAAATCTTTTTTGTGGCTTGTTTTTTTGTAACAACATTTTAATGACAAATATTTTTGTATGTTAGGTAATACCATCAACATTTCATATGCATGTTGTTGTTGATGAACCAAAGCGGTACATAGTATGCTTAAACATCAAGAAATGTAGTTGTGG
Organism: Solanum commersonii; assembly: GCA_029007595.1. Lineage (NCBI taxonomy): Eukaryota > Viridiplantae > Streptophyta > Magnoliopsida > Solanales > Solanaceae > Solanum > Solanum commersonii. Next base: position 545,629 of record JAJTWQ010000045.1, on the reverse strand, counting down.
AAGATTTCAAAATGATGAGATATCATGCGAACATGGAATGGCAGTTCTTAGGTACGGAAGACTGCACGAAATAGATTACTGCTCTCCTTTTTACATCTTGAAGAATTTTCAAGATGCATATCTGATCCATGTTGAACCTCTCCCATGCAAGAGTACATGGGATATATCGAGTTATGTTTCATAGCCTAAATTGATGCCGCCTGGTCTAAAGAGAATAGTAGGAAGACCGCAACTTGAACACTAGAAGGGGTTTGTTGATATGAAATTTAAAAGGTCTAAAGTTACCTGCAGTAGATATCGTCAAGTGGGCCACAACAAGACGACATGTTCAAATTACCCTGCGCCAAAAAAATGATAGTTTATTTGTTTAGACTATATAAAATTTTTATTTTATTTTGTCTTTTAGACTCGTGTTTTGTTTTGATATGAAACAGAATTGGTATGAAATACATTGCAGCTAAGTGTTTAATATACTGTTCATGTTTTATACAATATTCATTCATTAATCATACAAATTGCATACTGCTGGAAATAAAATTCATTCCAGTTTAATATACAAGATAGTGTTCATATTAGTGATAATTATATAAGGTAATTATAGTATGCATTTGGTATTCTAATAGCAGTTGATATTATTCAATGTAAGTTTACATGAGTATTAATTTGGTATCCAACTGGTGTCCTACTCTAGATCAAAATAAAACAAGATGTAATTAATGCTGGTGAGAAAGTTAATTATTGTTGTTTTAGATTGTTAGATTCGTTTCTTCCAGTATTTATACAAATTGTATACCAATTTCATACATCTTTAAAGTACTTAGTCCATGCTTGTTAAGAGAATATAATTTACAATTAGTAAAAATTTGGTATCCATTAGGTGTCCAACTTGAATAAATATAAAACAAGATGTAATTGAGGTTGTTACAAAATACAATGATCACTATTTTACATTGGCATAATCATATCTTCAAGGTATTTATACAGGTTGCATACCAACTTCATTCATTTTTATTTTATTTTTATTTTTTGTGTTAGAATATGAAGTAAAAAAATCATGAATGAATGAATTCGGATGCCATAAGTGTACAGTTTGGATACCAATTATAAGACAAAGTTGGTTCATGAACTATAAATTGGTATTCTTTTTGTTTCTAGTTAGTAATGCACATTAATATCAGTAAATCTAAATGCTGAATCCAATTGGTATGCAGTTTGTATATAACTGTCATCCTGAAAACTGTCATACTCAATGTGTAATATATCTTCCAAATAGAGTATCCAAATGGTATGCAGTCTGTATATTACTAGTATCCTGAAATTATACTAGCCAATCAGTAATTCATATGTAGATGGTATCTGACTGGAATAAAACAGTGGATATTATATATCATCAAATACTGAAACACAAAAATATTGTCGAAAAGTTAAAAAAAACATGTAATTCTAAAAAGTAGAAGGTGCAATCAACTATCTCAAATTTCTTTTTTGTGGTCTTGATGTAGGATAACTGCTGGTATCCGGAGCATGTTCTTTTGTTATACGAGGTCCATCAAATTTCAACTGATCACCAAAAACATTCTTGTTTGTGCGTGAAGACCAGTGTGTGGATACCTTCCTTGCCTGTAAAATAAAATTGTTCATACTAAATTAAAATATACTTCATACCAATATTATTCATGTTTCATACCAACTTCAGTTTATAAGTAGTTATAATTAAATTATATCACATAAATTATACCTAAAATAAATCAATTTCATATAAACATATATAAAAGTATGTTCATACCAATATTATTCATGTTTCATACACATGCATATGCATAAATTTTAGTAATATATTATACCAGATTTGAAAAAATTTCACACCAATATTATTCAAACATCATACTAGCTTTATGTACACTGTGGCATTTAACAAGCTACTTTCATAAATTTATCCAACTACAATAAAAATAATTTTCAAAACAATATGTAATATCAATTTATATAATTTTAATATCAATGTTAAAAATTTAAATACATTAATGGAGAAATTGAAAAAGAAACCTTCCTATTATGAAAAATCCCAATTTCATATCAATATTAGTCAAAATTCATACAAAACAGAGTAATTTAACAATTCATACAATTTACATACCAATTTGACAATTCATACCGACCTATAACCCCTTTTAAATGCTATTCGATTAAATACATATTTTTAAAACATATTTCGAGTTTGAAATTTTATTTGATTTTGTCTAAAAAATTATATATTTTAGTATGCTTGATTTATAAAAATTATTATAAATATCATTAAATTATTTTATTATTATATTTAGCGATAGTTAAACTCATAATAATTACTTTATTTAAATCTTTAAAACTTAGATGTGTATAATTTATATGAAAATATTATAATATATGTAGTATTTTATTAATTGAATAGTATCTCCTTAAGTTTCCCTTAAATCATTTAAATTATAGCCTAAACTATCCAATTTTATTTCAATTCTAGCCCATTCAACTCCAATTTCATTTCAATAGTAATCACCTTTTCATTTCAATTTTAGTCCAATTTTATTGCAATTTTGGCCATTTAAACCCCTTGCAACTCCCATCTCATTCATCCATCCTTTAAGTTAAATCCTAACCATTCATCATATTTAAATCAACGGACCAGATGAAATCTTCCTAACCTTCCTTTTTTTTACTCCTGAAAGACCAAAGCCCTAATAACTTTTCCATCCTCTTCTTTCTCCTTCTCTAACTGGCACCGCCTCTGCCTTTTCTCATTTTCTCCGTCAACGTCGGCGAGGCAGAGAGAAGCCACCGGCAAAATCAATTGGAGAAAGAACTCTTCTCTCCTCTCCGTCTCTCTTCTCCTTCTTCTCTTTTCTCTCCTCTCTCCACCAGCCAGCGAGGAGAGCAACAACAACTCCAGCAGCTTCGACCGGCAAAGCAGCAGCTTCGACCGGCGAAGTAGCAGCTTCGTGACAGCAACAACAGCCGTAGCTCGGCGAGAAAATAGCCGCAGCTGCACGGAGACAGCGACTGCCAATGAGGACAGCAACATCAGTAGCTCCGGCGAGGCGCGAAACAACAGCGACCAGCGCACATCCATCGACAGCAAGCAACATCCGGCAACACCAACAACAATTTCAATCAGCATCAGCTGTGAAGACCACCAGCAGCTCCGGCGAGAACAGCCAGCAGCTGGCGCAACTCCATCACCCTCCCCTTCTTCTTTTCGCAGCAAGGATAGCAGCAATGAACCATACCTGGACCAGGCTTGGGTCGGCAGCAACTTCAAGGATTTGATTAGCTAAAGACGGATCTTTACAGATCCGTTTGGGTACATTTTTTTCAGAATATTATCGCTTTTTTAGCAATTTTACTTTTCTCCTTATTTGCATGTGACTTTGATATGAAAATTCTATTCATGTTCATAAGCCATTTTAGTTTTAAATTTGAACTATTAGTGGGGGTTTCCAGATTTCATGAACTATGTTATGTTTTGATACTTGGTTGAATATAATCATTTGTTTCTCCTACTTGTTTAGTTGATTCGTACTAGTATATATTATCACGATTGCTGATCCTTCCTTTAGAGTTGGCAAGATCAATGTAAAATTATTGACTTTCCCTAAACCGCTTCTACTGTAATTACTCTCCTTAATTGTTATCGAAAGTTTTTCCCAGTTTGTTTTGATTTGCCATTGTGATGACTTGTTCTACTTACATGATAATGGTATGTCATATAATTGGTGATTTATAATTTTTAATGTTGATTTGAATTGTTTGTTAGTAGATTATTTATTGTCAACGGCTCTATACTTGTTTATGCATGATAAGTGCGTTTAAATTGATCTATTTGTGGTATGCATATATATATATATATATGGCTGATTTGGTTCTCCCCTGTTAAGGAAATGAATTATTTGTGATTGCTTAGTTAATTCTTTCCTTGCGTGGGTTATTCTTTTTTAATTCCTTTTATTTAATTGGAGTCTTGATAGATTTTTGGTATGTTAAATTTGGCATAATGTTACTTATTTGGAAAATTTTATCCGTCAAAATTATTTCTTTCCTTTGTTGTTGTGCCCTCTCATCTAGTATATAAATATGCTCTTGACTCTTGACTTAGACATTCATAGACTTTACACGTTAATGCTTGAACACTCACACTCTCACATTCGGACAGAGGCTTACACACTTCAACAACTAAAAACATAATCTCTTCTCTAAAAAATAAGAACTCTAGTAAAGTTTTGGATCATTCTTTGTGCTTTTGCTGTGTTGCTGTTGTAGAAATCATGCCAATAGGTTGTAGATCTTGTTCCTTAGAAATCATGTCCATAGGATTTAGCTAATAAACTTGATGTCTAAATATTACATGTTCAGTAACTCAAGCTTGTCACTTAATATTAAATTTTAATTAATCTGCTAATAATATTTTTAGCATGCTAATCAACTAAATAGCATCTTGTTATGAATTTTTTGCCACTGTTCAATGGCATAGTTGTTTTTTGGCCATTTAGAATAAACATTGATAATCGGCTATTGCTTTTCTGCCCATATGTTTCTATTTAAACTAATCTGTCCAGATAAAATTAGCTACTAATAATTTATTGCATCTGCTAGTTGCTATCCTAATTCAACTCTGCTTTAAATATTAGCCTCTGCATAATAATTTTGCCACTTAGAATTAGCTACTCATTAATTTTTGCATCTATTAAACTGACTGCCACTTAAAAATGAACATCATATAATAGCCCTTCTGCTACTACATCAATATGCCATTTTTTGCATAATCTGCTACTATAAAATTGCTGCCCTAATTAAATTCTGTCCAAAATATTTTACCTTCTGTATTATAAACAATTGTATGGCCATTTAAAATTCATTAAAATAAATTCTGCACTTGTAATAATTTTATGCCCTCTAAATTCAGTAATTATAATTGTTCATGTTTGTATGCATACACTAAAGCATGAGACCTTTCACTTTATGTGTTTGCGAGAATCATAATAAAATCTAGAGGCCAACATGAGACTTTATATGCTAAGTGATCGTCCAACTTGTTTGACTTGGTGTCTAGGTGGGCCTATTAGGAGTTTATTTCAGTCTAAACCCTTCCTAATAGTAGTTCAATGCCTCTTGGACCCTAAGTGGGGACGATAGACACTTTTTAGAGACAAGAAGTATGGGGTGGTGGGGTAGGGGTAGTTTAGGCCCTACGGAGATGATGATATCGACTCAGGTTTAAAGGACAAACATTGGTTTTGTCTGTCCCAATACAGAAGCCGATCTAAATAAAATCAAAGTCGAGTGTTGATCTGTAAAGTCCTTTAGAGTCTCCCTTTCCCTTTACCTTCTATGTGTTTTATTTTTATAACTTGTTGGGGGTTAGTTTAAATAATATAATAAAAATTATCTTTTATATTTATTTGTGCAATTTCTGTCTCCTCGCTTATCTCTTTATTAATTATCTAATATTTATTTGTTATTATATTATCACTTAGCCTTGTATGCTTAACTAATTAATTAAAATAAATAAAGTGACCTTAATTGTCCAATGTTAATTATCACCTAGTTGGCATGCTAATTAAATAAATAATAAATGAAGTGACCTTAAATGCTACTTGTAACCCCCACATATTGCATGAGACACAGTCGGAATTCACATTTGTGGACCTCGAGGGATGCCTAACACCTTCCCCTCGAGGTAACTTGAATCCTTACCCTGATCTTTGGTTTGTTGACCTTAGCTAGAATTAGTTAGGTTAGATAGGTGCCCTAACGCGCCTTAATTCGTTAGGTGGCGACTCTTCAATTAACCCAAAGCCTAAAAGAGTTGTTAGGTCGTGCACTAAAATTCGTTTTGAGAAAAACGAGGCGCGACACATACCATATACACATTTAAGAGACAATCACACCAATGTTAATACACAATTCATACCATTTTCATACCAATATTATATCACAATTCATACAATATCCAAAAATCATACATTAAAGTCAGATTCATACACATATTATTTAGATTTCGTACAAGTTTCACCCAAATAATAGTTTCGAAACAACAATAAGCATAATGTGATATTTTTAGAAAAAAAAATCACTAATTTGAATAATGTGAAAATAAATTAAATATAGTACTTACCCTAACATCTCTTTTGCCTTTTTCGGATATTGGGAGTTCTGATTCCTTCTTTTTTGTTGTTCTTCTTGTTGATGGTTTTGAAGATTGAGCAACTTCTACATTTGTTGCTTTTTTTCTTTTTTTTTCTTTTTTATTTCACTAACAAAATCAGAATCAGAATTAGAAGTTCTACAATTTTCCCTTCCTCTTCTTTCCCTTTTGATTTGTCGGACTCACCCTTTTCTTTGCTTCGTATTTTTTCTCCTTTTGATCCTTCAAGTGAGAGGAACCACCCTTTGCCGGAGTTTCAACATTTTTTGGCGGTGGGGTTTGAGTCAATATGTTGAAAGTTGGAGTATGTACTTCATCCGTAGAAGTTCCTTCAACTAATCGAGGACTCTTTCGAGGCGTTACAATAGTTTTCTTCGACATGATGATGATGAGAAACAGAATGAGAGGGACGATTGTAAAGTTGGGATAGTGGGGTGGTGAGAAAGATTGGGGGGGGGGGCGATTGTGAATGTGGGGTAGTGAGGTGGTGAGAAAGATGAGAGGGACGATTGTGAATGTGGGGTAATGGGGTGGTGGCGTGTAGTATTGGATAGGCGTGGCGGGGGGTTAACGTATGAGAGTTTTGTAGTGTAACTGTAATCAAGGAACTCTAATCAATGTAAATTCCTAAATTTGTGTAACTGATAATTTCTGTTTTAAAAAAGGAACTGTAATCAAATTAATTAACTATTAATAATTAATAATATAAAAATATAAAGAGATTAATCATTTATTAAATTAAATTGTAATTAATTTTTAAATAAACATAAATTTAATTCATATGTTATAACCCGTAAATAAACTGTTATAAGTAAGAATTTTTTAAGAGTATGTTTAAAACCTATAATATTGTCTCTTAAATGTGTATATGGTGTGATTTTTTCTTAAATAATTGTTTAAAATTTCTCAACAATTTAATAGCACCATAATTAAATAAATAACAAAAAATTACTATTTAACTTTACGGAAAGAGTTAAAATAGTTCTTGTGCTCAAAATGACCTAGCGGGTCATTACAGTTGATGCCCTTATGCGAGGGTTCAAATCTTGGTAAAAGTAATGTTTATTATTAATTGAAAAGGGCAATCTGAAATATTTTCTGTCATCTTTTTATTTTTTACCCTTTTCACTACTATTTGCTTATTTTTTCTTTATTGTTTTTCCACATTTCTATTTTCAGTATTTAATACTAACAAACTATAATAATATTAGTAAGCTTCTAGAAAGAAACTTTTCTTGGCTATCAACTTTACATTAAAAAATGAGCACACATTCTGGATCGATCACTCATTGAAAGTGGTTGAATTATTCATCAATCTCTCTTATTTGTCTTGGAAGAAATAAGATCAACTCTTCCTTGGTTGGTACATTTCTTCCTTATTCAAGGGTGTACTCTCTCAAGTTATTGGTTGTTCGACGTTGAGAATTTATTTAGTACGCTATGAGTTATAGGTTTGCTCGTAGTCTAGAGGCAGGATTATGCAATTGTATCTGTAGTTACAAACCACAAAAACGGTACTATGTGCCCATCGTCAATTAGAAGATAAAATCGTTTGCAGATAACTTTGCAATAGTTTCTTAACTAGTCACTAATAACGACATACTTCAATATATTCTAGGAGGTCTAGGATCTTATTAATTATAATGTACAAATTGTGTTTTCCACATCTAAGATTGAACATGTAACCTTTGTACGTAGATCTCTATGTTTATTGTTTGGCTATGAATATAGGTTGAAGAAAATATTTATTATCCACAATGTTGGGCAAAGATGTTGTCACGAACGACCTAGGACATGATCGATGCTAAGTAATTCTAAGCCTACCAAGCAAGCTTAAACCATTTTCATGCTAAAAATTTGACAGAGGTCTCAATGTGTCCACAACAATTAATAAATTCAAAATTTTCGGCACTTGGTAACAAAGAACACAACACACAACCATATAAATATATGAAGTCTTAAAGGATATAAAAATCAAAAGTCAATGCATTTTTAAAAACTTTAGAAGTTTTAACTCACGCCTTTATTAACACAAGCCAAAGTCGAATTGACAGAACTGACTCAAGCAATATTCTAGAAATTAAATAAACTAATATACTACACTAGTCTAAACAAAATGATAACTCACATGAAGCAAAAGCAGCGGCTAACTAGGTTCGTTTCTGGCTGTATCTATCATTTTATCAGTCATTGGGTCACTCTCAGCTAAATTATCAATAATAAAAAAAACATGGTCAGTCACACCTACTCAATGAGTAATAACATCAACCATAGTGTTTCACCTTAGACAAGCATATATAAGTAATCATGCAATTTATAAATCATCAACAAAAAAATATTTTGATCAACTTAATCATTCATGTACGAGAACTATATATGAATTGGTTGAACAATAACATAACTTACTTGCATAGTCAAGAATGGAGAAAAAATAGGTAGAGTCTTCTACAATATTGCTTGTTTTGGTTTTAAAAAATGGAAAGTTTTACTTGGTGTTGAATTTTGTTGGTGGGTTTTCTTTTCTCCTTTCCTTTTTCTTCTAGCTTTTGTGATTTTTATTAGTTTCTTTGTTTCTCCATCTCTATTTTTTTTTCCTCAAGAAATTATGTTGGACAACTTTATGTTGAAACCAACACTGTTATATTCCATGTACTAATTTCATTCAACCTTCATCCTTTTATGATACAGATATTGGTGTTCATGATTATCAAGAGGCGCTTCGTTGGGATCACTCTACACTCCAGTTAGCTTTGGTGAGCCTCCTTGTATTCCAGAGGACTTCATAGTTACTTTCCGGTGTAGTTTTGAGGTGTCGTGGGTCTTGTCCCGACATCCTTCCTTAATAGTAGAGGCTTCTTAGATATACAGTTTTGGAGAGTCTTTCAGTTTAAGATATTTTATCTAAAACTTATGTTTCATACTAAGTATATTCAATAAAACTTTGAGATTCAATAAACTGTTTTTAAATGTTTCTTTCAATGTGATGCTTATGTATACTTAAGTTAGTCTTTCGTTTGTAGTCGGCCAGGATGAGAGTTCGCTTGGGTGCCAACAATGGTTCTCGAGTGCCGGCCACATCCAAGGTGTAGGTTCAGGTCGTGACATCGACTATGCCAATAACCTAAAATGACCCTTCTGTAGTTGATGGAACCGTCATAATTAAATTTTGAGGTCATCTTCTTGAACTTCTGATAGTTAAATGTTCAAAACCTCCAAAACACCAAAAACCATATAAAAACTACACGAATGACCAGGTGACAAAACTATTAGTCCGAGCAATTCATAAATGTCACTAAAAGAAGAATCTAAATGACACATAGGAGGCATAAACATAAAAAGGACCTGGAGGTCATTACAACATCCACTACTAAAAGGGATTTTCGTCCGTCAAAGTACTAGTCAAGAAGTACTTGAAGGCTCAAACAAGCTAGGAAAATGCTCCGGCATATCATGCTCAGTCTCTCAGATAGACTCCTCAACTTGATGATTCCTTCCACATACCTTAACCACATGAATGGGTCTTAAGCGCAACCATCGCACATCTCTGGCTAGAATGACAACTGGCTCCTCCACAAAGGTCAAACAATCATCCAACTCTATGGCATAATACTAAACCACGTAAGATTCATCAAGAACATGCTGACGCAACATCGATACATGAAAGACTGTGTAGATAGATGAGAACATCTGAGGTAAAGCCCGTAACATCTCCTCAAGAACCTAGATAGTACACTTTGACTGACCATCAATTTGAGGGTGGAATGTTGTGCTAAGGTCAACACGAGTGCCCAACTCATCCTAAAATGTTCTCTAAAAGCTAGAAGTGAACTGAGCACCCCGATCTCATTTAATAGAGAACGACATACCGTGAAGGAGAACCACCTCTCGAATGTAGATACATGCCAACCTCTTGGCATTGAATGAAGACCAAACGGGGAGGAAGTGTACACGACTTTGCCAATAGATTGATGATGACCCAAATGTTGTCAACACCTCTAGAAGTTTGAGACAAACCTGCTACAAAGTCCATAGTGATGCAATCCTACTTCCACTGTAAAATGGGTAAACTATGGAACTCACCACCAAGTCTCAAATGACCGGCCTTCACCTGCTGGAAACTCAGGCAACGAGACACATAGTCTTCAATATCTCTCCTCATTCCAGCCCACCAGTAATGCTACCTCAATTCATGATACAACTTCGCGGTGCCCGGATAGATAGAATAACTAGAATCATGGGACTCATAAAGTATAAGCTAAATAAAACCTCCAACTCCCACGGCCTGCAAACAATTATATCTCGTTAATTTAAATGCATTATCTTTTTATTGAAGATAAATATTCTTACTTCATTTGATGCATGTGATTCCTATCTTAAACTTGCATATTATTATTGTTCTTTACTTAGTCGCTTTAACCAAGTTTATTTTCTTTTGAAATTATTTCAAATGCTCAATTTTATTGTTGTTCAAACAACCTTAAATAGTATTTCCCTTAAATACTTTTTCTAAGTTAGTCAATAAAGTTCTTCTCAAGTCATAAGATAACTGTCTGTTAACAAATACTTCAAATGCCTTAAAAATCTTCTTGAAGTGTAAATAAGAACCGCGAACCTTTTTCCTCTAAGTTTTAAGCTTGATTCAGTTGAAGTATTTAAAATTAAGTTTCCTTAATTATTTTAAAAAAAAAACAAGTGGTGATTCCTAAAAAAATCCCTTAAAGTTGAATCAATTTTTGAAAATTGGTCTGTTTCTGAACATAACAATTACTAATATACAAGGCAGAATAAGGGAGATACTCTTATTACATGGTGGCTGAGTAATACAAGAAATAAAGTTCGTTCATTATTCATTCAATGCTTACCTCTATTTATTTGCTGGGAGATTTGAAAAACTAGATGTAATCATAAATATGAGGACGTTAAGAGCTATTCTGAAAACATCATCAACAAAGTCATTAGCCATATCAAAATATAACTTTCATGTCAATCCCCACAAGTCCAATTGAAGCAACACTATCTTACATATTGAAAATCTCAAGTCTAGGATGAATATCAAGTGTCTTAAATGGAGTACACATAATTCGGGGAGATTCAAGCTGAAAATAGATGGATGCAACAAAGGAAATCTAAGGAGTATTGGTGGAGGAGGTGTCCTCAGAGATGAAAATTGACAACCAACCATGGCATACTCATACTACTATGGAGAATACTCTAATAATGTTGCAAAATCGCAAGTCATACTCTATGGGATTCAATGGTGCATCACAAATGGATATAAAAATGTGAATATTGAACCTAACTCTATGATCATTATCAATATTGTTGACACTCAATGTTGACCGACGTATAACCCTTTCGGATGTGCTATTCAATTAAGTGCGTATTTTAAAACACATTTCCCTCTTACTACATATTTTAAAAAGTTTAATCAATTTTGTCTATCTTATCATATATTTTAGTATCGAAGAATTACAAAAAATTATAATTATTTTATTATTATTAAATTATCATATTTATAGATAGAGAAAATCGAAATAATTACTTTACTTATTTATTTAAATATTTTAAGAAATTAGACATGTTTAATTTAGATGAAAATATTATAATATGTGTAGTATTTTATTAATTGAATAACATTTACTTAATGTTCCTCCAAATCTTTTAAATTTTAGCCTATTCTGTTCTAATTCCTTTCAATTCTAGCCACGTTAATTCAATTTCTTTTTTCCATTATAGCCACTTGATGATTGCAATTTTAGCCTATTTTTATCTCAATTTTAAAGTTTTCAAATTCTGATTCAGTCTCATCCATCCATCCCTTTGATCAAAACCAAATGTAATCTCAACCGCTCATTGCAATCAAATTAATGGTCAAGATTTGTTAACCCTCTCTTTCCTATTTTAAACTACCAAAAGAAATTCTAACTCATTTATTTTTTTTCTCTTCCTTTTGAAGAGGGCAGCATCGCCGCTGCTCTCTATCTTCTCTCATCCTCACTCCAGTGAGAAACGGTAGCTTCGGCGAGGCCAGTAGTTGCTGGCCACCTCTGCTTCTCTCATCTCTCTTCTCCAGCAAGCGACGTTGGTCAGCAGTAACTCTAGCGAGGAAGCATCTCCATTGAGTGGCAGTCAGCTCCTCCCTCTCGTCTCTCTGGCAAGTGAAGCCAAAGTAGACGAAAACCTCCAGTGAACACCAAAAAACCAGGAGACAACAGCAAGGCAGCGAGGAAGAAGCAACTCCGGTGAAGCAGTGAGCACCGTCAAATCCACCTACAACAACAATTTTGGCCACCAGCTCAATGAAATGAGAAACAACAACGAGAGCCAGCAAGACCTCCGCATCTCTAATTCTCTCTTCTCTCCGATAAGGTCGATTGCCAACAACTCCTACCAAACGAGGCAAGCAAGATTGACTATTAGCCACATTTATAATGATCGTGTTTGCCTATTGCAATTTCAGTAAGCAGATTTGGATATGCCACTCTATTTTCATAAGATATGTGCGGGTATGTTTTGTTGGGATTTAAAGGTGTGAACAGGAAATGAAGGGTTGTGACTCTCCTAAAGGGTTGTGACTATGCCGAAGGGTTGTGACCTTTATGAAAGGTTGTGTCCTTTCTAAAGGGTTGTGACCGTTTGAAAGGTTGTGCCTTTTCCAAAGTGTTGTGACCTTTCTGGAAGGTTGTCTTCTTTCCAAAGATTTGTGACCTTTACCCTTTGTTGGCTATAAATAGAGAGGCTTTCTCTCATTTTTTTTTGCATCAAATTCTTCCCTTTTGTTGCATACATTTCTTACAAAACAAAATCGATCTATCGTGTCTATGTGTGATTCATTGCTGTCATTTTGAGTTCATTGAAATTATCAAAGTTTGAGGTACCACTACTTCTTTAATGGTTAATCCGTTTTATCTTGGGAGGAATTAATCTACAACCTCGGGTACTTAAGGGGATTAAATTTCTTAAGGACACACAGTGGATTATGTGGACTTGGATAGTTATTTATTTTTTTCTTTTCATCTTTTATTATTTCTGGTTTTCTAATCTGAATACAAGAGATAACATGTTCCTTCTCACTGAATCGCTACTAGTCTATTCATTTGTTTGGCAATTGTTTTGTTTCATAATTTAACTAAGTCATTACTGATTTTTTGTAATTTAAGTCTAAACATCATGTTGCCAATTGATTCACTGGCTCCTTCTCTTCTCATATATTGGCATTCGATTTCAATATAGCTCGGATGAACTGCTCTTTTTGAGATTAATATGTACAAATACGTTATCATGAGATATCCATGTCTACCTTTTAATCCGCTTACTATTACTTTGATTATTTTGTTAATATGGATACTTACTTGTTTCACTCCATTAATCATCTCTTGCTCATTAGCGTTTTTTATAAGTTTAAACATAGTCTATTGGCTTGTTGGTTGCAATGTTTGATTTTGAATTGATTGTGATGCTCTATTTTAGCATGGCTAATTGATTCTTATTATTAAATTTAGATAGATTGTTATTTATTTTCCTATGGTGATGGATCTATGAATTGATTCCTCTTTGTGTATAGGTCTTACCATTTACATTTCACACCAAATTTTGTTTTGTAAGTTTATAATAAACTATTATAATATGTGAGCATGAATATCTGCCTATAATAATAATAATTATCGTCTGCTTGCTTGAATATGTCAATTTACCGTTGTGATAAATTATTCTTTCCCTACCTGTGTTACGTATTGTGTGTAATTGATTTGTTTTACCTTAATTAGAGTTGAGCAGATTCTGCACTAGTTTATAATTGGTAATAAAATAGAAATAAAATAAGTTTTAGTTGGCTTCCTTCTTAATAAGGAAAATTGATTCTTGATTGATTTTATTTTTTTCCTTTCCTTATTGTGGTGCCCCCGCTATGCTATATAAATCAAGAATCCCTTTCATTATTTGGACACACTTTAACACTTTGAACAAAAAAACTAATACTCTCTACTCTAAAAGAAATTAAAATCCAATGAACATTCTAAGAGGTGCTTTCTCTATTCGATTTTGTTATGTTCTGGTCGATCATTGGATTAAGTGTGCTTCATTGCTTATAAATATTCTGCTTTAACTGGTTAGTTGTTCCTCCATTATTTTAATCTTTGTTCCGCATTATTTTGAATATTGTTGTATGTTTAAATGAATAGTAGAAAACATCCGAGTTAATTTTCGTTCTTCCCTCTCTCTCTCTCTCTATATATATATATATATATATATATATATATTGTTACTCTTTATTTGTTTTGAATTCTTATGCGTTCTGCCTATATATAAAAGTAATTGATTGCTATGAATAATTGATGTTTTGAACTTTTTTGTTATTATATATATATATATTACATTATCTCTTTAAGCAGGTTTTGAACTTAGGGTTCAAGAGGTTTGAAGAGTCACCTGGGAGGGATACCAGGTTTGATTTCAGTTTAAATTAAATTTGTTTACTATATTAGTATTTTGTATTACTTTTATTTCCATTTCAGTTTGTAATTTGTATAAACTCCTAACTCTAACTGTATATATGAAATAACTTGCGGAATTATATGCCAATTGTTTATTTACCGCAATTTATTTATGCTAGAAAGCATGCCTATAGGACTATGATTATTGTTTGTTCATATCTAGCAATTTTACATCAGATCTGATCATGCTTAAAAGAAATGAATTTATTGTTAATATTCATTAACCAAGTTAATCACTTACTACAACTTGTTTCTAAAATATGGTCATTTGGTTAAGTACTGAATTTTTTGTCCTTTGTATCGAGGTATCTAATAAAATAATTCATAAATTGTTCACAATTGTTGCTTTTAATGAAAATTGTTTATTTATGTTTTTGAATGCGTCCTTGCTCAAATTATTTTACAAGGAATTTACCAATAGTTTAGTATGTTCAAAGTTTGATATCACGCCTATAAGATTTTAATTAAATCTCTCTTGTAATTTGGGTGTAGAAACCATGCCTATGGATAGTTGATATTGGTTTTACCTTATTCTTGTCACTCCCTGAGCCTACACCCTAGGCGGGACTGGCACTTAAAGACTATTGCTGGCCCCAAGCGAACCCTTGGCCTGGCTTACTAACTCAGCGGAAGACTTAACTCATCACATAAACATTTATGAAGGAACTAGAATGTCATAAAGGAACATTCAACTGGCCATTTAGGCAAACTCAAGTCTTTAACATAAGAAGTGAAAAGTAAAGACAACTAAAATAACTAACTGATTGTCTGTCTATGAAGCCTCTAAAACAACTAAGATGGATGTTGGGACCAACCCCACAACATCCTAATGGACTAAACTAGAAAGCAATGAGAATGGATTCTCTGGAATGCAAGGAGTCTCACCGACTGACTCTGAACTGCTCACTAGATCAACGGTGTGCTGGAATGCTGATCCTAGTTACCTGTGTCTGCATCATAAGACGATGCAGGCCAACTGGCATCAGTACATTGAATGTACAAGTATGCGAGTTGGAATGCTAAAACAACGTAGGCTTGTAAGTGAATCTTAAAGAAACACTTACCTTGGCTCTTCTCAACTCATGAATACTTAACTGAACTCAGTTCAATATAAAGTAGTTTAAAACAAGTGCAATATAAAGAAAAGTTGTTTAAAAACATGATGTCAACTCTGTGTATATACAAGGATACAACATAACTCTAAAATGTATGTAAAAAATACAATAATTGATGTATATAAAAATACAATAACTTCTGTGGGAGTTTTTCTAACCGACAACCATCACATGAGAGCTATAGTGATGATACATCGATCTATCTCACGCTACCAACGCATCTTATACCCGGCCAAAGGTATAAGACCTGAACTGCCTAATGGATCCACTAGTCTATTTCGAAAATGATTCATCTAAAAAGTATGACGCTTTTCTACCCATGGTGGCTACATGGTTCTATGGTGACGTGAGTTATCTAAACTCATGCTCGTCCCCAATTCGGTGCTAAATATTACACCTAAAATATATTGGCTCTTATGTTTTAAAAACATACTTATTTTGTGATTTGAGATTAGTGCTCAAAAACTTAGCTCAAAGGCTACCTTGGAAATCTCAGTTTCCCTGCTTGCTTAATTTATAAAGCTATTATTCTTTTCTGAAAATTATCCCGAAAGCTCTTTGGAAATTTTAGTTTCAGCTCTTATTTAAAATGTGAAAACATTTTAAAATCTCTTTGGGAATATATAGTCCCCATATACTTCTTTGAAGAAAAGAGCCTCAACTTTACTCTTTACTGAACTCAAAACTTAAGTCTTAAAACAAAGTTAAAACATTTGTGAAAGACTCTTGAAAACTTTAAGAACTTATCTTAACTTGACTCTTGACTTCTCTTAACTTTGCCCTTAACTGCTCTTGGCTTGACTCTTAACTGATCCTTACATTGAATTACGGATTCAAAGATTAAGATTTGTGATTGGAAGGATCTCATGTTGTCTAGGAATGAGTTTAGATAGCTAAACATGAGAAAAGACCGAAAATCAAGATTTAAAGGTGGGTTCTTGACGCTGAGGTATAATTAAATTTTGGTTGCAAAAATGTATTTTGAGGCACAACACCTCGTGTCAGCTCCGCGACGCGAAGCTGAAACTTCAAACTGGGCACTGGGCGCGCGACGTGCGTCTACCTTCTGATTTCATCTGACGAAATTTCTTCTTCGTTTTCCAGCCCAATTCACCCGAACTCGGTTCTTTTTCTCAAATTACTTTTAGATACAGAGACCCAACAAAAGTAATTAAGAACCTAACTCGAAATGACTCTATATGCGACGTAACGAACTCATAAACTTCTCAATTCATCCCAATTCAAGAACAACATTCAAATTCATGAATTAATGTCAAGAACATCAACTGTCAAACTCTTTTAGGACAAATTTCACTGAACTAAACATGTTTGGCGCGTGGGTGAACGAACCCAATGCTATGAGAGATTCACATACCTTGTAGGGATCACCCCCGATGAAATAAAGAAGCTAATCCCGACTATCTTGACGAATCCTTGCTTCTTCTCCTCTTTTTACCTCTTCTTTTCTCTTCTCTAAAAAACCCTAACTCTTTTGTGAAAGCGTAAAATAAACCAAATCAGTTTAGACCTTAATTAGTTCACTAAAAATGAATCAAAACAATTTGGTATGGAAAATACCAAAATACCCTTTTAAAATTCGGGTTGGACATTTCCTTATTCGTACATCCCAACTTCCAAAGGGCATAACTCACTCATACAAACTCAGAATCGCGCAAACTCAAAGGCTTTGGAAATATCATTCCAAGAGCTTTCCAACCATATCTGGAATAACACGTAACTCATCCTGAGCTAGAAGTTATGGTAGTTTGAAATTGACCAAAAACTCACTTTTCCTAATAACTAAATTTCCAGGTCTTAATACTTTCCTAAAATGACTATTTCCAATTATAATCTTTTTCCTATTTATTTCAAATTGCGAGATGTTACAATATCTCCTCTTTGGGAACATTCGTCCTCGAATGAGATTACTCTTACTAGGCTAAAGGCGTCACATCAAACATACAGTTTAAATTCCCAACAAGCACAATGAAATTTTCATATGCCAACTTAATATCGATGCCAAGATAAGGATTAGTACCTTACTTTGAAACTTCTCCAAATTCGAAGAGAGGTGGGTATATCTTCTCCCTATCCTCTCTAGCTTCTCAAGCAACTTCTCTACAAACTGATTTCTCCACAGAACTTTGACTTGATGCTACTTCCTTAGTCCTCAACTTGGCAATCTAGAATCTGAACCGAAATCTCCTCATAAGATAAGCTATCCTTGATACGAATATCCTCAGTTGGTATGATAAGTGAAGTATCTCCCATGCACTTCTTTAACATGTAGATGTGGAACACCGGATGGACTGCTGCTAACTCTGGTGGTAGCTCTAACTCATAAGCTGCATTGTTAATCCTCTTAGATATTTTGTAAGGGCCAATATACTAGGGACTAAGTCTCCCCTTCTTACCAAGTCTAATAACACCCTTCCTAGGTGAAACTTTCAAGTAACTCAATCATCTATCATTGGCACACACAACTTACCTTGATATCTCAATACACCATCTCCCCCTTATTCAAAAGTTAATACTTTTTGCTTATGAACATTTGCCTTCAATTCAAGCAAAATAGGGTCTTGGTCTTGCTCACCTTTTACTTCTGACACTAATGATGACTCAGACCCATTCATCACCATTGTTCCTCCTTCTGTGGAATCCATTAATCGAACTCCTAATCATGCAAGTCTATGCATATCCTTTTGCTAACTTTTTGTTACCTTTCTCAAAAGGCCGTACTACCCATCGACAACCTGCTAAAGGCATCCGTAACAACACTAGTCTTACTTGGGTGATAAAGAATACTCATGTCAAAATCTTTGAGTTACCCTAACCACTCTCTATGTCTGAGATTAAGCTCTTTCTAACTAAGTACATACTGAAACTCTTGTGATCGTTGAACACTTCCACATGAACACCATAAATATAATGGCGTCATATTTCAAAGCAAAAATTACAGCACCCAACTCTAAGTCTTGGGTTGGGAAATTCTTCTCATGAACTTTCAACTACTCCTTAAGCTCTTTCAACTCAGCTGGTGCCATTCTGTATGGCATAAAAGATATAGGACGAGTATCTGGAATGATATTTATGCCGAAGCATATTTCTCTCTTAGGAGGGACTCCGGGTAGATCATCAGGAAATACTTCTGGAAACTCTTTTACTACTGGAACTGACTGAATATGAGGTACCTCAACACTTGAGTCATTAAATCGGACTAAGTGATAGACACACCCCTTAGAAACTAACTTCCTTGCCTTAAGGTACGAAATGAACTGACCTTTAGGCACTGCTGAACTTTTTTTTCACTCTAAGATTGACTCATTTGGAAACTGAAACCTGACTACTCAAGTTCTACAATCAACTAAGGCATAACAGGCATGAAGCCAGTCCATACTAAGAATGAAATCAAAGTCTATCATGTCTAATTCGATTAAATTAGCCATGGTACTCTTGTGATTGACAGAAACAGGACAATCACAATAGACACTCTCAGCTAGAATAGACTCACCAACAGCTGTAGAGACATTGAATGGTTCACTAAGTTGCTTAGGAATAATATCAAAGTTCATAGCAACATAAGGAGTTACAAAAGATAAACTCGCTTCTGGGTCTAGCAAAGCATAAACAGTAAGGTCAAAGACTTGAATCATACCAGTGACAACATCTGGTGAATCCTCTTGCTCTTGGCGACTAGTGATAGCATATAAGCGGTTTGTTCCTCTGCCAGTACCGAAAGTAGCTCCTCTAGGTGCAGCTCTGTCTGGTGGAGCAACTGAAAAAGACTGGGCTCTGTTGCCTCCATTACCATTTTCCTGCTTGTTCTTTGGACACTCTCGGATGAAATGCCCAGTCTGGCCACACTTGAAACAATCAGTGGAGACCTCACGACACACACTTGAATAGTTCCTACCACACTTGGCGCAGGTAGTAGGCTTACTACCCCCTTGCGCCACACTGCCCTGAGAATAGGCAGGCTTAGCTCTAGAATTCTAACCATAGTACTCACCCTTGTTCTTAGGAGCAAGTGCACTAGCAGATGGTGAAGCATGTCCTTTCTGTTTCTGTTGGAAAGATGACCGGTTGGCATTACTCTTCTACTGCCCGAACTCGTTCCCTGTCTTAGCCCTCTTGCTCTTAAACTCCTCTCTATCTCTCAACTTCTCTTCCTCTACCTGCTGCACATAGACCATCAACCTTGAAATGTCCATGTCCCCAATAAGCATTGCTGCCCGGCCCTCTTTGCTTGATAGACGGCCCAACCCAGCAACAAACAAGCTCATTCTACTCCTCATGTCCTTAACCATCTCCGGAGCATATCGGGATAGTTGGGTGAACTTTAACACATATTCATGAACACTTAGAGAATCATGCTTAAGTGTGAGGAACTCAGGTACCTTAGCGTCCTTCAGTTCTCGGGGAAAGAAAAGCCTCAAGAAAGCCTCTTCAAAACATGCCCAACTCGCAGGTGGTGCATCGTCAGCTCTACCCCCTTTCCACTGATCAAACCAAGTCCTAGCAATATCCTTCATCTGATATTTAGCTAGCTCAACTCTCTTAGTATCAGCAACATGTATCACATTGAATACCTTTTTCAGTTCTTCAATAAAGTTCTCCGGATCCTCAGTAGTGCTCGAACCAGTGAAACTTGGGGGATTCATCCTTAAGAACTCACGAATCTTCGAAGTGTTAGCCCCTTCTTGTCGAGCCCCTCTATGCTGACCAACCTGGTTAGTCACAACTTGACTCAGCATTCTAATTGATTCTCTGAACTCAACATTAGTAACTTCTCTTTGCGGTTGCACTTCAGGTGCATTAGGTAACTCTTACTCTTCAACATTTCTCCTAGCTGGACGACTTTTGACTGCTCTTCGTGGAGGCATGATTGTCTGAAACATGCGCAAGCACGAATTAGAGGGAAACTTTTAGAGATCAAACTCTAACGCACGAAATAAGTGAGAAATTTTCCTAAATGTTGCAACCTCCTAATTATAGATGTGGCGCACTTCACACCGATAACTAGTATTCTACAGACACGGCTTCATAGATTCCCTAGGACTCTTGAACTCTGATACCAAGTTTGTCACACCCCGAGACTACATCATGGGCGGGACTGGCACTTAAAGACCATTGCTGGCCCCAATCGAACCCTTGGCATCACTTACTAACTCAGCGGAAGACTTAACTCATCACATAAACATTTATGAAAGAACTAGAATGTCATAAAGGAACATTCAACTGGCCATTTAGGCAAACTCAAGTCTTTAACATAAGAAGTGAAAAGTAAAGACAACTGAAATAACTAACTGACTGTCTGTCTATGAAGCCTCTAAAACAACTAAGATGGATGTTGGGACAAATCCCACAACATCCTAATGGACTAAACTAGAAAGCAATGAGAATAGATCATTCGGAATACAAGGAGGCTCACCGACTGACTCTGAACTGCTCACTGGATCAACGGTGAGCTGGAATGCCGATCCTAGTTATCTGTGTCTGCATTATAAGACGATGCAGACCAACTGGCATAGGTACATAGAATGTACGAGTATGCGAGTTGGAATGCTAAAACAATATAGGCTTGAAAGGGAATATGAAATAAACACTTACCTTGGCTCTTCTCAACTCATGGATACTTAACTGAACTCAGTTAAATATAAAGTAGTTTAAAACAAGTGCAATATAAAGAAAAGTTGTTTAAAAACATGATGTCAACTCTGTGTATATACAAGGACACAACATAACTCTAAAATGTAAGTAAAAATACAATAACTAATGTATATAAAAATACAATAACTTTTGTGGAGTTTCTCTAACCGACAACCATGACATAAGAGTTATATTAATGATACAACGATCTATCTCACGCTGCCAACGCATCTTATACCCGGCCAAAGGTATAAGACCTGAACTGCCTAATGGATCCACTAGTCTATTTCGAAAATGATTCATCTAAAAAATATGACCCTTTTCTACCCATGGTGGCTACATGGTTCTATGGTGACGTGAGTTATCTAAACTCATGCTCGTCCCCAATTCGGTGCTCAATATTACTCCCAAAATATATTGGCTCTTATATTTTAAAAGCATACTTATTCAGTGATTTGAGATTAGTTCTCAAAAACTTAGCTCAAATGCTACCTTGGAAATCTCAGTTTCCCTTCTTGCTTCATTTAGAAAACTATTATTCTTGTCTGAAAACTATCCCGAAGGCTCTTTGGAAATCTCAGTTTCCGCTCTTATTTAAAATGTGAAAACATTTTTAAATCTCTTTGGGAATATTTATAGTCCCCATATACTTCTTTGAAGAAAAGAACTTCAACTTTACTCTTTTCTGAACTCAAAACTTAAGTCTTAAAACAAGGTTAAAACATTTGTGAAAGACTCTTGAAAACTTTAAGAACTTATCTTAACTTGACTCTTGACTTCTCTTAACTTGACCTTAACTGCTCTTGACTTGACTCTTAACTAATCCTTGAATTGAATTATGGATTCAAGGATTAAGATTTGTGTTTGGAAGGATCTCATGTTGTTTAGGAATGATTTTAGATAGCTAAACATGAAAAAAGACCAAAAATCAAGATTTAAAGGTGGGTCTGCGACGCGGAGGCATAATTAAATTTTGGTTCCAAAAACTTCTTTGAGGCAAAACACCTCGTGTCAGCTCTGCGACGCGAAGCTGAAACTTCAAATCTGGGAACTAGGCGTGCGACGTGCTGTCACCCTCTGATTTCGTCCGACGAAATCTCTTCTTTGTTTTCTAACCCCAATTCACCCAAACTCGATTCTTTTTCTCATATTACTTTTAGATACAAATACCCAACAAAAGTACTTAAGAACCTAACTCGAAACGACTCTATAATGCGACGTAACAAACTCAGAAACTTCTCAATTCATCCAAATTCAGGAACAACATTCACATTCAAGAATTCATGTCAAGAACATCAACTTTCAAACTCTTTTAGGACGAATTTCACTGAACTAAATATGTTTGGCGTGGGTGAACGAACCCAATGCTATGAGAGACTCACATACCTTGTAGGGATCACCCTTGACGAAATCAATAAGCTAATCCCGACGATCTTGACGAATCCTTGCTTCTTCTCCTCTTTTTTTCCTCTTCTTTTCTCTTCTCTCAAAAACCCTAACTCTTTTGTGAAAGCGTAAACTGAACCAATTCAGTTTAGACCCTAATTAATTCACTAAAAACGAGTTAAACCAATTGGGTATGGAAAAGACCAAAATACCCTTTTAAAATCCGGGTTGGACATTTCCTTATTCGAGCATCCCAACTTCCAAAGGGCATAACTCACTCATACAAACTTGGAATCCCACAAACTCAGAGGCGTTGGAAAGATCATTCCAACCATATCTGGAATAACACGTAACTCATCCTGAGGTAGGAGTTATGGTCGTTTGAAGTTGACCAAAACTCACTTTTCCTAACTTAACTAAATTTCTAGGTTTTAATTCTTTCAAAAAATGACTATTTCCAATTATAAGCTTCTTCCTAGTTATTTCAAATTGCGAGATGTTACAATTCTTCACGTAGAAATCATGCCTATAGGACTCAATGAGTAATTTCAATCTTAATTAATAAGATCAAATAATTTTAACATGTTTACTCCTAAAAAAATAATCTGTAATAAAAATGTACTACTTAATAAACCAGACTTCTAAGACCATCTCTTAAAGTTAATCGCGGAGCATTTATGCATTCTTTAATTTGAAATGTGCTCTCTTCTAGATTAATTATTTTATTAAATAATTTTTGCAATACAGTAATTTCCTGCCACTCAAAATAATTTAATTATTCTCTGCACGTTGTAATTTAAAATACATCCTATTTAGATAAATTGCCAAATTAAGTCAAACTTTTCTTTTAATATTATGCCCGCATCAAAATCTATTTTAAATGCTTGCTGTCTGATTAATTCCTAGTCAATAAATAAATTTCTGCATTTCGAATACTGACTGGCACTTAAAATAAATTATTGAACTTTTAGCATGCTACTGCATTAATAATCTAATTTGCCACTGCATTAATAAATTATTTTCTGCATTGTAATTATATTTTCTTCCTGTTTTTTAAATAAATCATATGACTTAATCATTTGTTAATATTCCTCTTTGTCAAAGTCATCGTTCAGTTCTTTTTAAAATCTCTTCTTTTGGATTGAACATGACCTTTTATAAAAAAATTATACAAGTACTATCTCCTAACCTATAGTTAGTGGGAAAGTTAAAGGAATTATAAGGCTTAATTCCTTTTTTTAGCTGACGCGTCTCTGGGAGTACCACCTCCCTAAGATTTCTCAAAAGAGATTGTGTATCTATATGGAAATATATTTATGTGCTTATATTTGAATCAAAATTTTCAATCGTCTTCAAAATAAATTATTACTAATTTTCTAAGGAAAACCTCAAATCAAAAGTGTTTCTATATAAGGTGGAAGAGCGTGATTAATAATATTGTGGCATCATCCCTATAAAGAAACAAACATTTTTTTAGTTTAAAAAAAAATCTATTTGCGACTTCCTTTCAATTTACAAAGTACTTTATCCTTGCATTTTATTTCTGTTTGGGGTAGTTTAATAAATAAAATATGGTTTTTCCTATATACTTGTGCATTTTCTGTCTCCTTGCTTATCTCTTAATTTATATTTATATTAATTGTTTAATGTTTATTTATTTTATCACCTAGTTTGCATGCTTAATTAATTAACTAATTAATAAATAATGACCTTGATTACTACTTGTAAACCCCACATAAATTGTATGAGATACGATTGGGACCCACAATTTTGGACCTCGAGGAGTGTTTAACACCTTCCTCTCAAGATAATTTGAACCTTTACCCGATCTCTGGTTAGTTGATCCCTTAAGTAGAGTTAGTTTAGTTAGATAGGTGCCCTAACGTGCCTTAATTCATTAAGTGACAACTCTTCTTTTAGAATAAACCCAAAAGAGTTGTTAGGTCTTGCATCAAAACCCATTTTTGCGAAAAATGAGGCGCGACAGAATGATGACTCTGTTGTTGACATCCAATCGTAACCGAGTTATAACCCTTTTGGAGTTGCTATTCGATTACGTACATATTTTAAAACATATTCCCTCTTACTACATATTTAAAAAAATGATCAATTTTGTCTAACTAATCATATATTTTAGTATTGAAGAATAACAAAATTTTATAATTATTTTATTATCATTAAATTATCATATTTATCAATAGGTAAACTAAAAATACTTACTTTACTTATTTATTTAAATGTTTTAAAAAATTAGGTATGTTTAATTTAGAAGAAAATATTATAATATGTGCAGTATTTTATTAATTGAATAACATTTTCCTTAATGTTTCTCCAAATCGTTTAAATTTCAGCCTAATATATTCTAATTCCTTTCAATTCTAGCCACTTAAATTCAATTTCTTTTTCGATTATAGCCACTTGGTGATTAGAATTTTAGCCTATTCTTATCTCAATTTTCAAGTTTTCAAATTCTGAATTATTCTCATTCGTCCATCCCTTTGATCAAAACCAAATGTAATCTCAACCGCTCGTTGTAATTAAATCAATAGTCAAGAATTGTTAACCCCCTCTTTCCTATTTTAAACTACAGAAAGAAGCCATATCTCGTTGATTTTTTTCTTTTCCTTTTGAAGAGGGCAGCAACATTGCTGCTCTCTCTCTCCTCTCTTCCTTGCTCTAGCGAGGAACAACAGCTCTAGCGAGGCCAGCAGCCGCTGGCTGCCTCTGCTTCTCTCTTCTTTCTTCTTTGGCTAGAGACACCGGTCAGCAACAACTCCAGCGAATCAGCAGCTCTATCGAACGGCAGCCACCTCCTCCCTTTCGTCTCTCCCACTAGCGAAGCCAAAGTAGACGAGAACCTCCAGTGAATACCAAACAATCAGCAGCAACAACGAGGTAGTGTGGAAGCAGCAGCTCCGGTGAAGCAACAAACACCGGCAAATCCACCTGCAACAATAGTTTCATCCAACAGCTCGGTGAAAGAAGCACCAACAACGAGCCAACGAGACCCCTATATCTCTACTCCTCTCTTCTCTCGTGTAACGTCGACTGCCAACAACAACTCTGACCAAACGAGGCAAGCAAGATCGATTATTAGCCACAGTTATAAGGATCGTGTGTGCCTATTCTGATTTCAGTAAGAAGATTTGGATATGCCTCTCTATTTTCATAAGATCTGTCAGTGTATATTCTTTCTCACTGAATTGTTACTAGTCTATTCATTTGTTTGAAAATTTCTTAGTTTCATAATTTAACCAAGTCATTACTGATTTTCCGTTATTTAAGTCTGAGCATCTTGTCGTGAATTGATTCACTGGCTCCTCCGCTTCTCATATATTGTCTTTCAATTTCAAAATAGCTCAGATGAACTGCTCTTTTTGAGATTAATATGTTCAAATATGTTATCGTGAGATATCTATTTCTACGTTTTAGTCCTCCTACTATTACTTTGATTATTTTTGTTAATATGGATACTTACTTGTTTCACTCCGTTAATCATCTCTAGCTCATCAGCTCTTTGTATAAGTTTAAATATGGTCTATTGGCTTGTTGGTTGTAATGTTTGATTTTGAATTTATTTTGATGCTCTATTTTAGCATGACTAATTGATTTTTATAATTAAATTTAGATAGATTGTTATTTGTTTTCCTATGGGGGTGGATCGGTGAATTGATTCCTCTTTGCGTATAGGTCTTACAATTTATGTTTCGTACCAATTTCTGATTTGTATGTTTATAATACACCTTTATAATATGTGAGCATAAATAGCTAACTGTAATAATAATTATCGTTTGATTACTTGAATATGTCAATTTACAGTTGAGATAAATTATTCTTTCCCTACATGTTTTACATGTTGTGTGTATTTGATTTGTTTTACCTTAATTAGAGTTAAGCAGATTCCGTACTGATATATAATTGGTAAAAAAATAAAAATAACAAAAGTCTAATTTGTCATCCTTCTTAATAAGGAAAATTGGTTCTTGATTGATTTTATTTTGTTCTTTCCCTTATTATGGTAACCCCGCTTTGCTATATAAATCAAGACCCCCTTTAATTATTTGAACACGCTTTAACACTTTGAACAAAAAGTACTAATACTCTATACTCTAAAAGAAATTAAAATCCGGTGAAGATTCTAAGAGGTGCTTTCTCTATTCGATTTTGTTGTGTTCAGGTCGATCATTGGACTAAGTGTACTTCATTGCTGATAAATATTCTGCTTTAAATGGTTTGTTGTTCCTCCATTATTTTAATCTTCGTTTCGCATTATTTTGAATACTGTTGTGTGTTAGATGAATAATATGAAGCATCTGAGTTAGTTTTCGTTTTTCCCTTTCTCTATGTGTGACAATATATATGTTGTTATTCTTTATTTGTTTTGAATTCTTATGTGTGCTGCCTATATATAAAAGTAATTGATTGCTATGAATTATCGATGTTAGGAATATTTTTGTCATTATATATATATATATATATATATATATATATATATATATATATGTGTGTGTGTGTGTGTGTGTGTGTGTGTGTGTGTGTGTGTTACATTATCCCTTTAGGCATGTTTTGAATTAGGGTTCAAGTGGTTTGAAGAGTCTCTTGGGAGGGATACCATATTTGATTTTAGTTTAAACTATATTTCTTTACTTTATTAGTATTTTTTTTTACTTTTATTTTCATTTTGATTTGTAATTTGTATAAACTACTAACTCTAACTCTATATATGAAATAACTTGGGAAATTACGTGCCAATTGTTTATTTACCACAACTTATTTGTGCTAGAAAGCATGCATATAGGACTCTATGTAACGAACTATTTGTGTCGTTATTGGAAAGTCAATGGGGAAGGATTTTGGACCAAAAAACTTTTGAGTAATAACTTGGAAAATTCTAGCCTAGGCTAGACTTGGATGAAATCAGAGTCATGTGAGATCTAGAGAAATCGGGTAATGAATTTGGGATCTAGTTATAAATTTGATCACATCACTGGTTATCCCAGGCGTTAAGAAGCCTGTACGGCTTTACAGAATCGAATTTGGGTGAGTAGAACTCCTGAAACTAATCTTGGTGTGAAAGAGTAGTTTTCAAAACGTCTCGATTTGAAGGTGTGTTGTGAAATAGAAGCTAGGTACTCAAATTCTGAGCTTTTGTCTCCGTGCAAGCCGTCGGGGCAGGGTTAGGTCTGCCAGGGTGGGGCCGCTGTGGCGGGTGGGGTCCCGCTCTAGCGAGACAATCGCGACTTAAGTCGAGGAAAAACCCCTATTTCGTTATTTTATGAAAAACTTCATTCTTAAAAGCTAAGGGACGACCCGAGTGATTTCTTGATAGTTTTCCACGACTTCTAGTGCAAAAGGTAAGGATTTTTACTCCCCTAATTCGTATTTCGATTCCTAGAATTTAGAATCTTGGGTAATTATCGTTGGGGAAGGATTTTGGCCTGAAGTTGATGGTGGGAAAATCCCTAGTTGAACATTAGGATCATGGGTTTGGTCTTGGGTTATTAAAATTATTATAATCTTGGTAGATTGGACTTTTTTTAATTGATCCTTACATTTATTACCTGTTTATAGACCAAGAACAAGCGGAAAGACTTCTGAGATGAAAGACTCAAGTGTCTTAGG
Organism: Solanum commersonii; assembly: GCA_029007595.1. Taxonomy (NCBI): domain Eukaryota; kingdom Viridiplantae; phylum Streptophyta; class Magnoliopsida; order Solanales; family Solanaceae; genus Solanum; species Solanum commersonii. Next base: position 517,190 of record JAJTWQ010000045.1, on the reverse strand, counting down.
AGTATTCTAGCTTGGATTTGAGGTAGGTGATGGTTTGACTTCCTGTTGTGTGATATATATCGGATAATTGCTTTATTGTACGCATGCATGTATGTGAATAGGGAATGTGAATCAATCAAATGAAATGAAGATGTCTCACACAATACATGACATGAACATGTTACTTGATTGTATGATTATGAGTATTGTTCGGTATGAATGTGATTGTGAGTGTGGTTGTGCTGACTGGATTGGGTAGCACGTTTTGACACATATATTGGATTGGGTGTCACATTCCGACACATATATTGGATCGGGTATCACATTCTGACACATATATTGGATCGGGTGTCACATTCCGACACACTAACAATTTGGGTGTGGGTTGCATGAGAGGACTACTTGTGATCATTAAGTTCATGCTTACATGTCATTGATATTGGAAAATGGTACATTTTTCCTAGAATGATAACTGACTATGTATTCTTTATATGTGTGTTTATTGTGCTGTAATTGCTGGTGTATATTATGCTTATTGGAGTAGCTGTGTAATACTATCAGCACACGTCGTTTTGTGTACTGCTACTGCATTTGTTCTTTCCCTGTTGAGTACAAAGCATCTTCAGGTGGCTGCTCACAGACCTCAGTTATGAGATTACTGTCGAGATTGGATTCAAAGATGAGCCAGTTCTTCCAAGCTGCCATGGATCCTCTATTGTTTAGTCCATTCATTTCGAACTCAAACTCTATACTTATACTTATTCATATGTTTAGTTTCAGGGTTGTTGATAGCATCCAAGGAAGCGCAACTCCATTGAAGGGCAAGGATGAAGCTTTAAAAACTCCAAGGAGGCCCATAACAAGATCTCAAACCAAGGAGTTCAATGATAAGCTCAATGGGCTTCAATCGCTGATCCAAAGGTGTCTTATTGGGGAAGAAGAGCTCAAGCCCAAGGAAGAGGAATTGTCCAAATGCTACAATTATTTGGTGGCCCAAATTCAAGCCCAAGATGAGTAATTTTAAGGCCCAATTTCGTGCAAATAAGGTCAAGAAGAGTCCAAGAATCAGCCACAACAAGAGTTGCTTTACGCCCAAGTTTTGAGAGAAGACTAGTCAAACTTTCCAAGATTGTCAAGATTTTTTTCCTAGTTGGGATTTACCTTATTTATTTATTTATTTATAGGTTATTAATATTTTCCTTATTCTATTTATGGTCTCTAAGTACCATAGCTTTCCTAGAAGTACTAAATTTGTTTTTAGTTAGGTTACTTTATTTCCTTTCTAGAGTAGGAGTCCTTGTAATTGTCTTTTAGGGTCTTGGACGTTTTTCACCCCTTCTCCTATATATAGGGGTCCTTTTTATTCATTAAAGACAATTTAGATTGATATTAATAATATTTGAGAGAGTTCTTTGAACCTTTGTGACTTGTTCTTTGAGAATTTATCTTTAAACCTTTACTAGTTTCATAGTTTAAGGTATAAAGTAACTTCTTCTTGTGATATCTTTGGTTTCTTTTTGGTATTCTTTAGAAGGTGATTAGTTTCTACATACTAATTATTGTCTTTAGTTACTCATAAAGCGGTCAAGATCCGAATCTATCATTTTGATTCGTTTTCTCAAGTAAAGGCGTTAGATTTCTTCCATAAATCTATACGTTGTTACTTGGATCTTTTCAAGGCCTTAGAACATCTAATCCTTGGAAATTTGTGGATCTTTCCTTCGAATTTCCCATATCTTTTGTTAGTTTATTTTGTTTCTTTTCTTTGTGCTTCCGCATTCTAATATTCAATTCTCTATTTGTGAGCTTCCTTAACCTAGCTGTTATCAGTTGTACCACTCTTTCTTAGACTTGTTAGTTAATTAGAGTTTTGATATAATGACTTTCAATACTAAGGGTGAATTTCTACATTTTTTGTTAGACCTTCGGAGTTTATGGGAACTCTGTAATTTCTTTTATTCATTCAAACCTGCTTTCGTATAGTTAAATGCTTTGTTATCATTAAACTGCTAAATTGGGTTGTAGTAATAGTTCTCCCACTGGGGGGCTAGTGTGGGTGTCAATCACAGCAGTCTGGGTCGTCACAATATTGGTATCAGAGCTCTAGATTCATTGATCTCATTATTCCAAAATGAGTATAGCAGAGTCTTGCAGAATGGTACAGAGATGTCTGTACTTTTCTTTGAGAGGCTATAGGAGTTTAGGAAATCTCTCTGTTTTCTTCTCATTTCGTGTTATGACTTGATTCCAATTAGTATCTAGTGATCCAAATTGGTATCTAAGCTCCTTCACACTTCTATTTGCAGATAGTTAACACAAGATACAACGACGTCAGGACCGTAGCCCCTATCATTCAGCCAATAGAGGAGTCTGTACCCAGAGGTGTTGGTCGAGGTAGGGATGCCTATGAGTTCATTTTGGATTGCTACGAGAGGCTACACAAGTTTAGGCATTATACACCAGCATGGAGTAGAATTCGTAACCTTTCAGCTTCAAGGTAAGGCTAAGTAGTGGTGGAGGGCCTATGTGGAATGAATATCGCCCGTCTTGCCCTTTCTCACTTGGACGTAGTTCCATGCTTTGTTTCTGGAAAAATATGTGACCCGGACTTTGAGGGATTGCAAGAAGGATAAGTTTATGGCTTTGGAGATGGGTGGTATGACTGTAGCTGCCTATGAGGCGAAATTTCATGCCTTGTCCAGATATGCTACCCAGTTGGAAAATTCAGAGGAGGAAAGGATTTGACTATTTGTCAAAGGGTTGAACCCCGAGTTACAGGTATTATCTGTTCAGATGACCTCTGAAGGTAAAAGTATTAATGCGGTGATAGACTTTGTGAAGAAAGTGGAAGGAGTTCGATGTGATGGGCAGGCCACGACTTTGGCTAAGACGCCCAAGAGCACAAGTAACTTTTATGGTTCTTACTCCAGAGGTTAATATAGGCCGACACTTGCAGCTCGGCCATTTCAGTCAGCCATGCCTATTTCTATAATTGGTTACTCGGGAACTCCACCACAAAATCTTATTCAAGATGGTCAGGGGGTCACACTTGCGTCTAGTAGCAGGCCATCTTTTGACCGCAGTTGTTACAATTGTGGAGAACCTGGGCATATGAGAAGGGATTGTCCCTATTTGTGCATGTTGAACCCGAGTAGCGGCAAACTAGAGCAGTGATACCAGTGGGCAGCGGTAGTAATGGTAGAGGGCATCCACAAAGGTGGCGAGGAGGAAATCAGCAAGGTCGTAGAGGCGGGGAAATGGTAATGCAGGTAGAGGAACAGTGCAGCCAGGCAAGGAAGTCACCCGTCATGATGTCAGGGCTCAATGTTATGCCTTTTCGGGCAAAACTAAGGCTGAGGCATCAGATGCAGTGATCACAGGTACTATTCTTGTCTATGACTAGATGGATACTATCTTGTTTGATCCGGGTTCCACTTATTCATATGTATCAGTTCAGTTTACCTTGGGATTTGATGTGATTTGTGATGTACTTGATGCCCCCATCCATGTTTCTACCCTAGTTGGAGAGTCTGTCATAGTCATCCATGTCTATCGTACTTGTCCTATCTTGCTTATGGTTTTTAGACTTGGGCTGATTTGGTTATTTTGGATATGACTAACAATAATATAATCTTAGGCATGACTTAGTTGTCCCCCTATTTTGTTGTGCTTAATTGTAATGCTAAGTCTGTGACTCTAGAGATCCCGGGTAGGGAACAGTTAGAGTGGAAGGGGTGTACAAACCTAAGCCAGCTAATTTGATATAATCCATTCAGGCTATGAAACTGGTGGGGTTGGGGTGTTTGACATATTTGGCTTATATTCGAGATGTTGAGATTAAGTCTCCCTCTATTGAGTCTATTCGTGTAATGTCTGAATTCAAGGAAGTGTTTCCTATCAATTTTCCTGGTATGCCTCCGGATAGGGATATAGATTTCTGCATTAACTTAGAACTGGGCACTCGCCCCATCTTCATTCCTCCTTATCACATGGCTCCGACAGAATTAAGAGAGCTTAAAGCTTAAATTCAGGGCTTCTTGATAAAGGTTTCATTCGTCCTAGTGCATCCCGTGGGGTGCTCCTATCTTGTTTGTTAAGAAAAAAGATGGTAGTATGAGGATGTGCATAGACTACCGATAGTTGAATAGGGTCACCATTCAAAATATGTATCTGTTGCCACGGATATATGATCTTTTCGACTAATTGCAGGGTGCGTGAGTTTTCTCTAAGATTGATCTATGTTCTTGTTACCATCAATTAAAGATTAGGCCTGAGAATGTACCCAAAACGACATTCAGAACCCCCTATGGGCACTATGAGTTTTTAGTGTTGTCGTTTGTATTGACCAATGCGCCTACAACCTTCATTAGTTTGATGAATGGTGTGTTTAAACCAATCCTGGATTCTTTTGTTATCATCTTTATTGATGACATTTTGGTTTATTTGAAGAGTAAGAAAGATCATGCCGACCATCTCCATATTATTTTAGTTGTATGCCAAATTTTGGTTGACTTCGGTTTCCTTTTTGGGGCATGTGGTTTCAAATGAAGGAGTGATGGTAGATCCCCAAAAGATTGAAGCGATCAAGTATTGGGTCCGGCCTAGCTTTGTGACTGAAGTTAGGAGTTTTGTGGGGCTCGCTAGTTACTATCGTCAGTTTGTGAAAAATTTTGCTTCGATTGCCATACATTTGACAAGGCTAACTAAAAAGGAGGTGTCTTTCGAGTGGATTGACACATGTGAAGAGAGCCTCCAGAAACTCAAGACTATTTTTGACCACAAGACCTATTCTAACTCTACCGGTGGAAGGTAAAGATTTCATTGTTTATTCTGATGTTTCACATTCGAGCCTGGGTGTTGTGTTGATGCAAGAAAGAAATGTCATAGCTTATGCATTGCAACAACTAAAGATGCATGAGAGAAATTACCCAACACATGATTTGGAGTTGACAACGGTAGTGTTTGCTCTTAAGATATGGCAGCATTACCTTTTTGGTGTCAAGTGTGAAGTGTTTACTTATCATCGTAGTCTACAACATGTATTCACTCAAAAGGATATGAATTTGAGACAGAGAAGGTGAATGGAGCTACTCAAGGATTATGATGTTACCATCCAGTATCATTCGGGTAAGACAAATGTGGTGGTGGACGCACTAAGCCAAAAGATGGTAAGTACGAATAGTTTAGCTCTCTTGGGTGTGTCCAAGTGACCTTTTGCGAAGGAGATTTAGATTTTGGAGTCTAATTTCACGAACTTGGGCATCTCATTGAAAGATAGGGTGTTAGCTATCATTGAGATTAGACCCACTTTCATTGAGGAGATCAAGACCAAGCAGTTTGAGAATGAGAGTTTGAATGAGCTTAGAAAGAAAACAGTTTCTGGTAAGGCACAAGATATGGTTCTTGATGCAGGAGGTATGCTTAGTAACAAGGGGAGAATTTGTGTTCCCCAAGTGGATGACTTAATTCAGAAGATGTTGACAGAATCCCATGGTTCGCGACATTCTATTCATCCAAGTGTGACCAAGATGTACCAAGATATGAAACGACTTTATTGGTGGCCTAGTATGAAGAAAGACATAGCTGAGTTTCTGGCGAAGTGCCAAAACTGTCAGCACGTAAAGTATGAGCACCGAAGGACTGCAGGTTCGCTTCAGCGAATGCCAATTTGGAATGGAAGTGGGAAAGGATAGCTATGGATTTTATGGTTGGTCTTCCCAAGACTTTGGGGAAGTTTGATTCTATTTGGGTAGTGGTTGACAAACTGACCAGTCAACCCATTTTATTCTAGTCAGAATAAACTATAATACTCAGCAGTTGGCTAAGGTTAATGTGAAAGAGATAGTGAGGTTGCATGGGGTGCCCCTTTCTATCATCTTGAACCGTGGTACACAGTTCACATCTAAGTTTGGAGAAAATTGCATGAGCAGTCAGACATCCAACTCACTTTTGGCACAACTTTCCATCCACAGACGGTCAGGCAGTCAAAGAGAACTATTCAAGTGTTAGAGGACATGTTGAGGGTATGTGTGGTTGACTGTGGAGGGCATTGGGATAAGTTCCTACCGTTGTGTGAGTTCTCCTATAATAACAGTTACCACTCTAGCATTGACATGGCACTGTTTGAGGCACTTTATGGGAGGAGATGTAGATCACCCATAGGGTGGTTTAAGGCTGGAGATGTGAAACTATTGGGGGTGATTTTTTGGTGAAGGATGCTCAGGATAAAGTAGGAAGCACCCAAGTGAAGCTTCTAGCAGCCCAGAGCCGATAGAAAAAGTATGTGGACCGTAAGGTAAGGACATGACATTTCAGGTTAGTGAGCAAGCTTTTCTAAAGGTGTCACCCATAAAGTAGGTGATGAGATTCGGTAAGAAGGGCAATCTTAGTCCTCGATACATTGGTCCATTTAAGATTCTTGACTATGTAGGGCCAATGGCTTATAGGTTTGCCTTACCACCTAGCTTATCTAGAGTCCATCCAGTGTTCCATGTGTCCATGTTGAAGAAGTATCATGGGGATGAAGATTACATTATAAAGCGGGACTCAGTTTTGTTAGACAAAGACCTTCAGTATGAGGAGGAACCAGTTGCAATTTCGGAAGCTCAGGACCAAGAAGATAAAGTCCGTGAAAGTTCAATGGAAGAAACGCTCGATTGAGAAAGCTACTTGGGAAATTGAGAAGGACATGCGAGACAAGTATCCCTAGTTATTCGACAACTCAGTTACTACTCTACCCTTTCTTTAGCCCTTTTTTGTTAGTTTGTCACTCGGGGATGAGTAATGGGTAAAATGGAATCTATTGTAATGACCTATTTCCGTCATTATGGAAAAGCCAATGGGAAAGGATTTTGGACTAGAAAAATTGAGTAGTAACTTGGAAAATTCTAGCCTATGCCAGACTTGGATGAAATTTGAGTCGGGTGAGGTCTAGAGAAATTTGGTAGTTAATGAAGGATCAAATTATGAATTTGATCACATCAGTGGATAGCCAAGGCATTAAGGATCTTGTATGGCTTTAAGGAATCGAATTCGGGTGAGTAGAATTCCCAAAACTGATCTTGGCGTGAAAGGGCAGTTTTAGAACATCTCGATTGTGAAATAAGAGCTTGGTTTTCAAATTCTGAGTTTCTGTCTTTGTGCAAGCCATTTGGGTAGGATTAATTCCACTAGGGCGGGGCCTCTATGGTGGGTTAGGTCCCGCAATAGCAGGACAGTCATGACTTAAGTCGAGGAAAACCACCAATTTCGTTATTTTCTGCAAAAATTCATTTTTAAGAGCTAAGGGACGAGCCCGGGTGATTTCTTGAAAGTTTTCCACGACTTCTAGTTCTAAAGGTAATGGTTTTTACTCCCCTAATCCGCATTTTGATTCCTAGAACTTAGAATCTTGGGTAATTGTCATTGGGGGAGGGTTTTGGCCTGAAGTTGATGGTACGAAAAGCCCTAGCTGAACATTAAGATCATGGGTTTGGTCTTGGGTTATTAAGATTGTTATAATCTTTTTAAATTCGACTTTGTTTATCGATCCTTGCATTTATGAATTATATATAAACCAAGAACAAGCGGAAAGGCTTTGGAAACGAAAGGCTCAGGTGTCTTAGGAGTATTCGGGCTTGGTTTCGAGGTAAGTGATGGTTTGATTTCCTGTTGTGTGATATATACCAGATAATTGCCTCATTGTATACGCGCATGTATGTAAATTAGGAATGTGAATCAATCAAATGAAATGATGATATGTGACACAATACTTGGCATGAACCTGCTACTTGATTATATGATTATGATTATTATTCATTATGGATGTGATTGTGATAGTGCTAACTGGATCAGGTGTCACATTCCGACGCATTTCAAAACATATATTAGATCGGCTGTCACGTTCCGACACATATATTGGATCGGGTGTCACATTTCGAAACACTAACAATTTGGGTGTGGGTTCCATGAGAGGACCACTTGTGATTACTATGTTCATGTTTATCTATTATTGATATTGGAAAATGGTACATTGTTCCTAGAATGATAACTGAACTATGCATTCTGTATATGCGTGCTTACTGTCTTGTAATTGCTTGTGATTAAATCATGCCTATAGGATTTTGATTAAATCTCTCTTGTAATTTGGGTGTAGAAACCATGCATATAGGTTGTTGACATTGATTTTACCTTATTTTTCACTTTGAAATCATGCCTATAGGACTCAATGAGTAAGTTTAGTCTTAATTAATAAGATTAAATAATTTCAACATGTTTACTTCTAATAGAATAATTTGTAAAAAAATATACTTCTTAACAAATCAGACTTCTAAAACCATCTCTTAATGTGAATCGTGGAGATTTTATGCATTCTTTAATTTGAAACGTGCTCTCTTCTAGATTAATTATTTTATTAAATAATTTCTGCAATACAGTAATTTCCTGCCACTCAAAATAATTTAATTATTCTCTGCACGCTGTAATTTAAAATCTGCCCAATTGTCAAATTAAGTCAAACTCTGCTTTCAATATTATGCCTGCATTAAAATATGTTTTAAATGCTTGATGTCTAATTAGTTCCTGGTCAATAGATAAATTTATCCATTTCGAATACTATCTGCCGCTTAAAATAAAGTATTGAATTTTTAGCATGCTACTGCATTAATAATCTAATTTGCCACTGTATTAATAAATTATTTTCTGCATTGTAATTATATTTTCTGCCTGTTTTTTAAATAAATCCTATGACTTAATCATTTGATCGTATTCCTCTTTGTCAAAGTCATCGTTCAATAATTTTTAAAATCTTTTAATTTGGTTTGAACATGGCCTTTTTAATTTATTTATTTTTATATAAGTTCTATCTCCTAACTTATAGTTAGTGGGAAAGTTAAAGAAATTACAAGGTTTAATTCCTTTTTTTTAGCTGACGCATCCCCGTGAGTACCACTTACCTAAGATTTCTCAAAAGGGATTATGTGTATCTATATATAAATATATTTATGTGCTTATATTTCAATCAAACTTTTCACTTGTCTTCAAAATAAATTATTACTAATTATCTAAGACAGACCTCAAATCAAAAGTGTTTATATGGTGGAAGAGTGCGATTAATAATATCGTGGTATCATCCTTGTAAAGAAACAAACATTTTTTTAGTTTTAAAAAAACTCTATTTGCGACTTCCTCTCAATTATCGAAGTACTTTATCCTTGCATCTTATTTCTGTTTGGGGTAGTTTAATAAATAAAAATGGTTTTTTTTCTATATACATGTGCATAGTGGTGGCAAATGGGTAGGTTGGGTCAAATTTGAGAGGGTTGAACATGGGTCAACATAAAATGGGTAATAATTCAACCCGCCCATATTTGATATGGGTAAAAATGGATTGGGTAAAATACTAGTTTACTGTTATAAAATAATATAATGTGGATGCCCACTACACCAAGAAGTTACTACATTACTTTCCTCCATTATGAAGATAACCATAACCTCCATAACCTCCAAATTTATAATCATTATTCTTATAATCTTTCACTTCCATAACCTCCTCCATTATATTCATGTTAATGTCACGTTTATGACTAATTTTTTGTATGCCTCTATATTACACTATAAATAGTGGCATAAGGGTTCATACTGTACACCATTTTTCGGTGCGGAACTGGTAGTTGAGGGTTTCATAGAAGTGGTAGTGTGTTAGGTGGTAGTGTGGTAGTTGAGTAATTTATTTTAAAGATTTTATTAAAATATTCTTTTGCTAAGTGTCTTAAGCTATCGTTTTTCGGTGTGGAGTTCATGGTAAAATGTAATAATATTTATTGTAATATTCTTTCGATAGTTGTTTTAATCTGAATATTTCTTTAATATTATTTATGATATATTCTAGATATAACATATCTTGGGTTTCTTGGTACATATATAAATTTTCTTCCATTAATTGTTCTAATAATTTTATATCTTCTATAGATTACGTCCAATATCGTAAATATTCGTAGTTCATTTTAATCAATTTATTTCTAAATCATACCATTCTATTCTTTCGGAGTCTAAATCATGTAGGTCTATTTCATACCATTGTTGATTTAATATATCTTCTGATTCGTTGTCATTAAATATTTTTTCCCATATAATTCTTCTTAATTCAATTATTTTTATATCTTTAAGTATATATAAGATTAAGGTTTCATAGTTTTTTTATCATTTTATCATGCAAATATGTAGTCATGTTCGTTGTTATGCAGATTTTTTATTTTCAATTATTCCTTCCTATCATATTCATAATTGATTAAATTCATATTAGATTATTATGAACTAGATTATCTTTATCATGCTTTCCTGTCACTACTAGCATCGTACTTTAGCAGATACTTCCTTCTTATCAGCGCGTCAACTCTGTTTACTCCCCTAAACGGCTTTCCTCGCCTACCGGTTTCAACATTAGGATGGCATAGTATAGAAGTTTTCTCCCTGTTTCCAGTGTGCTAATAAACTAGAAATCATGATTCAAATAATTCTAATACATAATAACTAACATAAATTTATTCAATCATATATATGATATTCAGGAATATATGAAATTAGTTCTGCATATTTATTGAACAATATACCTTCGCCTCTTGCTTAGCCATGCTATCTGAAATATCTGACTGAATTTCAGATTTTTCCATGTATTTTAAATATTTATCTTAGTTGAGAGAGTTTTTTCTTGAAAGAGAGAATTTTTATTTTGGCCTTGCCCCCTTACAATGTTTACTACTAAGTCTATATATAGATATACAAACTTACTATTCTAAATACTTATCCTAATTACATCTGTCTACTACTATTCATGACTACTATTCATGAATAGTTCTTATTTTGTCTATCACTATTCTCTTTACGACTTATTTGCACATATTAATAATGTACACTATCTACTACATACACTTGTCATTATTTATGACACACACACCAAACTATTATGACTTTTTACGTCTTATCTATATACCTATTTGACAACTTTGCCAAATTGTTTGGCAACTTTGCCAACTATTTTACATTATTTTATTTTCATGGCTTTTTCCGTTCTTATCTTCTCCTTCTTGTCTTCTTCTTCGTTAATTATTCCAGCTGGACATCTGAAATTATATTATCTTCTCCGTTGCACTTTGAACATATATGATCCGGGTATCTATGACCAATTAGCTTGCAATATCTGGTTAATAATTCTGCTGAAATAAATCTTTCTTTTAATGCACGTGTCATAGGTCGTTCTTCTGGCTTTAGTAATGACAAAATCCATCTCTAAACTTCATCCATATCTGCTTTCCTTAGCTCCCTTGAATTGGAATAAATCATTAGCAGATCTCTTGCTTAGTAGCTCCATATAGCGTTTCCGTTCAAATAATTATTTGCTAGCTCTTGTATGATAGTTGATATACCAATTATCCTTTTGTTGGCATAAAAACTTGGTATCTCATTTTTTTGTATCTCTGGTTGTTGTCTGATATCTTCTAGTATTATCATATCTTTTGTTAGTCCTATCTTCACCACTTGTATCGGAGGTTTAATTTCCTCGTATAATATTTCTGCTGTTGCCGTATAAAATTTTACATAGAATAAATTTCCTTTAGTAACTCTTTTATATGTAATAAATGCTTTATGTAGTTCTGGTATTCCACTTAGTTCCTCTCCATTATATATATATACTGTATTTAATAATCCATCGTTATAACATGTCCTTACTAGGTTGGCATTAGTTTTTGGTTGTGCAATTAGTTTATTATAACCTTGTAACTTTTGGGTTAAATAATCTTGGCTTGGTTCTTGGGTTGTAGTAGATCTGGGGTTAAGATTTAAAAATATTTGGATTTTGTATATATTTTCTATATAGGTTCGTGTGATGTAGTTATATGTCTTTTTCTCGTTTTGGTTTTGCAAACTATCTGCGTATGTAGATGTTTGTGGTTCTATCGACATGTGTCTAGGTGTCTTTTGGGTAAATGGTTTTGCGAATAGCTGGTTTAAGTTTGCATTTTTATGTTGTTTATTATTAACTTGTTTGCTTGTACCTGTAGCTGTATTTAAACAAACATTATGGGTTTTAAGGAGTTTCCCATCGTCTCCTTTTAGCTCTGGGTTTTTTCCGTCTTTCGATCGACGTAGCTCCGCATTTTTATAGTCATGCTGCTGACTAGCTTTAGACTTCAGATTATCTTCATTAGTCTTTAGCTTTTGTATTTCGTTGTCCATACTATCCACTTTTGTAGAAAATGTAGTAATGGCTTTGAGTATCTTTTCAATTGTATCTTCTTCATCAGTCTCAGTCTGAATAGCTTTGTCGTGATAGGTAATCTGCAATAACATTCTTATCAATTTTTATTACTTCAATTGTAAATGTAAAATTTAATATATTTAATACTAATCTCCTTATTTCTTTTGTCGTTACCGAATCTTGTATTTTTCTTGTTAGCCACCATTTTACTTGTGTATTATATGTTCTTATAATAAATTCGTTATATACAATATATGGTTCAAATGATAATAAACATTTATATACCGAATATAATTCTTTCCTATTTATTTCCCACTTTATTTCTGCATTAGTATATGTTCCTGAATAATATCTACAATGATGTTCTATTTTTTCTTCTTCATACCTATATTTTAATACTCTTCTATAACTTTTTTCACTGGCGTCTGATTCTACTATATAAGTAAATTTTTTATTTTCATCTGGAAAATATAGTTTAGGTAGGTTCTTACATAATAATTTTATTTTTTGTATTTGTGTTTGGTCTTTCTTATCAAACTGGTATTCTACATCTTTGTTTAATTTTTGTTGTAATGGCTTTAAATTCTCTGCTAATTTTGGTATATATTCTCTTACTTGGTTTACTAGTCCTAAAAATGATTGTAATTTTTTTTTCGTATCTAGCTGTTCTTTAGAGTTAATTATTTTTTGTACTATATGTGTTTGCATTTTTATTCCATTTTTATCTATTTGTATTCCTAGGAATTCTATTTGACTTTTCATTATGTCAGCTTTCTTTTTACTTAGGCTTATGCCTGAATATTTTATAATATGTATGAATTTTTCTAATAATCTTATGTGATCATCTTGGGTTTTAGAATATAGCAATATATCATCAATATATACTACACAATTTTCTAATTGTTTAAAATAGTTATCCATAAAGTGTTGGTATCTACCTGGTGCATTTTTATATCCAAACGGTAATACATTCCATTTGTAAAATCCTTGTGGTACAGTGAATGCTATTAATTTTTTAGATTCCTCTTCTAGTTTTAAGTGATAAAATCCTGATTTACAATCAAATTTGCTAAAATAATTATATCCTTGTATTTGTCTTATCTTTAGTATTTTATTTGGTATCGGATAATTATATGTCTTAGTTTTTGCATTTAAATTTCTATAATCAATAACCATTCTACTTTTTCCTCTTTTTTGTTCACTATGTTTATTTACGATAAATGCCGGGCTTGTGTGCTTACTATTACTTTCTTGTATATACCCTTTTTCTAGTAATTCATTTATATGTATCTTAAATTCGGTTAAATCATTAAAGTTATACTTTAATGGTTTTTGGGTTATTATACTATTATTGTCAATTAGCTCAATTTTTACTTTTGTTTTATGTTTTTCCCATCCTTGTAAAGGATCCTCACTATATAATAATTCTAACTTATCTTGGATTATTTTTACTTTATCTATGGAGAATATAATTAATTCTATTTTAGGGTCTTTTTCTTTTATATTTTCTAATTTTTGTGTAATTTTTTCGCTTCCTTTTATCCATTCTGTTGTTTTTCGTTTTTTATTATTTACTCTTTTTGCTCCTATTTTTTGTTTACACGATGTTGTGAACCACCAGTGTGTTTTTGTTATTACATGTGGGTATAATTTTTCTAAAAATGGCATCCCTAATAGCATATCTTTTGTAGTTAATTCAAAGTTATATATTTCTTCTATAGTTAATATTTTATCACATATTTGTATTTTTATATTTTTCGCCTTATATGTAATCAAGCTTCCTTCATTATTAAATCATGTTACTACTATCGGTGTTTTTAATTTTTCCCACTTATTTTCTGGTAAACAATTGTATTTACATATATTAGCTTCTGCTCCCGTATCTATCATTGGTGTATAATATATGTTGTAATATCCTTCTATTATTATCTTTGCAAGTATATATATTTTCATATTTTTATCATACTAAAGTCCTTTTTATTATTACTTTTTTATTTTCATAATTTATTGTCAACTGTTTTTCTTCTAGATTATATGATTTTACTTGTTCTAGCCATTTTATTCCTAAAGTGATGTTTTCATCTCCTTGATATATTTTAAACTTTATTATTATTGGTATTCCTCCAATAATTATTTCCTTTTCCGTAGTTTCTGCGGTATATGTTAATACTTTTGGTAGTTCGGGGCACGATTGTTCAGTAGTTATTATTTCATCTTCCGTTACTAATTCTCTTGTAATATAATTTTCTTCTAATCCTGTATTTATTAATATTAAATATTTTCGCTGTTCCATTATTCCCGTTATGTAGTAATGGTGTGGTTTTATTTCTTCTTCCATTGGGATTTTATCTATTCTTTTTGAGGTACTCATTTTTTATGATATTTGGGGTATCTCATTATTTATTCTTTTCGATGTACTTAGTCTTTCCTTTACTATTTCTAAATCTTCTTCTATATCAATTTCGTTATAACTATAATCATTATTATCTATGACTGTAACTATTCTTTGAAAGGGATCTTCTATTTTTATTTTATCTATTTTATTTTTTGCTGTTATTTTATGTTTTGTTGTTAGAACATATAAGTTTTTACATCTAGCTATAAATATTTTACTTCCCGGGGCTAGTTCTATTCCTGACATTTTTTAATATAATAGTAATGATTTATCTATATTTCTGTCATTTACTGCTACTGAGTAGTTAACACTTATTATAAATTTAAATTTTTGGTATATGAGGTTACCTCTTACTGCGCTTATTATACTTTTTTCTATAGGTTGTATGATTCTATCATCTGCTAAGTATATTTCTATGGGTGTATCTATTCCTTCTCTAAAGCATGCTTTTATTAATATTTCCGTTCCTCCTAAATGTACATATTTAATTGGATTTTTAGCCTTAATATCTTGTATTTCTTTATTTATTATTCGCTTGTTTATTATTGGTATTTTAGCCTTTCCTTTGGTATATTTGCAATCTATGATATGTTCTCTTTGACTTACTACATAATATTCTTCTTTTTGTCGTTTAAACCAGTTTCTTATTGTTGGTATTTCGAATATTTTTGCTACACTTAGGTCTAATTCTTTTCCTTTTATTTGTTCAAATATATTATTATCAAATATTATTTTTGTTCTCTACCGATTCTTCATCTTGATATTTTTCTTTAGTTATTGTTTGTATATCTGCTTCAGTCATTTAGATAGTGTTCACTATCTGATTCTTAATGAATTATTTTCCATTTCGTCTATTTCATTTTTTGATAATTCATATATGCTATCTTCACTTTCTAATTCATAATCTACGTATTCTATTTGTGTATATTTTTCATTATCTATTATTATTTTTGATATTTGCTTTTTCTTTGGATTTTTAGGTAATTTACAATCTCTAGCTATATGTCCTAATTTTCCACAATTATAACAAGTACATTCCGTTAGTTTTCTTTTTGGTCTATATGGTCTTTTAGTTTTGTAATTTTTTACATAGTATCTTCTTCTCGGTTTTTTATATTTATATTTTGATCCGTATTTTTTATTATATTTCCTTTTATTTTTATAATATCTATCCGTACAACCAAATTGAGGTCTTTGTTTTTATTTTTGCAACATGCCAAGTTTTTTACTAATATTTTTTCCATTTTTATTTCTTCTTTATGTTTTTCACATAGTTCCATAAACCATCGTTGCAAGAATTTCATTCTAGCTCCTAAGGTATCTGTTAATTCTGCTTCATTCCAACTTTTTATTATTTTTGAACTAAAAGGTTCCGGTAATTTTGTAAAATATAATTTTCTTATTTCTTTACTTTCTTCTGTGTTATATGTTCCTTTATAATAGTATTCTCTAAATGCACATGTATATTCATCTATGTAACACATATTACATATTGCTAGTTTTGTCATTAGATTCCGATTTATGATTTTTCTTTATTTTGTTCTTCTACTTCATTGTCATACTTTTGCTAAATTCATTTCTTATAGCTACTTCATATTTATACAATATTTCCATAGTTGTAGTAGCTAATTCGCCATTAGATTTTTTATTACTTCTTAGAGTTTTTAAACTTTCATCTGATAAATTTTGTAGCCATAATTTTACTGTTCCTATAAGCGTTCTTTCTATATATCCTGGTGTCTCTGCTATTGCTATTTTATTATCTATTAATTGTTTTGATATATATCCTATCCATAATTGGATTGTTTTATGTATATCTGCTACACAGTCTAAATCTAAAAAATCATGTCGTTCAGCTATTGGTTTAGGTATCCATTTTTTATTTAATTTTTTATCCCATATAGGTTTTTCTCTATCATATTGTTCATAGTTTTCATTATAATATTTTTTATTAAAATTTTTTGGGTTTTTACCCCGATGTACTAGGTTTTTCGTCCATGTCTATGTCACCCGTATTTACTTCTAAATTATTTGTATTATCTATGTTTGCTAAAAGTTTCGTATATGTTTCGCTTGTTTCCGAATGTTGTTCTATATCATCGTCGTTTATTTCATCAACTCTTATTTCAGGTAGATTATTTTGGTTATTTTCTTCTTTTTCTTCTTACTCTTCTAATTCATCTTCTAATTGCAATTTTTCTTTAAATTTAATTATCTCATTTGCTAATTTTGTTTTTTGTTCTTTTTCTTTTTGTTTGATTTCATACATTTCTTTTAATATTGCTAGCTCTTTTTCTAACTCTATTATTTTAATATTTTTTACTTCTTCTAATTGTTGTACTTTTTTTTTTGCTTGTTGTTTTATTTTTTCAATTTTCGTTTTTCTATCTATTTCTTCATTTTCTTTTGTTATTCTTACCATAGCAGTTAAACTATCTTCTAGTTTTACCGTTTCTTTTTCTAACATTAAACTTATATTGTCACCTATTTTCTTATATCTTCTTCCTAGATTAGAAAATATTATTTTTATTTTTAATCCGTCGTAGTTTTCATATGTTTTTTCATCTGTTGCGTATTCTTCCTTATTCATTTACAGATTGTGTTCAAGTTTATATTCTAAGTTATTTATTTGTATTTCTAGATATAAAATGGTCTTTCTTTGTGCTATTATAGATTTGTGACATATTCCTACTCCGGATATAATTTGTTTAATTTTCTTCTTATTTTTCTTAACTTTCTACTAATACGGTTCTTCTTATATTTCTCGACATCCATAGCTCTGATACCATTTTTCGGTGCGGAACTGGTAGTTGAGGGTTTCATAGAAGTGGTAGTGTGTTAGGTGGTAGTGTGGTAGTTGAGTAATTTATTTTAAAGATTTTATTAAAATATTCTTTTGCTAAGTGTCTTAAGCTATCGTTTTTCGGTGTGGAGTTCATGGTAAAATGTAATAATATTTATGAAGATTTGGTGAATACTTTGAAGAATAAGAAATACTCTCATATCTTGTTTCTTTATTTCTAGTGTTTTTCATCTTTTATTTTTCTTGTCTTATTTTGCTTTAGTTTTACAATACGTTATCAGCACGAATCTCGAACCAATTGAGATAGACGAACAGGTAATCTTTCATTACACCAGGTAATAAACTATTACATTAGTGATAGATTATCTACTTAGTTAAGCTATTTTCTATTTTTTATTACTTATCTAAACATTTCCGTCTCCACTTTGAGAAGGCCAAAAACAGGATGCTAAACTATTTAAATTGTTTTCGTTTCTTGAGTATGTCTTTTACAGATTCTTTCTTATTGAAATAATGCAGTCTTTAAAAAAAAAGCTATCATATTTATAAGTCATTTAAATTAGGGATAATACTAATTATATAGTCCACGGAAGATTGAAAATTTGACTAATGAGACTCTAATTTTTTCACTTTTGAGTTTTTGGTATCATTTTATTAGTGTTGTGATTAATATTTATCTCCACTTGTTTATTTGATTTACTCCCTTTAATCAAGGGCACTATGCCCAAATTGTTGATTTGTTGGTGCGTCTCATATGCTACGGGAGAAGTAAAATATTAACATATGAAGGTGGGCCTATTATACCATTGGTTTTTTAAAATTATATTTGTTACTTTAATTATGATTAATTAGTATATAAAATTGGTTGGCCTATTATATCATTAGTTGAGGATAATATGATGGATTCAAGTTTCATCGCACCAAAAGGTTAAAACATTGAGTTAAATTTCAGTGCACCATGATAATGTATTGGGTTTGAGTCCCATCAAATTGTGGCCTAAAACATCTTTACATTGCTAAGACATTGAGTTTGAGTCTCAATGAACTATTTGATGATATAATGGTGATTGAGCAATTTGATATGCTCTTGATAAAATTCACGAAATTCACTCAATTGATATGCTCCATTCTCTTATGTGAATAGCAAGACATAATGTGTCTGAAAATGACAAGTGGTTAAATGTATGAATATGAGTGTGGTAAAATGTTAATGGTCATCATTGTGGTAATTAAAAGGAAGAACATTATGGGTTCTTAAGATGGTCCTTCAAATGTGAAGGTAATATTTGGCCATCAAAGTGATATGAAAGTTTATTGTGCACATTGAGTTCGTGCAATCCTATTTGTAAGTTTTGTAAATCCTCCAACAAACTAAACAACTACAAAGTGGTAGTACCTTTAGTACTTTAAAAGTGATGTTGAGGTAGGTCAAAAAATTTGATAATGTCAAAGTATGACTAATAAAAATTTATGGAGCATGTACAAATGATTATGGTCATTTCTTGAAGAGAATGTGACTTGAGTTCGTTTGAATAAGGACATGTACATGTATGGTTGGATAAATGTCACATCTCACCTCCACGGGAGGTTTGAGCTATTGAAAATTATATTTTGACATAAATGGTCATTTTGGTCATATACTTTGAGTACTACACAAATATTGTGGTATATTTTATTATGAACTATTGGAGGACAAAAGAAAGAAATAATTCTCTTCTGTAAAGGTTGTGGTCATGTCCAAAATAAATGTTGTTATGTGGCAATATAAAATTGTCATTGGTTGTCAAGAAATAAGCCGTGTGTAATAATTTTAACCATGACAATAATAATTTTCTCCTTGAAGGAGATGGTCACTATAAGAAAGGTGTTGTGAAATTTGTGATAGTAAATTAATTGAGAGTTCCGAAAGGGCTAATTTGTTACTATTCGGAGGAATAAAATTGTTCATAATATTGGGGTTGAGTAAGTCTCAAAAGAAACCTTTTAAGTTTTGGAGGAATTCAAAAGAATTTTTTTTATTATATTGAGACTATAAATTATGGGAAAATTTAATATCTTCAAATTACTACAACCGAAGTGGTTTATAAATAGTTATGTATAAGAGTACCCATTTTATCCTCTTGTTTATTGTATACAAACATGGGCATGATGATGGAATCACATGCAAAAGTAAACTAGAAATTTACTATAATAAATATCAGTTGGAATAATCGGTTGGCCATTTCGATTCAAATGTGATGTAAAAGAATTTGAGAATTCACGTGGCTATATGTTTGAAGAAATAAAAGATTCTTCAAGAATTCTCTTGTATTGTTTGTTCTCATGATAAAATGATCATTGTACCAGCTAAGGTTGGGATTGTATCCCTGAAATTATTTGGAACATATAAAAAGGTGAATATGGGTCCGTTCACCTGCCATGTGGACCGCTTACTATTATAATTTAATAGATGCATCTATGGTATGGTCACATGTGCATTTGTATCAACTTACAAATTAGTTTTTGTAAGATTGTTTGCTCAAATTGTTAACTTAAGAGCACAGTTTCAAACTATAGAATTATGTTGATAATACTGGTTGGTTTAGCAGAAATTGTTTGCCTCCAATTATAGCTAGACCATTGATTATGAGAACAAATCTCTCAAATGAAATTTGGTATGAGATGTGTTTATTTAACATGTACGCATCAAGCCAACAAGGTTCTCCCATCACAGTTGGTTCAGGGTCAGGAACCAAATAAATTTCATCTAAAAATTTGATGTGTGCACATATGATTTTATTGTTTCACCACGCACAAAGATGGATCCTCAAATGAGGTTGGGGTTAAATGTTAGATTTCCTAACATTAGGGGGAGATATGTTTAGTAGCTGAAAATTATGTGTGGGGTGAATTATCTAGATCCTCGTTAAAAAAATGTGAACTTGAAGTTCAAGAGATAATTCATTTGCAAAATGTTGCAAATAATTTGCCAGATGTATTTGCTGACCCAATATTTTAATTACGCTGCAAATGCTCTAATAATAGTCCTTGAAGGACAGAGTCTATGGTATGCTAGAAGCGCGATAGACCAATCGATTCCAAACGTAAAACTCCTTGACGAAAGAGAGGAGCAAATTATCAAAATGGTCATGATAATGAGGTAAGTGATTTGAAAGAGCACTATGAAATAACACTTCATAAAACCTTGGCAAAGGTTTAGGTACCTGGAAATGATGAAAAATGAAGAGATCTTGATAAGTTATGTCATATTGGAATCGATATCAAAATGACCGTCAACAATATCTTTGATATGAAGTAGGACTCAATGCTATAAATGATTACGAGGATCTTAAATTCGAATCTGTCATATAGTGTGGACAGATAAAGGATTGGCACTATTCAAGTATATTTTGTTTCACTTAGAAAAGTGATTTTTTTGATCTTATAGTTCATGGATCAAAATACAATGTCAGTGTGATACAAATGAATCATTGTGTGAAAGTATAACTGTAAGATATAAAGTGCGGTTTGTGCCTCGGGGCATAAAAGGTTTTTGCAAAAATTTTGACATTATTAAATGGAGATATATTCTCCAGTGGTGGATGCAATGAGACTTATTTCAGTCTGGTAGTAGATTAAATACTTGAATATGTATAAAGATGGATTATCATGTCTAACTTGATGAAGAAGGTTATATGACAATTCTTGAAGGATTTAAAAGGTCTTAAAACAATTCCATTGATCACCCAATGGTTTTAAGATTACTTAACACAGATAAATAATCTTTTCACCCTCATGAAAATGATTAAAAATGCCATGTATTAGTGCAATTGGTGCACTTATAGATTGTTGGTTATGCAAATGCTAGAAGATTATATATATATATATATATAAAGTTATGTGAGGGGATTGCCATATTATCATTCAAGTTATGGGAAGAAACTAACAAAGAAAGTGACTCAACACATAGAAGATGTGTGATTTTCTTTGAGAAGAAAATAAGAGCTTCAATAAAATTGAAATGATCAATCTCTGAGCTAGAAATGATTTGATTATGTAGATGCAGAATATTTATTTGATCTACATAAAGCTCAATCGCAAATGGGCTATTATTTACATATGGAGACACAACAATATCTTGGCATTTAAAGAATCAAACATTAGTAACCATTTCTTCAAATCATGCAGAAATAATATTGATCTATGAAGTAAGTCGGGGGTGTGTTTGGTTGGAATCATGATCTATGATATTCAGAAAATATGTGGTTTTCTTTTGAAAAGGATATTCCAGCCACCATATGTGAAAACAATATATAGCTCAATTGAAGGGAGGATACAATCAAAGGAGAACTGACAAAACATACTTCACCAAAAGTCTTTTCCACACATGAACTTCAACAAAATGGTGAGATAGACGTTCAAAGACCCATTCGAGTGGTAATCTTGTAAACTTATTCACTAAGGATTGCCAACATCAATATTTGAGAAGTTGTGATATAAGATTGGAATGCATTGTCCCCAAGATATCAAGTAAAGTTCTTATCAGAGGGAGAAAAATACGCGTTGTACTCTTTTACTTAGCCATGATTTTATCCCAATTGAGTTTTCCTGGTAAGGTTTTTAACGAGGCAACATTCAAAGCGTATTAAAAGATATGTGTACTCTTTTTCCTTCACTGGGATTTTTTTCCCACAGGCTTTTTTTCTAGTGAGGTTTTAACGAGGCATATTATCTACGGACATTCAAGGGGGAGTGTTATAAAATAATATAATGTGGATGTCCACTACACCAAGAACTTACTACATTACTTTCCTCCATTATGAAGATAACCAAAACCTCCACCTTTATAACCATTATTCTTGTAACCTTTCACTTCCATAATCTCCCCCATTATATTCATGTTAATGTCATGTTTATGACTAACCTTTTGTATGCCTCTATGTTACACTATAAATAGAGGCATAAGGGTTCATATTGTACACACTTGAAGATTTGGTGAATACTTTGAAGAATAAGAAATGCTCTCATACCTTGTTTCTTTATTTCTATTGTTTTTCATCTTTTATATTTCTTGTCTTATTTTGCTTTAGTTTTACAATATTTACCCATATTTTACCCATATTTTCATGAGTAAATAGTACTCTACTTAAGAATTCAATATGAAGAAAATATTTTAGTCTTTTTTTAGATGAAAAATGTTGAAAATGCTTCATTTAGTTTTATTGTATGATAAAAGTCAAAAAAAATATCCTAACTTTTAAATATAAAATAAATTTATGTAATAACAATGGAAAAATATTTTTAATTTCAAAGTAAATGAATAGTTGCATTTTAGGACTAAAACATGCTAATGCACTTTAAGGGTTAGCAATGTTAATACTAATACATGATTTGCTTATTTTACACTATTATTTATTATTCAATATAAAATTAAACAAATATAAAAATATAATTATAATTAACAAAAGAAATGTACATTTAAAAATATATATTTTTGGAGGGCTAAAGACTTCACCTTTTAAATTATAGAGAAAAATAATTAGTTCTCTAGAAGAACATAAAAAGGAAGAGAAGTTACAATTTTTTTAATGATATCATGAATTTTGAGTGAATAAAAGTTAGAAGCTTAACCCATTTGGTTAATCCATATTTTACCCATATTTTATCCATGTAAAAAGTCACTCATCCAACCCATTAAAATATAGGCGGATTGGGCGGGTTACCAAAATATAGGCTCATTTTACCGGCACTACTTGTGCATTTTGTGTCTCCTCGCTTATCTCTTAATTTATATTTATATTTATTATTTAATATTTATTTATTTATTTTATCACCTATTTTACATGCTTAATTAATTAAGTGATTAATAAATAGTGACCTTGGTTGCTACTTGTAACCCCACATAAATTGTATGAGATACGGTCGGGGCTCACAATTGTGGACCTCAATGGGTGCTTAACACCTTCCTCTCAAGATAATTTGAACTCTTACTCGATATCTGGTTAGTTGATCCTTTATTTAAAATTAGTTAGGTTAGATAAGTGCCTAACGCGCCTTAATTCGTTAGGTGGAAACTATTCTTTTCAAATAAACCCAAAAGAGTTGTTAGGTCGTGCACCAAAACCCCTTTTTGCGAAAAATGGGGCGCGACAGAATGGCAACTCTATTGTTGACACCCAATTTTGACCGGCCTACCTATAACCCTTTTGGAGGTGCTATTCGATTAAGTACGTATTTTAAAACATATTTCCCTCTTACTACATATTTCCCTCTTACTACTTATTTAAAAAAATTCAATCAATTTTGTTTAACTAATCATATATTTTAGTATTGAAGAATTATAAAATTTTATAATTATTTTATTATTATTAAATTATCATATTTATCGATTGTTAAACTCGAAGTAATTACTTGACTTATTTATTTAAATGTTTTAAAAATTTAGACTTGTTTAATTTAGAAGAAAATATTATAATATGTGTAGTATTTTATTAATTGAATAGCATTTTCCTTAATGTTCCTCCAAATCTTTTAAATTTCTGCCTATTCTATTCTAATTCTTTTTCAATTCTAGCCACTTAAATTTAATTTTTTTTTTATTATAGGCACTTGGTGATTGCAATTTTAGCCTATTCTTATCTTAATTTTCAAGTTTTGAAATTTTGATTCAATTTCATTCGTCCATCCCTTTTATCAAAACCAAATGTAATCTCAGCCGCTCGTTGCAATTAAATCAATAGTTGAGAATTGTTAACCCTCTCTTTCCTTTTTTAAACTACCAAAAGAAACCTTATCTTGTTAATTTTTTCTCTTCCTTTTGAAGAGGGCAGCAGCGCCACTTCTCTCTCTTTTCTCTTCCTCGTTCTGGCGAGAAACAACAGCTCCGGTGAGGCCGCCTCTGCTTCTCTCTTCTTTTTTCTCTGGGAAGCGACACCAGTCAGCAGCAACTCCAGCGAGACAGCAGCTCTATCGAGCGGCAGTCACCTCCTCCCTCTTGTCTCTCCGGCTAGCGAAGCCAAAGCAAACAACAACCTCAAGCGAATGCCTAACAATCAGCAGCAGCAAGATTGCGAAGAAGTGCAACTCCGATGAAGCAGCGAGCACCGTCGAATCCACCTGCAACAATAGTTCTGGCTATCAGCTCGGTGAAATTAGCAACCACAACAAGAGCCAGCGAGATCCCCGCGTCTCGGCCCCTCTCTTATCTCGGGTTGACTACCAACAACATCTCCGACCAAACGAGGCAAGCAAGATCGA
This sequence comes from Solanum commersonii, assembly GCA_029007595.1. NCBI lineage: Eukaryota > Viridiplantae > Streptophyta > Magnoliopsida > Solanales > Solanaceae > Solanum > Solanum commersonii. The sequence goes on along the minus strand of JAJTWQ010000045.1, from coordinate 492,542 downwards.
CTATTAGCCACAATTACAAGGATCGTGTTTACCTATTGCCATTTTGGTAAGAAGATTTGGATATGCCTCTCTATTTTCATAAGATTTGTTCGCGTATGTTCCTTCTTACCGAATTGCTACTAGTCTATTCAATTGCTTGGAAATTTCTTAGTTTCATAATTTCACTAAGTCATTACTGAATTTTTCGATCTAAGTTTGAGCATATTGTTGTAAATTGATTCACTTTCTCCTCCTCTTCTCATATATTGACTTTCAATTTCAAAATAGTTCGGATGAACTGCTCTTTTTGAGATTAATATGTTCAAATATGTTAGCGTGAGATATTCATGTCTACCTTTTAATCCGCCTACTATTACTTTTATTACTTTTTTTTAATATGGATACTTACTGGTTTCACTTCATTAATCATCTCTCACTCATTAGCGCTTTGTATAAGTTTAAATATGGTCTATTTGCTTGTTGGTTGTAATGTTTGATTTTGGATTGATTGTGATCCTCTATTTTAGCATGGCTAATTGATTTTTATTATTAAATTTAGTTAGATTGGTAAAAAAATAAAAATAAAAACAGTATAATTGGGCTTCCTTCTTAATAAGAAAAATTGATTCTTGATTGATTTTATTTTGTTATTTTCCTTGCTGTGGTAACCTCGCTTTGCTATATAAATCAAGATCCCCTTTCATTATTTGGACATGCTTTAACACTAATACTCTCTTCTCTAAAAGAAATTAAAATCTGGTGAACATTCTAAGAAGTGCTTACTCTATTCGGCGTTGTTGTGTTCAGATCGATCATTGGATTAAGTTTACTTCATTACTGATAAATATTCTGCTTTAACTGGTTAGTTGTACCTCCATTAGTTTATTCTTCATTCCGCATTATTTTGAATATTGTTGTGTGTTTAAATGAATAAAAGGAAACATCCGAGTTAGTTTTCGTTCTTCCCTCTCTTTATGTGTGACAATATATCTATTGTTATTCTTTATTTGTATTGAATTCTTATGTTTGCTGCCTATATATAAAAAAAAACTAATTGATTGCTATGACTAATCGATGTTATGAATATTTTTGTCATTATATTGAAGAGTTGCCTGGGAGGAATAACGAATTTGATTTTAGTTTAAATTAGATTTCTATACTGTATTACTCTCTCCATTCCATAATAATTGAATTTTTGGGGTGTTTCACACCCTTCAAGAAAAGTAGATTAAGACATAAATTGAACATAATTTTCCATTTTTACCCTTTTAATTATTGTGAAATTTATTGAAGTCATCACATTGAAAATCCAAATGAAGGGTAAAATTGGAACAACACTCTAAAAGTAGTCTTGAAAACTGAACAATTACGTTAATTTGAAAAACGAAAAATGCCTCAAAAATTCAATCAATATTAAATGGAGGGAGTAGTATTTTTTTTACTATTATTTACATTCCGGTTTGTAATTTGTATAAACTCCTAACTTTAAGTCTATAGATGAAATATCTTGGGGAATCGCCTAAGGGAGGAGGGAAATTATGCGCCTATTGTTTATTTACCGCAATTTATTTGTGCTAGAAAGCATGCCTATAAGACTATGATTATTGTTTGTTCCATCTGCAATTTCACATCAGATCTGATCATGCTAAAAAGAAATGGATTTATTGTTGACATTCATTAAACAAGGTAATCATTTACTACAAGTTGTTTCTAAAATATGGTCATCTGGTTAAGTACTAACTTTTTTCATCTCTTGCATCTAGGTATCTAATAAAATAATTCATAAATTGTTCACAATTGTTGCTTTTAATGAAAATTGTTTGTTTTTGTTTTTGAATGAGTCCTTGCTCAAATTATTTTATTAGGACTTTACCAATAGTTTAGTATATTCAAAGTTAGATATCATGCCTATAGGATTTTAATTAAATCTCTCTTGTATTTTGGGTGTAGAAACCATGTCTATAGGTTGTTGATATATGTTTTACCTTATTTTTCACTTAGAAATCATGCCTATAGGACTCAATGAGTAAGTTCTATCTTAATTAATAAGATTAAATAATCTCAACATGTTTACTCCTAATAAAATAATCTGTAATAAAAATGTATTGCTTAACAAACCAGATTTCTAAAACTATCTCTTAAAGTGAATCATGGCGCTTTAATGTATTCTTTAATTTGAAATCTGCTCTCTTCTTAATTAATTATTTAATTAAATAATTTCTGCAATACATTAATTTCCTGCTACTCTAAAATAATTTCTTTATTTTCTGCACGTTCTAATTTAAAATCTACACTATTTAGATAAATTGTCAAATTAAGTCAAACTCTTCTTTTAAATATTATTTCCAGCATGCTAAAACTGTTTTACATGTCTGTTGTTCAATTATATCCTGCTCTGTAATAAATTTCTGCATTCTGAACACTGTCTACCACTTAAAATAAATTATTGAATTTTTAGCATGCCACTGCATTAATAATCTAATCTGCTGCTGTATTAATAAATTATTTTCTGCTTTATAACTATATGTTTTCTGCCCATTTTTAAACAAATCCTATGACATAATCATTTTGTTTATATTTCTTGTTGTCAAAGTCATGGTTCAACTCTCTTTTCAAAATTTTGATTGGATATGAATTTTATTAAAATTACATATAATTACTGTCTCCTAACCTATAGTTAGTGGGAAAGTAAAAGGAATTACGAGGTCTAATTCTATCTTAGAATTAAGCCGATGCGTCCCTGGAGTACTATCGACCAAGGTTTTTTCCAAAAGGAATTGTGTGTATTTATATGTATTTATGTGCTTGTATGTAAATCACAACCTTTTCTTTAAAAATATATTATTACTAATTTTCCAAGACCGACCTCAAATCTAAAATTGTTCCTATGCTGGAAGAGGGAGATTAATAATATCATTGTATACTCCCTATAAAGAGACAAACATTTTTTTTTGTTTAAAAAAAAAAAAAACTCTTTTCATGACTTCCTCTCAATTTTCAAAGTACTTTATTCTTACATATTTTATATCTTTTGGGGTAGTTAATAATTAAAATCGGACATTCTTTTATATACTTGTGCATTTTATGTCTCCTCACTAATCTCTTAATTTATATTTATATTAATTATTTAATATTTATTTATTTTATCACCTAGTTGACATGCTTAATTAATTAGCTAATTAATAAATAGTGACCTTGATTGCTACTTGTAACCCCCATATAAATTGTATGAGATGCGGTCAAGACCCATAGTTGTGGACTTCAAGGAGTGCTTAACACCTTCCTCTCAGGTGACTTGAACCCTTACCCAATCTTTAGTCCATTGACCCTTTAGTTAGATTAGTTAGGTTAGATAGATGCCCTAACACACCTTAATTTGTTAGGTGGCGACTCTTCATTCAAACAAATCCAAAAGAGTTGTTAGGTCGTGCACCAAAATCCGTTTTGGCGAAAAATGAGGCGCGAAAAAATGACGAATCTGCTGGGGATATAACTACGTTCTTACCATTACCTGTTTCATGCTTTGTGTGGGATTTACTCTTTTTTGTGTATTTTCCTTGTTTGTTTTCTATGTCCATGTGTAAATTGTTATTTGCTTTCCTTTTATTTGTTTAATTCCATGCTTAAATCCTTTCATCTTTTCCTTATTTATTTACTTCCATGTTTAATCTTCCCCCCTTTCCCCTTATTTGTTTATTTTCTAGTTTAATCACTATCCCCTTTCCTTGTTTAATTCTCTTATGTATTTGCATGTTTATTTCCTTTTGTTTATACATCTATTAATTTATTTATTTACTGCTTTCTATAAACCGTCTATGTATTACAACTTTTCATTTAATTGCTAAATGTTACTGCTTTGATAACTGACATTCTGTTCATACTTCTCCTAATTGGGACCCTCTTCCTCTTATTTTTATTTCTATTTTTATCATGATGTTGTGCTTTTGCTCCTCTCACAAATACTTCAATTCTTTTCAAATACCCTATTATAGAGAGTCGGCAGATGTGTGGCAGGAACATATAGTATTACTACCGTGAAACCACGAGCCTTCTCGCATAAAACCTCTTCAAGTCCATGTCTACTCAACTCTTAGAAATCATAATTAGGCCATACAAGTTGCATAAAGCATCGGTGAATTGACTCATGGTGTCAAACCACACTATTAGTAGCCACCCTACTGTCTAAAGGGCCCCTACTCCCTTTAGAAAAATTGCATATTACGTGTCAATGTGATCACCGTAATTAATTGCTGAATCATGCCAAAATAGAGTTTAGAATTTGTTTGTTCTATCTTGCAGTGTTATAATGACCTACCCATAATTCATCAACGTTCAAATGGTAGTAGATGTGAATCCCAAACTAAAAGTGTGGTGAAATGACATTAAGTGGGATCCTGAATTGGAGGTTGATCAACTTCTAGGTGGCTTAACTTCACTCTTCTCTGTTACACCAGACCCTCACTTAATCAGGGCTTTGCTGAACTTTTGGGACCCTGTGAGAATGGTCTTCAGATTTATTGATTTTGAACTTATGCCAACGATTGAAGAAATTAGTGGCTTCATCGACTTGCCGTACCATGAGTGTGAAATGATGGTACCCTATAAGCTATCATCAAGGGAATTTTTTAGAAAGTTTGGGAATGAAATCCAATCCAACATTAACTTGCTTAGATCTTGGGTGGATTTCTTTTGACTTTTTGTATTCATGCTTCACTCAAGAAGGTAGTTATTATTCTTTCTATGAAGAATTTGAGTGCTCCGTCGAGAGATGGGAAATATATCGCTTGAATCCTTTGCCATCACACTATTAGGTTATTTGGTTTTCCCTAAAGAGAGGGGAAAGATCAACGCACGTTTGTGTTTCATGGTTCAAGATCGAGCTCAAAGAGAGGATGAACTTAGAAAAACTATAGTGCCCATGATACTGGCAGAGATAATGAGAAGCTTGTCTGCATGCGTCAGTGGTAGAATATTCTTCGAGGGATGCAACCGTCTACTACAATTATGGGCCATTGAACATTTCCATAAATGACCTAACACGATAGATCTCTTCCTTGGCTTAGGCAATAAGATTGATAATCACCCAAGAAGAATGAAATACTGTACTGCCCCCATAGGGATTAGAGACTAGATGATGTATTTGAAAGGACTCAACATTTATTGCATTCAATGGAAACTCTATTGGTTGTCCACCCCTCATGCAATAGTAAGAGGCGATGAATGATATTTCATTGAACTTATTGGCCTAAAGGGCATTCAACCATACACTCCTCTTCGAGTACTTCGTCAATTTAAACAAAATCAAGTAATACCACTCCGATCCAACATGGATCAATTTAAGTATGACTTTGGATTAGATAATTTTCGAGTCCACAACATACTTCGAAGATGGGAGCGGGTGGTAACTATTCCTATGGGTGCACAGCGGGCCTTCTGTACACTTGAGTATTGCATATGGATTCTAAAAGAGGCTAAAGGCATAGAATTAAGTGGGGATGGATACTATGGGCTCATGGATGAAAGAGAAAATATATGGGCTCGCAACTTGTTGAACCTCGGGTATAAAGTCACTCCATATGCGAAAGAGCAAACGGCGCCAAGCTCTTGGGATCAATATCTTCAAGATGTCGAATTTGTAGGATAACTTTCCCATGTTACCCTTTTGCCTTTTTGTTTATTTTCAATTTACGTTTTCAATTATGATGTAATGGTTGAATTTTATAATAAATGAAAGTTGGTTTATTTCCTCTAAGCTAAACTCCAAATTGGAAAATAAGGCTTGAAATAATTATTATGTATCGCTTATGTGTTGTCTTAGGCCTACCTCTGGATCAACGAGGTCCTTGCATTTAAGGCGTTTACTTTAACAAAACAATGTGCTTGTTATCTCAATTTATGCAATGTTCTAAGTTGGTTTTCTTTTGATTTTATTTTTATTTTACCCTTCCTCAATGGTTGATCTGTAGGCCACGGTTTACCACACACGATCAAAGGATGCTCTTCCTTCTCTTCCAAGTAATAATCGCAAACGAAAGAGGAAGATGACTAATGATAAGGTTATGGGTAAAACTATTGAAAAGGAGCAGCTTTCAAACAAGTTGGTCTCGAGTTTGGAATAGAAAATAAGGGAGTTAGAAGAAGAGATATATGATATGCGTGAGTGGGCTAATCTATTATTCTCTATCAGTTCCTCTTTGGAGACAAACATGGATAAGCAGTCTCTCACAAATCAAGCCACCTTCCAAAATAGTCGTCCACCTACTGAATCAAACTCCATTCATATGCCTCCAGGAATACTCACTTCCTAAATTACCCATATCCTCTCCAACATCACACATATGCTTCTAAACCTCCATATCTTACTCCGCGCCTATAGAGTCCTACCTTACAAGCTCCTCAATATCAAACACCTCTACACCAAGTTTCTTAGTAGTACGCGCCGCTAATACCATATCAAATTCCTCCATATTAAATGCCTTCATGTCAAAAACCTCATATGACATATCAACAACCTACCCATTCCATCCACAATGTCAAAGCTCTCACTCAACAACATATCCACAAAAATCTATTCAATTTTGAGAAGAAGTCCATCAAAATTTATGCTTATTTAGCTGAATCCATAGACCAACTCTATGAAAGGCTTAAAAAGGATGGTTATGCTCCACCTATCCTTGCCAAGAATCCATATACTCAATTCAAACGGTATGAACCCAATCGTGCTCTGAGAGACAAGATTCAACAACTGATTGAGCTTAAAGTCATACACTTGATAGACTTTGTGCCAATGGAATCTCACCAGTGAATAGATCGAAAGTCATTTGAAGAGGTTTCAAATTAAGGCTTGTGTCATTTAAGTTTAAGTTTTCTATTTTCAGGTTCCGTTAAGTTCCGACAAGGAAAGTATCCATGTTGGCATATGGACAATAAAGTTTGGTCAGAAACTTTCATTTTTAGCTATTGCTTAAGATGCTCCGTTTAATATCTTGAATTATGCTCTTTTACTTTGTATTTGGAACTATGTTAGACCTGATTACCATTTTAGAGAGGATACGTAGGTGCTCCTATAGAGTTCGATCTTATCGTAATAAAATATTTTCTTTTTCCCCTTGATTGGTAACTGGGGCAAAATTCTTGAGAGGGTCTCAAAAATTTCTTCACGAACACTTTTTCTGGAAAGCCATAGCCGAGGAAGAATTTGTTAGAGGGTCTCAAAAATTTCGTCAAAAGAGCATTTTCTTGCGAATCATACTGTGCCGGAAATTTTGAGAGGGTCTCAAAAATTTCTTCAAAAGAGAACTTTTCTTACAAATCAATATACTGGCATCTCAAAAATTCCATCAGAATATTATTTTCTTGCAAGTCACAAGACAAAAACAACTATTGAGAAGACCTTAACAATTCCCTTTTTTTATGAATCATGAAGCTGGGGTAGAATTTTTGAGAATGTCTCAAAAATTCAAAAGAAGCAACTTTTGGAGTACAAAAGAAGCATCAGAAAGTTTAAAGTTCTACATTGGAGCAGAAAATTTTGAGGGGACCTTAAATTTCTAACAACATTGCAAAGATCGACCTTCGAGCAAACATCAAATGAGCATACTATGCCAAATCAAGAATACATATCAACCTACCCTCTTATAAACTCAAAATTCTTTCATTGAATGCAGAAAAGACAGGTACATATCGGCTGAAAAATTAAGCTACATTACAATGAGCCCTATAATTTGTCACGACCCAACCCACCAGGCCGTGCGGCCACCTACTCTAACACCTAAGTAGGAGAACCCTCGATTCCCAAATAGTTAAATGACATGCGGAAGATTAAGAAAATAGGAAATAAATAACATTTATGAGAAGTTTTTATAAAATATAGAGTGTTTGCCAACAATTCAAGTTAAAACTTGTAAAGTAATTAGCACCCCAGGGATCTAGTCTAAACTGGTACAAGAGCTACTAAGAATACAAGTATAACAAAACTATAAATGACGCAGCTCCCACCATATGCAAGATAAAAGTAGAAGCTGTTGGAGATTGTCATTGTCTTCACCTATGAAACATCACCGATCCTGCTACTAGACTATGCCCAAAGAGGCATAGTAAGAACAGTATTAGTACAACTACACGTATTGGAAGGCATCATCGGTCAATTTGATGCCCACCGCATAATATTAAAAATTGACTAGCAGAAAACATGCAATAAGACTGTTTGCTCCTCTGATGGTTAAAGATGTAATCAACTGACACTAGTTCGGTTCAAGTGCCATACAATCGCGTCTAGTGATATAACGCAACCAAGGGTTGGAATTGTTCCCACAAGGAGTGGTTTGGAGAATTAATAGAAAAATAAAATTTAGTTCTAATTAGTCATAGCTAAAAGCATTTTCGAATAAAAAAAATACTACATCAAAGGGGTGACGCAACGTCAATTATCAATGGGGGTTTGTATTATGCTAATAACAAAAACAATAAGAATATGAGAAAATGAGATAGGGAGTCGGGATTCTTGGGATGTGATAGGAAAACGGGATAGACTAGACTATTGGGTACATGTTTTTGATGGTAGATTGTCGAATATGTTGACTAATCTAGACTATAGTGGGGGTAAATTCTCTCTCGAGCAACTTACCCCGAATCAACTCGGTTTCTCTCGAACATCGAGTTGCCGCATTAAGCACAACCTCTGCCTTAGCTCATTCACTCTCTCGAGTTGAATGTGTGAGAAAAGGACTAGGGTTCATTCTCTCGAGCTGAACCCATTTCGACCCAATACCACCGGCTATCAATTTCGTAGTCTTAGTTTTACGACCTCTCTCTCAAGCAAGCCAAAAACACTAAGATGAAATCGTATTTGCAACTACAATCCCATTAAGTTCATACACAACTACTAAACGAAATCACATTTAAACAACAAATAAACCATCAACAAGCAAGACCCAACAGAAAATCTAACCATATTCACAAAATAACACCCCAAGAATTGGGTTTTAGCTAGACATGTAAAAGAGGTACAAATCAATACCAATATCAGTTTCCATCAACTGGGTATGAAGAATTAAGTCTTAAAACACGTCAAGAGTGAAGAATCTTAAATACCCACGTCTAATTTCTTGGAGTTGAAACCCTTTGAATCTTCAAGGTCTTAAAACAAAGTCTCCAAAACCCTCTAAAACCTACTCTCTCAAAAACTGTAAAAAGTTCTAATAATAATAGTGATATGATGTTAAGCTAGAAATTTAAACAAGTATTTATAGTGTTTTAAAATTTGTGCTGCAGCGAATTACTCGGCGCAGTAAGTCGAGATCGCCAATACACTCGGCGATCCACCTTTTGGTCGATTTCATCCCCTTCTTACCTTAGCCTTCAACCCCTTCACGCTTTGAGTCATTGGGCGATATGGTACTGCTTCGCGAAACTACTCGGTGACACGTCAACTGCTCTATTTCGTCGCCAACTTGATCTTTCCCCTCAGGGCTCAGCACACTAGAACAAAAGGCGATCTCCAGGACGATCAGCGACTCGCCAACTAGGCTGGGCGATTCTCAGGCCTTCATTTCTTCGTTCTTTTCAGCCACTTTGTTCCTTTTTGCCAAGTAGTGTCCATGTTTTGCCTCAAACTCTAAATACCTGAAACTTAAGGGTTTTCATAAGATATTGAGACAAAATATGCATTTGAGGACACTAATTCTATCAAAATATAGCCCTAAATGAGTCCAATTTGTGCACTCATCATCCTCCACCTTCATATCCTCATCATTCCCCAACACATTTAGCATATACCAATAATCTTGGCTCTAACCCCCTTACTCATCCCAACTCGCCACTCAACCCTTGGCTCCACAGTATGTTCTAGCAAGACTTATTAACCGTCCTCATACAAAACCCTGACCAGAGTAGTACCTAACTATAAAACCTACAATATATTGCCTCCCCAGTTATCAACGACGAGCACACTAACTATCTCTCTAAGCAACACTTAGTAACCACTGAACCTTCGATCTCCACTTACCATATCTTATTCCGATTTGAGCTTGACCATTCACAATTCATTTAATGATGAGATATATAACAAAATAAGCACATCACATTGGCACAGTTATGCATAATTACGGTTCAATCATCATTTCAAGAGCAATGTACAATTCCACATTGTCAATAACAATAGATATGGCAATCCAATTGTCCTCTCATGGAACCCACACTCAAACTATTAGTGTACCGGAACGTGGTACCCGATCCAAGTTAGTGTGTTGGACGTGACACCCAATCCCATATATGCGCTGGAACTTGGCACCCGATATAAGTTAGTGTGTTGGAACGTGACACCCAATCCAATCAACACAACCACAGTCACAATCACATCCATAAGAACATTAATTATTATCATACAATTAAGTAATAGGTTCATGGCATGTAATTATTTATACTTAGTCTTTTCATTATCATTGAAGTGATATTCTCTAATCCCCTTCATGTACACAAAACATGGAAACAACAACAACAAGTATATACAATCCAAACTAGGGTCGAACATCCTCCAACCTATTCCCAACAATCATCTCATTTTTGGTGCACGAAGGAATAAACATAAATCCTACCATCAATTATCAACATATTACATAGTGAACACAAATTTAAAATTACTTGATTAAATAAACCTAGCCTACCTGGGAACCAAGCACTTGCTTAGGGATTTTAGCTTCAATCCTTGTTTCCGAACGATGAGACGATGGATTTTGACCATAAATCTATAGCTATCAACATCCTTAAGCTAGAAATCTATTTCTCCTTCCTTCTTAATCTTAGAATAGCCTTTTGGGGTTTTCTTGGGTGATCTTCGCCTTTTTTTATGTTTTTGGAAAAAGGAGAAAATAAGAATTCGCATTATTTAAGTTCTGTCCAATCCATCCTGCTCTGGCAGCAACTTATCCCGCTAGAGCGTTGCCACCCTAGCGGCATCTAGCCCGCTCTTGCAGGCTGAGAGGCACAGTTTTCTCGACACTTTTACTTTCGTAGTTAATGACGGTTTGAGTCGATACATATTTGTCATCAAATGGCGCACTATGGTTCGAATAAGATGAAAGTTCAAGCTACATTATTTCGAGCCTCATAATTGCAAAAAATGGCATTGAATCCCTCTAATAAGATGAAGGACAAAACTACTTCATGTTGAGCTCAATGATTGCCAAGGAAATATCATCCTATCTACCTAAACAGGAACATTAGACCAGAAGATTGCATTGTGCCCGAAGATTGCATGTGCTCGAGATTGCATTGTGCCTAAAGATTGCATGTGCCCGAAGAAAGTATTGAGCTGTAGATTTCATTGTGCCCGAAGATTGTATGTGCCCAATATTTCATTGAGCTCGAGATTGCATTGAGCCCAAAGATTGCATTGAGCCTGAAGATTGCATGTGCCCGAAGATTGCATATGCCTGACGTTGCATTAAGCTCGAGAATTGCATTGAGCTTGAGATTGCATTTTGCTTGAGATTTCACGTGCCCGTATATTGCATTGAGCTCGAGATTACATTGAGATCGAAAATTGCATTGAGCCTAAGATTGCATTATCCTCAAAGATTGCACGTGCCCGAGATTGCATTAAGCTTGAATTGCATTGTGCCTAAAGAATGCATTTAGCCTGATATTTGCATGGGCCTGACATATCGCATGAGCCCAAGAATTGCATGTGTTCGAGAATTGCATGAGCTCGAGATTGCCTGTGCTCGAGTATTGCATATGCATAAGAATTACATTATGCTCGAGAATTGCATTTGCTTGATTACGTTCGTACGGAGTAAACTATCAAATCAAGTCACAAGATGCTCGAATTACATCAAAACAGATATGCTCTTTTTACTCATTATTTATATTCGGATGGTGTCATTGTCCAAAAGCATCATCTCTGATGACCTGTGGACATCGTTTCATGGCTTTATGATTTAATTTTTTCTTATCATGTTTCGAAGGCATCATCGTCCAAAGATATCATCTCTCATGGTCTGCAGAGATCATTTCATGGCCTAAGGATTTACTTTATGCTTATCATGTTCCAAAGACATCCTGGTCTAAAGGAATCATGTTTCATGGCTCACAAACACCATCTTCATGGCTCATAGACACCATCTTCATGGCCTAAGGATTTACTTTCTGCTTATGATCCGAAGGTGTCATAATCTAGGGGCATCATTTTCATGACCCACAAATAATATTTTCATGACCTGAGGATTTACTTTTTGTGTATCATGGGACTAGACTTTGTAACACCCCTGATTCAAAAGAGGTAAACTAACAACTTTTCAGACCTTCCAGGTGTCATCCACGAAGGGCCAACCATGACCCGTGGTGTGGGCCACGAACCATAGGTGGGTCCGTAGATGGACCCCTTAGAAAAGGTTCAGGCATAGACCACGGTGGCACCTACAGACCATAGGTGGGACCACGCCCCATGGTTCAGCTGCTGTCATTTGGCCCAAAACTCTCTGACAAGGAACCACACCTAACCAGGACGGACCGTAGGTCAGTCGACAGTCCGTTGATTGAGGGTCCGTGGGTCGGGAGCTGGTAGTTATTTCAGGGGCACATGTGACTTTTCCAATTTTAATTAAATCAATGTGGTATTGTTATGCCTAAACCTAGACCACCTTTATAAGGATTGTAGACCCCAAAACTCACTCAATTAATTCATTCTCTCGATCCCCAAAAGAAAACCTGAAACTCCTCTAAAAAATTCTCTCGATAAAAGTTGGAAAAAGAAAGAAGAAAGTGGAGATAGGTCAAGATCAAGTATCCCAATCTTCAGGCTTTTGTGGGAATTGTGACTAAGGTATGATGGCTTTTTATCCATGGGATCGTTCCTCCTATGGAGTCCCCTAGAATTCCACAATTTAAAGAAGAATTTTCCCAATTCTAGTTAAGGTTTCTTCCAATGTTTTGGGTTATGATGAATGTTGATCCAATAGAGTAGATCATGATTGTTTATGATTGAATTGATAGATTTATATGTTTTTAGGATGAAATTACATGTACCCATGCCTATCCTATGATTTTAGGATTGAATTGATATAGTTGGGTTTGATGACATGAGAGGGAAACTCTATGGGTTAGATATATCCTTTTAGGATTGATGAATTATAATTAGAATTGCTTGAGATTGAAGCAAATATGATGAATATAATGTTAATTGCTTTGAGAGTAGAGTCTAGACTATGCATTGTTGATTGTTGATGTTGTAGTATGGAACAGATAGATACTTCCAATAATGAATTGATAAGCATGATTGAATGAATTTGAAAGGTTTACTCACATGAATGATTCTAGGTTGAAAGGATTGGTCACCTAAAATGAATCTAGACTGAAATGCTTAATGAATGATGAGGCTAGAGGCGACTACCCATGACCTCCATGTGTTAAGGATATGAGGTGATTCCCATACTACTTAGAATTGAACAAGAGGTGATTCCCCACATTCGTACTATGATGAATAGGCATGGAGGCGAGTACCCGTGTCATATGATGAGATTGTGGAGGCGAGTACCCGCAATCTAAAATTAAGTAATGAAAGAGGCGAATACCCATTAGCCTTTATAAGCTAGGCATTGACGTCAATCCCCATGTCTTTAACAGTAAGCATGATTAATGTGATTATGTTATTAAGATGATTTGCTTGGAGTGTTGTTAGATATCCCTTCCATGATGTAAGCCTGACTAGAGGCGGATGACCTAAGTCTCAGCTAAGGTTAAATGACGTTACTTAAGGGAGTATTCCTCTTTCATTATGATGCTTATTGTGTATTGAGTATGTTTTTACCTTATGTCTTATGTTGACTAATGCTTATGTTATGTTGTTTATGCTAACCATCATATTTAGTACTTGGTTGTACTAATGCATACTCTTGTCTACATTCATATCAAATATAAGGTACGGCGACAGTAATTCTCACATTCGTGGCTAGCTTCGTTGTTGACCAAAGAAGTGAAGTTTTGGTGAGTCCTCATTGTGTTCGAAGATGTGATCACTACTTTATTTTATAATTTTCTTTTATGTCTTGGACTATTGTATGGGCTATGACCCAAGACTTTATTCATGTTGTTTAGATGGTTTGAGACCCATTTTGATTTCACGTATCAGGACACTTCATCTAATTCTAAGTGCAACGATCGTTAGTCAGTAATATAACCCAACTAAATGAGTTGGGATCGGATCTCATAGAGAGCGGTATGTGTTTGAGAATCAATCGAAAAGCATGAATATGTTCAAATCAGCCATAGGAATAGACATTTACAAATAAAAACATAATCCAAATCAGGGGGTGACACGAATGTCAACTAACAGGGGGTTTTGGTTTTAAATTATCAACTACAGCAGCAACAAATAATACGAAATAACAACAATGAAACGGGTTCTTTGGATGTGATTTGATTATAGGCTAATATAGATAAATGGGTAATTGTAATTATTAGACAACAACTATAAATCAATGAATAAGCTAGACTATAGAGGGGATAGACTTTCTCTCGAACAATCTACCCCGAATCCAGTCGGTTTCTCTCGATTACCAACAAGCAGCAAAATAAGAATAGTCTGCGCTTTAATCCATTCACTCTCTCGAGCTGAATGTGTGGTAAAGGTTTTAGGATTCACTCTCTTGAGATGAACCCATGACAGCCCTACCCATAGACTATTAATCAATAATCTTGGTTTTAAAACCTCTCTCTCGCAAGCCAAAAACACGAAGGTAGAAATGTATTTGCAACTACAACCCTTTAAATTAAACCACAATTACTGATTGAAATCACTTCTGAAAAACATTTAGACTAACAATTAGCAATACCCATAAAATAAATCAACCTATAATCACATAATCACACCCCAAGAATTGGGGTTTTAGCTAGACATCATAAAAAGATTAAAAAAACATTACCAAATTATGTTTTTATCAACTGGGTAAGATTAATTTCGTCTTTACAAAGGTCATAATTGAAAAATCCCAAAGACCCACTTCAAATTTCTCAAAATTGGAAAATTTCAATTCTTCATAGCTAAGGAAAAATATGTCTCAATATTCTCAGTTCTCTATGAAAACTCCTACAAGATAGATGAAAAGATTCAAAGATATATAACTAAATATTCAAAAGTGTATTTATAGTCGCCAAAAATATGCTGCGAAGGACTATTCGGAGCAGAAAGTTTTGCTCACCGACCCACTTGGCAACACGCTGAGTGGGAACTTACCTCGCCGAGTTTTGCAGGACCTCCAGTTAATGTGGGGATCCAAACGATGGACAAAATCGAGATCTCCAACCTTGTCAGTGATTCAACAATTTGCTCCTGGGCTCATCGAGTTTTACAGACTTCAATTTGAAAATGTCTTGAGTCCAACGGCAGACCGAGTCGGGATCGCCGACCTCTTCGGTGAGTCGCCAACTGGACTTTTGGCTCGCCAATCTGCACCTTTCAAACACATTCCACACTTTAACCTGCACAATCTACACACAATTATTTCACAAACAAAAAGAAAGAAAATAAAACTTGGAATGCCTCCCAAGCAGTGCCTTAGTTAACATCGTGACACGACGCAAGTCAATGCTCAAATCTCATTCTTGGGGTTGGCCATAGTCTCACTAGGTAACCTCCCTTGTTGTCTTAGGTTTAAATGAGACGAGATATGACCCATCTAGGTCTCCAACTATTTGATAGAGATGGAATGGGAGGTAACCGTTTAGCTAAGGGTTGACACATCTTCCTTCATATCTTTCAATATCTTGTCCAACCCCTCAACCTTGTTGAGGATACAAGAAAGCATATCCTTTGATTGACCTCCCTCGAAATCCTTGGGATTTTGGTGCTCATGGGGAGGAACATACCTATCCTTCTCCCCATCCTTCCAATTGGGATTTCAATTCCTCCAATCTCTGTCACGATCCTTCCAGCCTTCATCCCTATTCCAACCTTCGTTACCACCCTGCCTTGGGTAGTTTGAACGATATCCACCTCCTTGGTTGGCTAGGAAATTCACCTCCTCATTATACAATGCTTTGAACTTGGCTTCTTCGGATTCACACACCGAACACCTACGACATTGACACTCTGAGCACCAGCTCCCATGACATTTTTAGACAAAATGTCAAGTTGTGTCATGATCTTGGCCATGTTTTGGTACCTCTTATGGTCTTTTTCCATCTGCTCCTTGGTAAATTTAAAAGTAAGCGGGGAGACCTGATCTTTAAGGGTGTACCAAACCCAGTTAATTGTGGTCACACCATCCAAAAGCAGGGCCGCTATAATGTAAGGTTGTGTCATCAAACCTCCTTGAGAAAGTTGGTTAGCAACGCCCTTGTTTACCAAGTCAAGGCTCCGGTAAAATACTGCAGCAACACATTGTCAGGCAAACCATGAGTTGAGAATTGCAACACCAACTTCTTTAATCGTAGCCAAGTCTCATGAATTGGCTCACCCTCCAAATGTTTGAAGCTTTCGATGCTATCCAGAAGAGTCATCATCTTCGAAGGGGGGAAAAATCACACTTGAAATGTAGTGACAAGCTCTTCCCATGAAGTGATTGATTATCTTGGAAATTCAGCCAACCACTTACATGCTTCTCCCATTAAAGAAAATGGGAACAACCTCAACCATACTGACTCTTGGGATATGTTTTTGAAGGAGAACAACATGCAAACATTTAAAAAAATTCTAATATGCTCTTGGGGATCCTCATGAGCCAAACCACCAAATAACCCTTCGATTGCAAGAGCTACAACATAGTACTTGTGATATGGAACACAAAGTTCCCTTCAGCTGGAGGCAAGCCAATGGCACCAATTCCACTCATAAGATGAGGATCATTAGCATTAGGCTCATTGACATCGTTGAGGTTTTCGATGTCATCTTGATGGCCCACTTGGCTACCATTGCTTCCGTTCTCACTCATACTCCCTATTTAAAACAACAACACACAAACCAAAACTAAACAAAAGTAGATTCAACTATAACTAAGAAGAACAAAATTCAACTTAACCACAAATTCTCAAACAACACCACTCCCCGGCAGTGCCGCCATTTTGATTTCACGTATCAGGACACTTCATACAATTCTAAGTGTCAACGATCGTTAGTGAGTAATATAGCCCAATTAAATGAGTTGGGATCGAATCCCACATGGAGCAGTACGTGTTTTAGAATCAATAAAAAAATATGAATATGTTCAAATCAGCCATAAGAATAGACATTTATGAATAAAAACATAATTCAAATAAGGAGGTGACACGAATTTCAACTAACAGGGGGGGTTTTGGTTTTAAATTATCAACTACATCAGCAACAAATAATATGAAATAACAATAATGATACGAGTTCTTGGGATGTGATTTGATATAGGCTAATACAGATAAATGGGTACTTGCAATTATTTGAGAATAGTTGTAAATCAGTGAATAAGCTAGACTATAGAGGGGACAGACTTTCTCTCAAACAATCTACTCCGAAGCAAGTCTATTTCTCTCAAACACCAACAAGCAGCAAAATAAGAACAACCTGCACTTTAATCCATTCACTCTCTCGAGCTGAACCCATGACAACCCAATACCCACAGACCATCAATCAACAGTCTTGGTTTTAAAAGTTCTCTCTCGAGTAAGCCAAAAACATGAAGGTAGAATTGCATTTGCAACTACAACCCTTTAAATTAAACCACAATTACTGATTAAAATCACTTTTAAGCAGCATTTATACTAACAATTAGCAACACCCATATACTAAATCTGCCCATAATCACATAATCACACCCCAAGAATTAGGATTTTAGCTAGACATCATAAAAAGATAAAAATCGTTGCCAAATTGTGTTTCCATCAACTGGGTAAGATTAATTTTGTCTTTACAAAGGTCTAAATTGAAGAATCCCAAAGACCCACTTCCAATTTCTCAAAAATGAAAAAACTTCAATTTTTCAAAGCTAAGGAAAAATATGTCTCAATATTCTCAGTTCTCTATGAAAACTCCTACAAGATAGATGAAAGATTCAAAGATATAAAAATACATATTCAAAAATGTATTTAGAGTCACCAAAAGTATGCTACGAAGGACCATTCGGCGTAGTAAGTCGAGCTCACTGATTAGCTCGCCAATCTGCCCTTTTGTCAGTTCTATCGCCTTTTTGCTTTGGCCTTCAATGTCCTCAAGTTCTGTAACTTTGGGCGATCCAATACTGCATCACGGAACCACTCGGTCACACGTCGACTACCCATTTCTCTCGCCGAGTTGATTTTCTCCTTTATGGCTTGGCACACTGGACTTTAGGTGAGATCATAGCCATTCAGCGACTCACCCAATAGACTAGGCGATCACCAGGCCTTCATTTCTTCGTTCTTTCAGCTGCTTTGTTCCTTTTTACACATTAATATCCATGCTTTGTTCTCCAATCCATATATCTGAAAATCAAGGATTTTACATCAATTATTGGCACAAAACAATCATTTGAGGACACTAAATAGCTATAAATAAACCCTAAATGAGTCCAAATCGTGGACTTATCAACGATGTTGTTAGAATTCTACTTATTTTATTAAAGACTTTGATTGTATAAAAAAAATTAAATTCCGGCTCATTTCTATTACTGTATGTTATGATATGCTAAGTGGCTTGTATGAGGCTTCTCAGGGTCTTATACGCCTTGTTATATCTAAGGGGTACCCTTGAGTCGTGAAAAACATGGTAACCAAAGCAGAAGGTTTAGAATGGTTCGAGGATGTCTCAAACCACGTCTAGTAGAGTCTTGTTCATAAGTGTGAAGCATGCTACATTTATGAATGAGAGGCTATTATATGTTTAGGAAACTTCACTTTTTCACTTCTCTAAGTTGTGCCATGGAGTTTAACTCTATAAGTCTTTCTCTTAATCCATGCTTGATGGTTTTCAAGATATGATTACTAGAAGGGCTACAAGAAGGATGGAGTGAGACAATGTTGAGCAAGAAGTTCCTCCTCAAGTTCCTTCCCAAGCTCTGATTGAACCATTGAATGAGAATGTAACAAATGCGGAGTTAAGATTGTCATTCCAAGTGTTGGCACAAGCCATGACAACACAAGCCAATAGAGAGGTGGTAGTCGTCGTGAACCCAAATATGGGTACAGTGGTGGCAAGAGTGAGGGATATTACAAGAATGAATCCTCCAGAATTTTATGGCTCCAAAGTTGAGGAAGACCCTCAAGAGTTTATTGATGAAGTCTACAAGGTACTTGCCATTGTGGATGTGACTCCGGTAGAGAAGGCAGAACTAGCTACTTATCAACTCAAAGGGGTTGCTAAAATTTGGTTTAATCAGTGGAAAGAGAAAAGGTCGGTGGAAGCGGATCCCATTGAATGGGAAAGGTTTAAAAATGCATTTCTTGACAAAATTTTCCCTTTAGAGATGAGAGAGGCTAAGGTACTTGAGTTCATCAACCTTAGTCAAGGAAATATGAGTGTAAGAGAATACACTTTGAGGTTTACTAACTATCTAAGTATGCTCCTTCCATTATGGTGCATCATAGGGCTAAGATGAGTAAGTTTGTGTCGGGAGTGTTCGACATGGTAGTCAAAGAGTGCCGCACCTCCATGCTTGTCCATGACATGGACATTTCTTGCCTTATGGTGCATGAACAACAAATTGAGGAACAAAACCTCATGAAAAGATCTAGAGATCACATTCTAGGTCCGGTGGATGGGGTTGTTCAAGGTTTCAGCAAAAGTTCTCTACGCAAGGTTCTTTTAGTGCTCTTCCAATACCTAATAATGAACGGGTGTCTAACCCAAAACCTCAAAGAGATGGTAATAGGCCTTCTATGGCTACTTGTGCTAAATGTGGGAAAAATCATGAAGGGAAGTGTATAGTGGGTTCTAATGCTTGCTTTTGTTGTGGCAAGACGGATCACAAAATAGGGAATTGTCCTTCAGTTGCTAAGAATTATGGAGATGGTCGTCGTTGGGATTAGCCCTACACTTCATCCGGTCAGAGTGGTTCAGGTGGGAATGCTCCTAAGCAAAGCCGTTTCTAAGCTCTCCAAATTAGAGGTGATCAAGAGAGTTCCCCAGATGTGGTGACTGGTATGTTAAAAATTTTCCGTATAGATAGGTCTGGTTTACTTAATCCCGATGCTACTTTCCTTTGTGACCCTTTATGTAGTATGAGATTTGATATTCTTCCTGATATATTGTTAGAACCTTTTTCTTTCTCTACCCCTGTTGGTGATTTGGTGGTGGCAAAAAGGGCTTATAGTAGATGTCCCATTTCCTTATCCCATAGAGTCACCTTGGCTGATTTAATAGAACTTGACATGATAGATTTTGATGTCATCTTGGGGATTGATTGGTTGCATTCTTGTTATGCCTCTATTGATTGTAGGAATAGAGTAGTCAAATTTCACTTTCAAAATAAGCCTATCCTTGAGTGGAAGGAGGAAATTCTATGCCTAGAGGTCAATGTTTTTATAACCTAAAAGCTAGGAAAATAATTTTGAAGGTTTGTGTCTACCACATAGTGAGGGTGAGGGATGCTGAGTCCAAAACTCTTGAGTCGGTCCTTGTTGTAAAAGAGTTTCTTGAAGTTTTCCCCGATGATTTCCCCAGTATTCCTCCCAAAAGAGAAATAGACTTTGGGATTAACCTTCTCCCCGATTCCCAAACTATCTCTATTCCTCCTTATAGAATTGCTCTGGCGAAACTTAAGGAGTTGAAGGATCAATTATAGTTTCATCCGATCGAGAATCTCTCTATGGGTTGCTCGGTGTTATTTGTTAGAAAGAAACATGGTTCACTCCGTATGTGTATTGATTATCTCCAATTGAACAAAGTAACCATCAAGAACAAGTATCCCCTTCCAAGAATAGATGACTTATTTGATCGACTCCAAGGGGCAAGTTATATCTCTAAAATTGATCTCTGGTCGGGTTATCACCAATTGAAGGTGAAAGAGGACGATATTCCGAACATGGATTTTAGAACTCGATATAGTCATTATGAGTTTTTGGTTATGTCCTTTGGTTTTACTAATGCCCCGGCGGCATTTATGAACTTGATGAATTGTAACACCTCAGAAATTGGTAAGTCAAACTAGAGCCTAAACGTGAGGGTTAACGTCGAGGGTTAAGGGCAAAGGCCAAGGGTTTTGGGTGAAGGCCATGGCTAGAGGGACAAGGCTGCCTAAAACTAGCCTAGCCACTGCCTACCATTATCATGAGATTCTTCACGACCTGTGGTGGCCACCACGAGTCGTGGTGCCACCCGTGGTTGGTGAGGTAGTGTGCCCCCAAAGGTGCCCAAGCTAAGGCTCCCCTTCACGAGCCACTTCACGGCTCGTGGTCATAACCATGGACTATGAAAAGGCTCATGGGGTTGCCTTAGCCTCTTGGGAGGTTGGAAAGTTTTGGGAGGCTACTGTTTAAGGGACTATGGGCACCACCATGAGCCGTGGTCCCCTAGACGACCGTATAGAAGGTCGTGGTCCCTTGCTGGGCTGCCTAGTTGAGGGTTATTTTGTAAATCCCTAATTATTTAATTAATTAATGGGATCGATTTATATTATGTTATTTCACCTATATAAACTATTTTAAATCATAAACCACCTCATTTACCCCATTATTCCCAAAAACCCAAATCAATCAAAAGAGTTCATCTTCTCCAAAATTTATTTCTCTAAAAGTTCCCAAAGAAGAAGTAGAAGAAATGGGGGCTAGGGCTTGAACATCCAAGGTGTTTCTTCTCAAATTAGGGGGAAAACTCTATTAAAGGTATGGTAGTCTTCATCCTTGATTAAGTTTCATTCAAGGAGACCTTTCAAACATGATTTCAAGTTTCCAAATTCCCCCAAAAAGTTAGGGTTCAATGTAAGCATGGGTTCAATTCCAAAATGTTTTCAAAGGTTTATATTTAATTAATTATGAATTAATGATGATTTATAATGAATTTCCCCATGAACCCATGTTTCCCCCAAAATACTAAATTGGATGTTTGTGACTTGGGTTGAATGATTATGGAAGTATGTTGATGGATTATGCCTAAATTGATTTATTTTATTGAATTACATCATTATTTATTCCTAAATTGTAGTATTCTAGGTGTGTTGGTGAATTTTGATTCATAGCCTTGGAGGACAGTCGATGTGGGAATATGATGTTAGGTAAATGTTTATGATTTCAATGAAAGCAATATGATCTCTATAATGCAATTGTGCTATTATTGAAAGGTTATTCTCAATTAGGAACTTATGAATAATGATGATAGAATGTGAAGGGTTTCTTCAATGTAATGTATAGCTTGAATTGGTAGGCTTAGGCATCCTCTTCTTGTATAAATGAAAGTATTGGTGATTGATGTATCTTGAATTGGTAGGCTTAGGCATCCTCTTCTTGTGTTACTAATGTATATTGACTTAATGAACTTTGAACTACTAGAACTAATGTTGGTAGCCCTTTCATAAATGAGTGATGAAGTAATCTAGGCTATGTCTTGAACCGGTAGACCTAATGTTGGTTTCCCTTCATGATGAGTCTAGTAAGTAATGTAATGATGAACCTTGAATTAGTAGACCTAATGGTGGTGGCCCTTTCTTGAGGATTCAATGAGCTATCCTAATAATGTACCTTGAATCGGTAAACCTAATGGTGGTGGCCCTTTTATGTGTAATGTACTTTGAGTTGATAGACCTAATGTTGGTAGCCCTCTCAAGTATAATAATGTTAATGCGAATGAACTACTCTATGGAAATGGAGGCTAAGTATTGAGTAGATATGGTAAGATGGAAGCTCTCCCAATGTTAGGCCGGGTTTTAATGAACATCTTTCTTATCCCATAACTATGTGCCCGCATAGGTTATTAGCTAGTGGATCCACCTAGGCTAAAATGTTACCGGTCCTACCTTAGGCAAGTAGACCACCTCTTTACGGTGTGGGGACAAGACACCGGATTCCATGTCAAGCTCGCATGGTCTATGTCGGTTAATGCGTATTCCCATCATATGAGATACGTGCTATGGTTACTTGAGAGGTTCCATGAAGTATGGGTGGTAGTATGGGATGCCATCCATGCATTGCATGAGAAGTCTTTGAGAGGCTATATGGTGTGATTCTCTAATGTCTTAAGGTCAAATGAATGAATGTGCTCAAAAGGAAGCTAATGAGAATGTTGACTTAAATGCTTAATGTCATGATACATCCTTTACTTGGATTGTCTTATGAGTTACTTTTCTTTTCATGCTTTATGAAATGTTTATGTTCCTTATGTATGAGTATTGTTCAAATATGAGTATGAAGGATGGTAAGTTCATTTATGGTGGCCTCAAAGTGGTACTTGGTATGAATGGTGGAATGGGACGCCATTCATGCATTGCACAAGTATAACTTAGGGTTACTTTAGGTGATGGTTCTAAGATGTTGAAATGACTTATGTGTTTATTATGTTGTATCTTATGCCTCTTTTATTAATGTTCATGAGGTTTCTCAAAAATTGGCATAACCTGATTTTCAAATAAAATGTCCTTTTTAAAGCATGGTTTTTGTATGGCTATCATACTTAATACATTAAATGTACTAACCCATATTTCTTCTATTTTCTACAAAGTGTAGGTTCTGGCAAGTGAGTTGATTTTCTTCTAGTTCAAAGGGCTTGGATTGAGTTCTTCCAAAGCTTCTGGTATGTCCTCATGGATCCAAGGACAAGTGTTCATTTCTTTCATGTACTAAACATTTTTAGACTTTCTATTGTAAAGGGTTGTGACCCTACTTTTGATTCAAGATGTTTTTAGATGGCCATGTGTGACAAGTAGACTTCCGCTATTTTAAATGATGTTTTCGATTGTATGTATTAAAAGACTTTTATTTCCATACTATTTCTATTATCTTATGTGATGACCTACTATGAGGCTTGTATAAGACTTTTCAAAGTGTTGTACGTCGTGTCACTCCTAGGGTGTAGGCTCGGGTCGTGACATGAATAGGGTGTTTAGACAATACCTTGACATGTTTGTAATTGTATTCATAGATAATAGTTTGATCTATTTGAGAAGTGAGGATGAGCATATTTATCATTTGATGATTGTATTGCAAATTCTCAAGGGCCAACGAATCTATGCAAAGTTTAGTAAATGTGAGTTTTGGTTAAGGTCCGTAGCTTTCCTTGGTCATATAGTTTCAAGCAAGGTTACTAAGGTATATCCAAAGAAGATGGATGTGGTCGAGAGTTGGCCTAGACCTCTATCACCGACTATTATTAGAAGTTTCTTAGGTTTTGCCGGTTATTACAGAAGATTTGTTGAGGGGTATTCCTCCAGTGTTTCTCATTTCACAACTTTGACTCAAAAGAAGGCTAAGTTCCTATGATCGTAAGATTGTGAGAAAAGTTTCCAAGAGTTGAAAAATAGACTTACTTCCGCTCCGGTGTTGATCTTACTGGAGGGTACGTATGGCTTTGTAGTTTATTATGATGCCTCTAGTGTGCGGTTGGGATGTGTGCTTATGAAAAATGGTAAGGTAATTTCCTATGCTTCAAGGAAACTAAAGGTTCATGAGAAGAACTATCCTACCAAGACCTTGAATTAGTGGTGGTGGTATTTGCCCTAAATATTTGGAGGCATTATTTGTTTGGGGTCCATGTTGATGTGTTTACCGATCACAAAAGTTTGTAATATGCATTTACCCAAAAAGATCTAAATCTTCACCAAAGGAGGTGGCTTTAGTTATTGAATGATTATGATATGAGTGTCCTCTATCACCCCGATAAAGCAAATGTGGTGGCAAATGCCCTTAGTCGGTTATCCATAGGTAGTGTTGCACATGTTGATGATGAGAGAAAAGAGTTAGTTCGAGATGTTCATATGTTGGCCCGATTGGGAGCTCAACTAGTGGATTCCATCAATGGTGGCATTATGGTCCATAATTGTTTTGAATTATCTTTCGTGCTATTGTTAAAGCAAAGCAATGTCTTGATCTGACTTTGGTTGAATGGAAAGAGGTGGTGCTAAAGAAGTCCATAGAGGGTTTCTCTCAAGAGGGAGATGGTTTCCTAAGAAACCAAGTTCGTTTGTGTGTTTCGAATGTTGATGACTTGAGGGAACATATCTTGTCAGAAGCCCATAGTTCTCAGTATTCTATTCACCCGGGAGCCACCAAGATATACCATTATTTGCGGGAGATATATTGGTGGAATGGGATGAAGAAGGATAATGCAGAATTTGTGGCCAAGTGTCCTAATTTCCAACAATTGAAGGTTGAGCATCAGAAACTGGGAGTTTTATCCCAAGATATTAGCAATCCTACTTGGAAGTGGGAAGACTTGAATATGGACTTTATAGTGGGATTGCCACGTACTCGGCATCAATATGATTCAATTTGGGTAATAGTAGACCAAATGACAAAGTCAGCCCATTTCATTCCCATTAAGTTTTTCTAAACGACGGAAGATTATGCTAAGTTATAATTGAGAGGGATGGTTAGATTGCATGGAGTACCCTTGTCCATTATCTCCGATAGAGGTACTCAGTTTAGTTCATAGTTTTGGAAGTCCTTCCAAAAGGATCTTGGCACTATAGTTAAGCTTAACACAACTTTTCACCCCCAAACTGATGGGCAAGCAGCAAGAACAATCCAAACATTGGAAGACATGTTGAGGGCTTGTGTAATAGATTTCAAGAGAAATTGGGATGACCATTTTCCCTTGATAGAATTTGCCTATAATAATAGCTACCATTCAAGTATTGGAATGGCTCCATTTGAGGATATTTATGGTAGGAGGTGTAGATCTCCTATAGGATGGCTTGAGATGGGTGAGGTTGTTGTGATAGGGCCTGAGTTAGTTCATGAGGCTATTGAGAAGATTCGACTCATTAAAGAGAGGTTGAGAATGGCCCAAAGTCGACAAAAGTCTTATACTGATGTTAAAAGAAGAGACCTTGAATTTGATGCAAATGATTGGGTTTACTTGAAAATCTCACCCATGAAGGGTGTAATGAGGTTTGGTAAGATAGGGAAACTTAGTCCCTATTTTGTAGGACCATTTCAAATTTTGAGACATGTTGGTAAGGTTGCATATGAGCTTGATTTGCCAAATGAGTTGGCATCCGGTTTTCCATTTCTCTATGTTTAAAAAGTGTGTTGGAGATCCGACATCCATAGTCATCCTTGAAGGGTTGGAAGTGAAAGAGAACCTTTCTTATGAAGAAGTTTCGGTTGAGATCTTAGACCGGCAATTTAAGAGATTAAGGAACAAAGAGGTTGCTTCCGTTAAGGTGTTATGAAGAAACCACCTAGTTGAGGGCGCTACTTGGGAGGTCAAGGCCAATACGATGTCCCGATATCTTCATCCTTTTCCTCCTATTCTAGCTTGAGGTAATGAGTTCCTTTTTATTTGCTTTTGTTTGAAGTCATGTGTGTTTTATGTATTTTCATGATTTCCTTAAATTGCATGTTCATGAAAAAGCTTAAGTTTTGAGCGAAATGGCTTTTATGATGCATTTTCATCATGTTGTTGGGTATTGAATATGAGTTGCTTATAGACTTCTTGAGATGAGTTGTAGAACATGCCTTGACTTGGAGTGGAGGTTCTCTCCTGGAATTTGTGCTTTGAATATAAATTGCATTTAGGCTCCATGAGATTTTGTTGAGCATTGCTTTTGAGTTTGGAGATGGTAGTCCTTCCTTAACTATAAAGAATCTAAAAATTTCATGCATATCTAGTTGATTAGATGTAGTTCTTTCTCTCTTATGGTGCATTGAGTATGTTGAGCTTCGAGTTGAGGTTTCCTCCTCTTTTGTGTGCATTTGGATGAGTTGCATGCATGATGGGCTGCTAGTCTTGAGTCTTTTTGTTTAGAAATGTGCCTAGAATCTCATTCGAGAACAAATGATCCCAAGGGGGAGATAATGTATCACCCCGGATTCGAAAGAGGTAAAGCAGCAGCTTTTTAGACTTTCCAGGTGTCATCCACGAAGGGCCAACCATGGCCTGTGGTGTGGGCCACGAACTGTAGGTGGGTCCGTGGATGGACCCCTTACAAAAGTCCAAGCATAGACCAGGGTGAAACCTACATACCGTATTGTGGGACCACACCACGTGGTCCAGTGGCCATCATTTTACCCCAAATTCATTGACAAGGAACCACGACTGAACAGGACGGACCGTAGGCTAGTCGACGGTCCATTGGTCGGGGGTCCGTGGGTTGGGAGTTGATAGTTATTTTAGGGGCACATGAGTCGTTTCCGGTTTTAATTAAATCAATGTGGTGTTATTTTGCCTAAACCTAGACCACTCGTGTAAGGATTTTAGACCTATATACTCACTCAATTAAGTCATTCTCTCAATTCCCAAAAGAAAATCCAAAATTTCTCTAAAAATTCTCTATCTAGAAATTGGAAGATGAATGAAGATATTGGAGCTAGGTCAAGATCAAGTCTCTCAATATTCAAGATTTTGTGGGCATTGTGACTAAAGTATGATGTCTTTTTATCTGTGGGATCCTTCCTCCCATGGAGTCCCCTAAAATTCCACAATTTGAAGAAGAATTTCCCCAATTCTAGGTAGGGTTTCTTCCAATGTTGTGGGTTATGATGAATGGTTATACAATTGAGTGCATTATGATTGTTTATGATTGAATTGATAGATTTACATGTTTTTAGGATGAAATTACATTTACCCATGCCTATCCCATGATTTTAGGGTTGAATTAATATAGTTGGGCTTGATGCCATGAGAAGGAAACTCTATGGGTTAGATATATCCTTATAGGATTGATTAATTATGATTAGAATTGCTTGAGATTGAAGCATATATGATGAATATAATGTTAATTGCTTTAAGAGTAAAGCCTAGATTATGAATTGTTGGTTGTTGATGTTGTAGTATGGAAGGGATACTTCCTATAATGAATTGATAAGCATGATTGAATTAATGTGAAAGGTTTACTCACATGAATGATTGTAGGTTGAAAGAATTGCTCACCTAAAATGAATCTAGACTAAATGCTTAATGAATGATGACACTAGAGGCGACTACCCATGACCTCCATGTGTTAAGGATATGAGGCAATTCTCATAATCCTTAGAATTGAACAAGAGGTGATTCCCCACGTTCCTACTATGATGAATGGACATGGAGGCGAGTACCTCTGTCATATGATGAGATTGTAGAGGCGAGTACCCGTGATCTAAAAGTAAGGCAAGAGGCGAATACCCATTAGCCTTTATAAGCTAGGCATTGACATTAATCCCCATGTCTTTAAAAGTAAGCATGACTAATATGATTATGTTATGAAGAGGTTTTGCTTGGAGTGTTGTTAGATATGTCTTCCATGATATAAGCTTGACTAGAAGCGGATAACCTAAGTCTCGGCTAAGGTTAAGTGAGGTTACTTAAGGGAGTATTCTTCTTTCATTATGATGTTTATTATGTCTTGATTATGCTTATGTCTATGTCTTATTTTGACTAATGGTTATGTTATGTTGTTTATGCTAGCCATCATATTTAGTGATAACAGCAGGGTTAAGGAGATCACAAATAGAGAATTGAATATTAGAATGCGGAAGCACAAAGAAAAGAAACAAAAAAACTAAATAAAGATATGGGAAATTCGAAGAAAAGATCCACGAATTTCCAAGGATTAGATGTTCTAAGGTCTTGAAAAGATCCAAGTAACAACGTATAGATTTATGGAAGAAATCTAATGCCTTTACTTGAGAAAACGAATCAAAACAATAGATTCGGATCTTGACCGTTTTATGAGTAACTAAAGACAATAATAAATATGTAGAACTAATCACCTTCTAAAGAATACCAAAAAGAAACCAAAGATATCACAAGAAAAAATTACTTTATACCTTAAACTATGAAACTAGTAAAGGTTTAAAGATAAATTCTCAAAGAAAAAGTCACAAAGGTTCAAAGAACTCTCTCAAATATTATTAATATCAATCTAAATTGTCTTTAATGAATAAAAAGGACCCCTATATATAGGAGAAGGGGTGAAAAACGTCCAAGACCCTAAAAGACAATTACAAGGACTCCTACTCTAGAAAGGAAATAAAGTAATCTAACTAAAAACAAATTTAGTACTTCTAGAAAAGCTATGGTACTTAGGAGACCATAAATAGAATAAGGAAAATATTAATAACCTATAAATAAATAAAGAAATAAGGTAAATCCCAACTAGGAAAAGAATCTTGACAATCTTGGAAAGTTTGACTAGTCTTCTCTCAAAACTTGGGCACTTCTTCCCCAATAAGACACCTTTGGATCAGCGATTGAAGCCCATTGAGCTTATCATTGAACTCCTTGGTTTGAGATCTTGTTATGGGCCTCCTTGGAGTTTCTAAAGCTTCATCCTTGTCCTTCAATGGAGTTGCGCTTCCTTGGATGCTACCATTTAGTACTTGATTGTACTAATGCATACTCTTGCCTACATTCTTATCAAATGTAGGGTTTGGTGATATTGATTCTCACACTCTTGGCTAGCTTCATTGTTGACCAAGGAAGTGAAGTTTTGGTGAGTCCTCATTGTGTTTGAGGATGTGATCACCACTTTCTTGTGTGCTTTTCTTTTATGTCTTTGACTATTGTATGGGCTGTGACCCAAGACTTTATTCATGTTGTAATAGCATTTCCTTAATGTTCCTCCAAATCTTTTAAATTTCAGCCTATTTTGTTCTAATTCCTTTCAATTCTAGTCACTTCAATTCAACTTCTCTTTCGATTATAACCACTTGATGATTGCAATTTTAGCCTACTTATCTCAATTTTTAAGTTGTCAAATTCTAATTCAATCTCATCCGTCCATCCCTTTTATCAAAACCAAATGTTATCCCAGTCGCTCGTTGCAATTAAACAAATGGTCAAGATTTGTTGACCCTCTTTTTCATATTTTAGACTACCAAAAGAAACCCCAACTCTTTCATTTTTTTCTCATCTTTTTGAGGAGGGCAGTAGCACCGCTGCTCTCTCTCTCCTCTTTTCGTCGCTTCGGTGTGGCCAGCAATCGCTGGCCACCTCTGATTTTCTCTTCTCTCTTTTCTGGCAAGCGGTGCTGGTCAACAATAACTCCAATCAGGCAGTAGCCGCCTCCTCCCTCTCGTCTCTCCGGCTAGCAAACGCTGGACAATCAACAGTAGAAGCGAGGAAGTAACAACTCCGGCAAAATAGCGAGCACCGACAAATCCACCTACAACAATAGTTCCGGGCAGCAGCTCATTGAAATGAGTACCAATAACGAGAGCCAGCGAGACCCTCGCGTCCCCGCTCCTCACTTCTCTCCGATAAGGTCGATTGCCAATAACAACTCCGACCAAATGAGGCAACCAAGATCGACTATTAGCCACAGTTACAAGGATCGTGTTTGCCTATTACAATTTCAGCAAGAAGATTTGGATACGCCTCTCTATTTTCATAAGATCTGTCCGGGTATGTTCCTTCTCACTAAATTACTACTAGTCTATTCATTTGTTTGGAAATTGCTTTGTTTCATAGTTTAACTAAGTCATTACTAATTAATTTGTGATTTAAGTCTAAGCATCTTGTTGTCAATTGATTCACTGGCCCCTCCTCTTCTCATATATTGGCTTTCAATTTCAAAATAACTCGGATGAACTATTCTTTTTGAGACTAATATGTTCAAATATTGTATTGTGAGATATTAATGTCTACCTTTTAATCCACCTACTTTTACTTTGATTATTTTTGTTAATATGGATACTTACTTGTTTCACTCTGTTAATCATCTCTCGCTCATTAGCGCTTTGTATAAGTTTAAATATGGTTTATTGGTTTGTTGATTGCAATGTTTGATTTTGGATTGATTGTGATGCTTGATTTTAGCATGACTAATTGATTCTTACTATTAAATTTAGATATATTGTTATTTTTTTTCCTATGGTGGTGGATTTGTGAATTGATTCCGCTTATAGGTCTTAACATTTATATTTAATACCAATTTCTATTTTGTATTTTTATAATAAACTATTATAATATGTGAGCATGAATATTTGACTATAATAATAATTATCATCTGCTTGCTTGAATATGTCAAATTATAGTTGTGATAAATTATTCTTTCCCTGCCTGATTTACATGTTGTGTAATTAATTTATTTTACCTTAATTAGAGTTGAGCAAATTCCGTACTGGTTTATTATTCATAAAAAAAAAAAGAGTCTAATTTGGCTTCCTTCTTAATAAGTAAAGTTGATTCTTGATTGGTTTTATTTTGTTGTTTTTCTTATTGTGGTGTTTTGTTTTGCTATATAAATCAAGGCCCCCTTTCATTAGTTTGACAGGCTTTAACACTTTGAACAAAAAAAAAACTAATACTCTCTACTCAAAATGAAATTAAAATTTGGTGAACATTTTAAGAGGTGCTTTCTTTATTTGATTTTTCTTTGTTCGGATCAATCATTGGATTAAGTGTACTTCATTGCTAATAAATATTATGCTTTAACTGGTTAGTTGTTCCTCCATTAGTTTAATCTTCGTTCCGCATTATTTTGAATATTGTTGTATTCTTATAAAAGGAAGCATCTGGGTTAGTTTCGTTCTTCCCTCTCTCTATGTCTGACAATATATTTGTTGTTATTCTTTATTTGTTTTGAATTCTTATGTGCGTTTCCTATATATAAAAGTAATTGATTGCTATTAATAATTGATGTTATGAATAATTTTGTTATTATATATTTGTGTGTGTGTGTGTGTGTCATATTATCCCGTTTAGCAGGTTTTGAACTTGGGGTTCAAGAGGTTTGAAGAGTCGCATGGGAGGGATACTGGATTTGATTTTAGTTTAAAGGCGGAACTCATAAATAGGTCCCTAAACTTGTTGGGTTTTTCCCATCAGGAACCTCAACTACGCCATTTTCCTATTGAATCCTTGAACCACCCCTATTTTGTTCCTTTCAAACACTATGTGCTGATGTGGCACAAAATGTGATCTCACGTTGCTTAAGAGCGTGAAGACGTTTTGAAGGCACTAATGTGGATTCCTGAACCACCCACCAATGCTCTTTTTCTCCTTTTAACCCTAATTTCTCCCTTTTTTCTCTTATTTCTCCTCTTTTCTTTGTCTTCATCATTAAGTTGGAGTTGTTCATCAGAATATATCTCTCCTTCATTGATTTCTTCTTAATCATCAAGTTCCAATGTCGAAGCTATCTTGTTCATCGATTTCTTCTTCTTCTTCTTCAAGTCAGAAGTGTTTTGGGGGAAAATGAAGGGGCTTTAGGTTTGTAGGTTTGGGAAATGATTATGTGGCACTGATGTGTAAATGGATTGAAGTTTGATTGATTGCAATTTCCATGTGGGAAAGGTGGATCACACGCGCACAATCAACAAAAGATATTTTCGAAAGTTTTGTGCCACATCAGCCCACAGTGTTTAAAAGGAACACATTATGGGTGGTTCAAGGATTCAATAGGAAAATGGCGTAGTTGAGGTACTTGTGGGGAAAACCCCAACAAGTTTAGGGATCTGTATATGTGTTTGGCCTTGTTTAAATTAGATTTGTTTACTGTATTAGTATTTTTTACTTTTATTCCCATTTCGGTTTGTAATTTGTATAAAATCCTAACTCTAACTCTATATATGAAATAACTTGGGGAATCACTTAAGGAGGGAGGGGAATTACGTGTCAATTGTTTATTTACCACAATTTATTTGTGCTAGAAAGCATGCCTTTAGGACTATGATTATTGTTTGTTCATATCTAGCAATTTCACATCAGATTTGATGATGCTAAATATAAATGGATTTATTTTTTACTTTCATTAACTAAGTTAATCACTTACTACAACTTGTTTCTAAAATTTGGTCATTTGGTTAAGTACTAACTTTTTTGTCCCTTGCATCTAGGTATCTAATAAAATAATTCATAAATTGTTGACAATTGTTTGTTTTTATTGTTGAATGTGTCCTTGCTCAAATTATTTTAGGACTTTACCAATAGTTTAGTATGTTCAAAGTTATATAGCATGCCTATAGAATTTTAATTAAATCTCTCTTGTATTTTGGGTGTAGAAATTTTGCCTATAGGTTGTTGATATTGGTTTTACCTTATTCTTCACTTAGAGATCATGCATATAGGACTCACTAAGTAAGTTCAATCTTAATTAATAAAATTAAATAATTTCAAAATGCTTACTCCTAATAAAATAATATGTAATAAAAATGTACTGCTTTTGAATATTATTTCCAGCATGCTAAAATTGTTTTAAATACCTGCTGCCTGATTAAATCTTGTTTGTAATTAATTTCTACATTCTGAATAATGTCTGCCACTTAAAATAAACCATTGAACTTTTAGCATGCTACTGCATTAATAATCTAATTTGTTTCTCCATTAGTAAATTATTTTCTATTTTGTAACTATATGTTTTCTGGCCATTTTTAAACAAATCCTATGACATAATCATTTTGTTTATATTTCTCTTTGTCAAAGTCATGGTTTAACTCTGTTTTCAAAATTTGGATTGTACATGACCTTTTATTAAAATTATATATAAATACTATCTCCTAACTAGTAACATCCCGCCTTAGAAGGAATTAGAAATAGAAAGAAGTCATTTTTGGAAATATTGGCAAGATATGTTGAGTATGAGTTTGGTCAACTTCAAACGACCATAACTTTCAGTACATGATGAGTTATGTGGGCTATAAGTTATCAAATGAAAGGTATTTGAATTATATTTCCAACGCCCCCGAGTTTGTAATTTTTGAGCTCGTATGAGGGAGATATGCTTGTTTGAATTTGGGTTGTCCAGTTAAGGAAAGTTACCCAGATTTAAGAGGGGTATTTAGGTCTTTTCATTGCCTAATTAAGTTATTTCATTTTTAGTAATTTATTTAGGGTCTAAACTGATTTGGTTCAGTTTACGTACTCCAAATTAACTCTAGGGCTTTGAGAGAAGAGAAAAGAGGAGAAAAGCCAGGGTTTTGTCGCGTTCTTGAGATTTCGCTTGCGTATTTCTCCAAGGGTTAATCCTAACGAGGTATGTGAGATCACATAGCAGTGGATTCTTTCACCCACGCGCCAATCATGATTAAATTCAGAATATTTACATTCTTGAAAGTAGAGTATATGAGTTCTTGATGAATTTTGTTGTAGTTTTGTTTGATTCTTGATTGATGGGTTTTAGAGGAGTTCTTGAGATGATTTGATGCTATTTAAGGTTGTGTTTGAGTAGATTCTAGTATACTTTGGTTCGGTATACAAATCTAAGTGTTTGGGAAAGAAACCAATCGAATCTAAATGATTTAGGGTTAAAAAACGAACAAGAAAATTCATGGGTTTTATAGGCAGGGGGCTAGCGCACCACACCACTCAGTGTGTGTCCCAACCCAGGGGTACCCCCTAGATGTAACAGGCACATAGAACCTTGAAAGGCTCCATGTAAGCCACTTATCATATCATAACATAAGTAATAGAATAACAAGAGTAAAACCGCATTTGCAGTCTAAAAATTTCATAAAGGTAAGCAGAAGTCTAAACTTGTCTCAATTAGCCATCTATTACAATACTTGAATCAAAATAGGGTTTCAGCCCTTACAATATAATCTAGAAATGAAATACAAGAATGAAATTACAATGATAATATCCGTCCTTGAATCATGAGGACTCACCATAATCAAGGAGAAACGAACAAATCCAAGCTCTAGCAACAATGGACTGAACCCTACACTTGGGGAAAATGTAGGAAAATAGGAGTTAGTACAAAGTTGCAGTAAGTATGATAGTCATGCACAAATCATGAAAACATGCTAAAAGGGTCTTTTTAGTTGAATGTATGCAATTTACTAAGTTAAAGCATCATTTGAAGATAATGGAAAAAGCATAAGTCATAAATACTTTCATTACATGGTTCATCATA
Organism: Solanum commersonii; assembly: GCA_029007595.1. Lineage (NCBI taxonomy): Eukaryota > Viridiplantae > Streptophyta > Magnoliopsida > Solanales > Solanaceae > Solanum > Solanum commersonii. The sequence goes on along the minus strand of JAJTWQ010000045.1, from coordinate 457,701 downwards.
GCATAAAAGAGACATACCATGAATACCTTCAAAGCATACTTGTGCAATGCATGAATAAGATCCCATAATTCCACCCATGCTAAGAAAAGCTTCTCGAGTAACCATAGTTCACAATTCATATTCTTTTCATAGTGGGAATAAGCCTTAACCGACATATATAAACCATGTGAGATTAACATGGAATCATGTGTTACCCATACAGAAAAGGGTTGTCCTACTTGCTATAACACTCCAGAAATCTAACGACCTAAGCAAGAGCCTAAATGATGACTAATGACTTAATGAGAGTAGAAATTATCTTTCAAGACTTAAATCTAAAGTAACTAATTTGGTAAGAAAGTGTTAGTGCTTAAACGTCAAGAAACGACCACTACGTCTAGAAACTAGTGCATTGAACTAGTGAGGTGCTAGGTCTTGTGACTTGACTTTAGAGTGTCGTAGGTGGACTAAAGTTTGAAAAAGGGTTTAAAATGTAAGATTTCATGTTTAGGGTCCAAACGTCCAGGTAAGACTCCCCAAGGATCACCCAAGGAGTCCTTGAGGAGGACCCAAACTTGGAACCAAAAAGAAAAAAGAAGTTGTCCAAAACAGGTTGGACTCACGAAGGGAAAACCACGAGGCGCAGATTGAATCATGCCTCGTGGAAGGGATTCATGAGTCCACACTTAGAATCCTCCAAGTGGCCTCCAAATCAACCCCCTCAGTCCGTAACCACAAGTATGCAGTACGGTCCGTAGACTGACTCACGCTTCGTAGAAGGGTCTCATGAGTTGAGACTTAGTCTCCTCACCAAGACCCTTTTCTACACCCTCTCAGTACCAAACCATAAGTTTCCAGCACGGTCCGTGGTTCAAACCACACCCCATGGGCGGGGACTCGTGGATGGCACTCGAGCTCACTACCTCCACACGGTTTAAGTAGGGGTAGTTTAGTAATTTACTAATTAATTGCTTACGGGTTAAAAACATTTATAAATAGTTATATTAGGTACTTTAGGGTATTATTAAGGGATAGCAAGTCTTCCACCTTATAACTCCAAAATCACAAAAATCAAAACCCACTTCTCTCTAAACTCTCTCTCTAAAGACTCTAGAAGATGAAGATTACATTGGAGTTAGGGTTTCAAGGTTTCTTCCCAAATTGCTTGGAGTTTCTCCATTGATTCTCAAGGAATCAACTAAAGTATGGTTTCTCTTCACTCTGGGATCTTTTCCCCAAGAGGCCATCTCAAAAGAATTGGATTTCAAAGTTTCCCAAATTATAGGTTTTCTCTCAATTTCGTGGGTCACTTTCCAAATGTGTTTTCTTTGATTTATAATGATTAATTATGGTTGTATATTATGGTTTGCGGATGAATTAATGTTGTGTTTTTGGTTTTGAACAAATCCCCATAAGACCCATGAATTCCCCTTCTTTCCCACTTTAAACCCTAGTATGACTTTCATGGTGAATGAGGGATGAGAATCTAATATGTAATTGTGGAATTCATTATGGTATTATGATGTTTCTCTATATGATGAATGATTATCATTGAATTAGGGTTGAATCTTGATGTGATCCTTGAAGGTCATGGAGGAATATTGTTGAATTGATGAATGTTTATATATTGAATTGTTGATCCACTTATGGTGGAGGTGCTACTTGATTATGAATGGTAGTGATTGAGTTATGTTTCCTCTTCCCTACAACCCCAAATTGTTGACAAGTATGCTATGATATGAACATAAGTGTTAAGCTATGATTATGGTAGTGTTGGTATGATGAATAAAAGGTAAATCTCATGAACACTATATGACTATTCTATGAATGAACATTGTTATATGTTGATGGTCCTATATATGATGAAAGGTAATTCTTATCTTATAACTTGTGAGCTATATGATGAATGATGGGTTGAATCCCTAATGCATTCCTTATTGAATTAATGTGTAAGTAAAGGCCTAATATTACTTTAAAAGGGAATTATTCTTAGCACCGAGTGAACATGAATGTGAGATGGAAACTTTTACGTTTAGCAAGTCCGGCTTCCCATATGGGTTCCTTTTATGTTTAGCAAGTCTAGGTTCCCAAAATATATATGTTGTCTCATGAGATGGAAACCTTCTACGTTTAGCAAGTCCAGGTTTCTAGTAGCAAACTCCTTGTTCCTTAACTATGTTTGCTCACGTAGGTATTAGCTAGTGGATCCACCTAGATGCTATTATGTCAGTTCTACCTTGGCAAGTGAAACACTCTCTTTTCGGTGTAGGAGTAGAACACCGGATTCCATGAAGCTCACATGGTCTATGTCGGTTATTGCTAATGTCCCTATGTTTTAAGAAGATGATCTAATGTATGAATACGACTTATGTAAATGAATTATGAACTCTAACTAGTACTACTTGAGGGATACTACTTAGTATAGGTGAGGGTATGGGACTTTACCTATGCATCACAAGTGGGTTCTTTGAGGAGTTCTTGTGTGAGTCCTTCATATATGGTAAGGTATGAATTATGTTAAGGTTGGTTTCACTTATTATGATGTTTATTATGTATGTGACTATACGTATGTCTTCTTGATAGCTTTACTTAGTACATATGGGGGTATGAGACTTCATATGTACATTGCACAAGTGAACTTGAAAGGAGGTCATGCGTGATGTCTTATGATGGTGTAATGTAAATGGAACTCAAGTATGTAAGGTATAGGTTATGGATTTTTGTTATGGTCATGAATGTCTTTTACCTTGTAATGTGGATTGGCTAAATGTTCCTTGAATATGCATTATGGCTTCTAACTTGAAATAGCATGTTTTCAACTAAAGGTCCCTTTTTTGCATGATTTAAATGGTTTTAATTGCATGGCTTCCAAACTTAGTACAATTGATTGTGCTTACCCATATTTCTTTTTTTTTCTACTAAGTGTAGGTTTCGGGAAGTGATTGTGCTACTAAGAGACTCAAGATTGGATTTAGACTCTCTCCAAGACTTTTTGGTTTGTCCTCAAGTTCCGGGGACACACACATTATGACACTTATGTTCCTTATATTGTAATAGACTTCCTATGTACTTGTCATTTTGAGAGAATTCTACTGTAAAGGGATATGGTCCCTATTCGAGATTCTTATGTGTACTTAGATGGTTTCATTGAGATGATGATGTCTAGACATTCTACGTTCTATTTTCTATTATGAGACACTTTGACATTGATATTGAAAATCTTTTAAAATTCCGTGTTATTCAATGTCTATATGCAAAGACGAATATGCTAAGGGCTTGTATAAGAACCCTTCGGGGTTAAATACGTCGTGTTATGCCTAGGGGGTGCTCTCGAGGTGTGACACTTGCCTAAGTAAGACCTTCTTGTTTTAGATCTTAGGTGGATCCACTAGCTAAATATCCTACGAGGGCATGTAGTTATGGGATAAGGAGGTTGTTACTAGCCTGCCCTTTCTAGTGGGGGAGCTTCCATCTCAAGAGATTGCTTCTAGAAACCCGGCCTTTCCCACAGATAGCTTCCATCTCAGAGTCAATAACCACTCAGTTCCATCATTTGTTAGCTTTTAGGTAGATCCACTAGCTAAATATCCTACGGGGTCAAGCAGTTATGGGATAAAGAGATTGTTACTAGAAACCCTTCCTTTCTAGTGGGGGAGCTTCCATCTCAAGAGATTGCTACTAGAAATCCGGCCTTTCTCATGGAAGAGCTTCCATCTCATAGTCAATATCCACTTGGTTCTAAGCATTTATCCCACGGAGTACTCATTAAGTCATAACTTGTTTCATTAGGATATCTCATTAGATCATGTGTGATAATAACCTTTCACCATCCATATCTATATATAACATTATATTCAATTAGGTGAGAATTGCCTTTCAACCTAGAATATCCATTATGTGAGAAAATCCTTTCACATTATGTTCAGTATGTGTTCATGAGAATAGGCTTTCAATCAACACAATAACATCATCATAATCATGGACACTTCACTCTCAAAGTGTTCTTAATGCATATACATAAATCTCATAATCATACATAATTCTCATACTTTGTCCTTCAAGGACCATAAATCATATTCAATCAACACATCTATAATGATTACACTAAACATGGATAATATTATGATTCAAATAGTTCAATTACTACAAGCATAATCTCAAAATATCCTTCTTTCGTTAATTCATCCACGTCACAAGTCACAAATAGGAAATATGGGGATTTCATGGATTCTTGGGTATTTCAACATACAAACCATAATAAATCATCAATTCAATCATAATATAATATAATTAAATAATTAGAATCATTTTTTAAAGGAATCCATGATTTGGAGTAAAACCCTAGCTTTTGGGGAATTACTAGTTTTGAAATTGAGTTTGGAGGGACTCCATGGATGAAGAACATCCATGGATGAAGGACTACCATACCTTAGCAATGAAATTGAATATAAAACCTTGCTCCTTCAACCCTAGATTCATCTTCTTTCTTCCTCTTCCTTGGAGTTCTAGAGAGAATTTTTGGAGAGGGTTTGGGTCTTCTTTTTGGGATTTATAATTATGAGGAAGATGACTTTATTTGGGAACTTAAAAACCTTATATAGTTAGTCTAATTTAGTGTAAAACGGCATCAATTAATATTAATTAAAACCGGAAAAACCCAAAGTGCCCCTACACTTAACTGCCAAAATGCAGTTTCAAGCCTCACCCACGACCCTACTACCACAGTCTGTGGGCAGACTCACATGGTGTGCTATCAATTCGTGGTTTGGTCAAAGAGTTTCAACCATCCACGCCCCCTAACCTAAGGATGGTGGACCCACCCACGAGGCGTGTGTCCTGGTCTCATGGGTCACTACCTCAGATGGCCTCCATGGTGCCCACGTACGAAATTGACCCATGTGGCGTGGAAGGGCTTACAGGACGTAGGTCCCCTTCGTGGGTCACTGTCCATGCAACATTTTTGGGTCCTCCTCAAGGACCTATTGTTGGTCCTTGGGGTCCGTACCTTGATATTCTAACACGAAACCCTATATTTTTAGGTACAGAGAGGTACGTTTATGACTCTAACCCTCATGTTAAGCTCTAGTTTAGCCTACTAGTTTCCGAAGTGTTACAATATCTCCCTCCTGGGAACATTCATCCTCGAATGACAATCTAGACACCTTGGGGAAATAAAGACTCAAAACTAGCAGCCCATCATGCAAGAAACATCAAATAATGCAAAATTCAAAGGAGGCAACATCAGCTCCAACTCAAACATAATCAATGCAACATAAGGAAGTAGAAACTACATCTAACAAACCCCTATGCATGAAACTCAACATTTCTCATATTCATAGGAGGAACAAATTCTCCAACTAAAAGCATGCTCAACACAATATCATGGAGCCAATATGCAATTACTCTCAAAAGCATACCAAAGCAAGTTCATCAACTCATCTTATAGAGTCAAATAGGCAACTCATAATAAATTCACAAAAACATGAGGAACATAAATCATGAAAACTCATTTTCTTACTAAACATGAATTTCTCAAGAACATGCATAACATAAGGAAATCATGGCAAAACACATAGACACACATGATTCCCAAAACACTAAAACTCAAGAGAAACTACATACCTCAAGCTTGAATAGGAGTAGAAGGAAAGAAATGAGGATATCGAGACTTCATATTAGCCTCGACCAGCCAAGTAGCACCCTCAACTAGATGATTACTCCATAAAACCTTCATGAAAACAATTTCCTTGTTTCTCAATCTCTTGACTTGCCGCTCTAGGATCTTTACCGGAACCTCTTCATATGAGAGACTTTCATCAACTACCAACCCTTCTAGGGGAATAATGGATACCAGATCTCCAACACACTTCTTAAGCATAGAAACATGAAATACCGGAGAACCAGAGCCAACTCATTTGGCAAATCCAACTCATAGGCAACTTTACCAAATTAGTTCAAAAAATTTTATGGGCCTACATACCGAGGACTAAGTTTCCTTTTCTTGCCAAACCTCATCACACCCTTAATGGGTGAGATTTTCAAATAGACCCAATCGTTAACTTCAAATTCTAAATCCCTTCTTCTCACATCGGCATAAAACTTTTTTCTACTTTGCACCGTTCTCAACCTCTCTCTAATGAACCGGACTTTCTTAATAGATTCATAAACCAAGTCGGGACCAATAAGAGCAATTTCACCTAACTTGACCAACCAACCGGAGACCTACATCTCCTACCATACAAGGCTTCAAAGGGATCCATACTAATACTTTAATGATAAATATTATTGTAGGCAAACTCTATTAATGGCAAGTAGTCATCCCAATTACCCTTGAAATCTATAACATATGCCCTTAACATCTCTTCTAATGTTCGAATGGTACGCTCTGCTTTCCCATCAGTTTTGGGATGAAAAGTCGTGCTAAGCTTAACCTTAGTACCAAGCCATTTTTGGAATGACTTTCAAAAGTGTGAAGTAAATTGAGCACCCCGATCCGAAATAATAGATAAAGGGACCCCATGCAACTTCACTATGTCACTTATATATAACTTGTCATAGTCTTCCGCCAAATGAGAGACCTTGACAGGAATGAAGTGGGCTGATTTTGTCATATGATCTATAATGACCCAAATAGAATCATGCTGCCTTTGGGTGCAAGGAAAACCCACAATAAAGTCCATATTTACATCTTCCCACTTCCAAGTGGGAATACTTATATTTTGGGACAAGCCTCCCGACCTATGATGTTCAACCTTAACTTGTTGACAAGTAGGACATTTGGCTACAAATCCCATAATATCCTTCTTCATACCATTCCACCAATAAACTTTTCATAAATTACGGTACATCTTAATGGCTCACGGATGAATAGAATATTGAGAACTATGAGTTTCCTCTAAATTTTCTCCCTCAAACCATCAACATCTGGAACACATAACCGACCTTGGTACCTAAGCACCCCATCTCCCCCTAAGGAGAAAGCCTCAACATACTTCTTGAGTATCGACTCTTTTAACTCAACTAATATAGGATCAAGGCCTTGTTTAGACTTTACATCCATCACAAAGGACGATTTGGAACCATTATGGACCATGACACCACCCTTAGTGAAATCCACTAGTTGAACACCTAGTTGGGCCAACTATGCACCTCACAAACCAATTCTTTCTTTTCAACCTCTATATGAGCCACAATACCCATGGACAATCTACTAAGTGCATCTGCCACCATATTAGCTTTGCCGGGGTGATAAAGTACACTCATTTTATAATCCTTCAAGAGTTCTAACCACCTTCAATGCGGAAGATTCAAGTTTTTTCAACTAAACACATATTGAAGACTCTTGTGATCGGTGAAAACATCTACATGGACCCCATACAAATAATGTCTTCATATTATTAAGGTGAGCACAACCGCCGCTAATTCAAGATAATAGGTCGGATAAATCTTTTCATGGACTTTATGTTACCTTGAAGCATAGGCAATCACCTTACCATTTTGCATAAGCACACATCCCAATCCAATTTTAGAGGCATCAGAATACACCACAAAACCATCTGTACCCTCCTGTAAGGTCAACACCAGAGCGGAAGTAAGTCTATCTTTCAACTCTTGGAAACTTTTCTCACAAACTTCTGACCACACAAACTTAACTTTCTTTTGAGTCAAAGTCGTCAATAGGGAAGCAATGTAGGAAAACCCCTCAACAAACTTCCTATAGTAACCGGGCAAACCCAAAAAGCTTCTAATGTCTGAAGGAGTTAGAGGTCTAGGCCAAATCTTAACTGCATCTGTGTTCTTAGGATATACCTCAATACACTCACTTTACACAATATGACCAAGTAAAGCTACAGACCTTAACCAAAATTCACACTTAATAAACTTTACAAAAAGTTGTTGGTCCTTAAGAACTTGAAACACATTTCTCATATGGTCCACATGTTCATTCTCACTCCTTGAATAGATTAAAATATCATCGATAAAAATAGCCATAAACATGTCTAGGTATTGCCTAAATACTCTATTCATCAAGTCCATAAATGTCATCAGGGCATTTGTCAACCCTAATGACAAAACCACATATTCATAGTGACCATACTGTGTTCTAAAGGCCGTCATGGGAATATCAACCCCTCTCACCCTCAATTGGTGAAAACCCGAACAAAGGTCAATTTTGGAGAAATAGCTAGCCCCTTGAAGTTGGTCAAACAAGTCATCAATTCTCAAAATGGGATATTATTCTTGATGGTCAATTTATTCAATTGACGATAGTCGATGCACATTCTAAGAGACCCATCCTTTTTTCTAACAAACAACACAGGAGCACCCCATGGAGATATACTCGGTCGGATGAAACCCTTATCTAGAAATTCCTTTAATTTCTCTTTCAACTCTTTTAACTCCGTCGGAGCCATTTGATAAGGGGAGATTGAAATAGGTTGTGTATCCGGTAAAAGATCTATGCCAAAATATATTTCCTGCTCGGGAGGAATACCGAGCAAATCATCGGGGAAAACATCTAGAAACTCATTCAATATTGGAATTGACTCTAGAGAAGGGGTTTCAGATTCAACATCCCTCACCCTAACAAGATGGTAAATACACCCTCCCTTTGTAGATCATCTTCCTAGCTTTAAGACAAGAGGAAAATTGACCTCTAGGGATAGAATTTACCCCCTTCTACTCTAGGATAGACTCATTTGGAAATTGAAACTTAACCACCCGAGTCCTACAATTGATAGAGGCATAACATGCATGCAACAAATCCATACCCAAAATCACATCAAAGTCTAACATGTCTAACTCCACCAAATCTACCAAAGTAATTCTATGGGACAAGGAAATGGGACAACTTTTATAAACTCTTTTAGCCACTACCGTGTCACCAACTGGGGTAGAAACTGAAAAAGGTTCTAATAACACTTCGGGGAGGATATTAAACTTCATGGACACATAAGGTGTCATAAAGGACAAAGTAGCACCGGGATTTAACAAGTTATACACATCAATAAGAATGACTTTTAACATACCGGTTACCACATTTAGGGAGCTCTCCTGGTCATCTCGGGATCAAAGAGCATAAAAGTGGTTTTGCTTTGGGGCATTGGAGTTTAAACCACTTGTTCCTTGCCTTCTTTCCCGTTGGCCGAAAGTATTAGGTAATTTCTCAATTGATGACCACTCTTTCCACAACCAAAACACACGTCGGTGCTGGCTAGGCACTTAACATCATGATTCTTCCCACATTTTGCACAATTTGGCCTATTAACATAAGAGCCACCACTACTACCTCCTTGAATTTTAGGGTTAGAAACCCTATCCTTGTTGACCCTTGGGGAACCATTTGAGGAACCTTGGTTGGAGAACCTTTATTTGAACCTTGGTCGACCTTGTCCATCAGACTTAGCATTAGAGAAATTCTCATCACCGGTTCTAGCTCTTTTCACCTATTTATTCTTTTCCTTGAGTTTCTGCTCTTTCATTTGTTGGGCATGCACCATGAGACGTTAAATATTCATATTCAGGATAAACATTGCTACATGGCATTCTTTAACTACCATGTTGGAAACTCCCAGAAAAAATTGATTCATCTTAGCCCATGAGTCTACCACCATAGTTGGAGCATACTTGGATAGTTGGGTGAACTTTAGAGCATACTTTTCATACTCATACCTCCATGCCGAAGGTTAATGAACTCTTGTATCTCTTTTTCACTCAACTATAGGGGAAAGAATCTATAAAGAAATGCTAATTTGAATGACTCCCATTCTAGCAGACCCACTCCTATGGGTCTCTCACCCTTCCACTAATCATACCAAACTTGAGCCATATCTTTTAGTTGATAGGCGACTAACTCCTCCTTTTCTTCCAAAGAAACCCTCATAATAGCAATTACTTTATAAACCTCGTCGATAACCCTTTGGGGATCCTCTTCCATTTTGGAGCCATGAAATTCAGGAGGGTTCATTCTTGCAAAATCCCTAACCCTTGAAGCGGTCGAATTCACATTTGGATTCACATGAGCCACAACATCTCTATTGGCCAAAACTGTCACTGCTTGAGCTTGAGTTGTCAAAACTTAAGCTTGAGTCACATAGCTTAGGCCAATAGTTGAAAAGTCGACCTAGCCTCCACATCTGACATAGTCGAAGGATTAATCAGAGTTGATTAGCTTGAGGAGCTTGATTAATTTGAGGATTTTCCTCATTCACATTGTCACCCTCCATTCTTCTAGCGATAGCCCTTCGTGTATTTATATCCTGAAGACACTAGAGAAGGGTTAGGAGAGGGACTTTATAGAGTTAAACTCTCTAGCACGACTTAAGAGTAATGAAAGAAGTGAAATTTTCCTAAACATCTTATATCCTCTTATTCATAAGTGTGGCGCACTTCACACTCATGAACAAGACTCTACTAAATGTGGCTTATGAGACATCATCCTAAAATCATTCTAAGCCTTGTGCTGTGATATAATGTTTTCCACAACCCAGGGATGCCCCTAGATGTAACAAGGCACATAGAACCCAAAAAAGCTCCATGTAAGCCACTTAGCATATCATAACATAAGCAATAGAACAATAAGAGTAAAATGCATTTCAAGTCCAAACTTTTCATAAAGGAAAGTGGAAGTCTAGACTTGTCTCAATTAGCCATCTAATACAATACTTGAATAAAAATAGGGTCATAGCCCTTACAACATAATCCAGAAATGAAATACAAGAATGAAACTACAATGACAATATCCGTCCTCGAATCATGAGGACTCATCAAAAGCAAGGAGAAATGAACAAATTCAAACTCTAGCCACAATGGGGACCACCTTGGGAACCGAACCCTACACTTGGGTAAAATATAGGAAAATATGGGTTACTACAAAGTTGCACTACGTAGGATAGTCATGCACAAAATCATGAAAACATGCTAAAATGGACTTTTTAGTTGAATGTATGCAACTTACTAAGTTAAAGCATCATTTGAAGATAATGGAAAAAGCATAAGGCATAAGCATTTTCATGACATGGTTCATCATAGCATAAAAGACACATACCATAAATACCCTCAAAGCATACTTGTGCAATGCAAGAATAAGATCCCATAATACCACCCATGCTAAGTAAAGCTTCTCGAGTAACCATAGTTTATAATCTATATTCTTTACATAGTGGGAATAAGCCTTAACCGACATAGACCATGTGAGCTTAACATGGAATTCGGTGTTACCCACACCGAAAAGGGGTGTCCTATTTTCCTAAGGTAAGACCATCATTTGTTAGCTTTTAGGTAGATCCACTAGCTAAATATCCTACGGGGTCAAGCAGTTATGGGATAAAGAGATTGTTACTAGAAACCCTTCCTTTCTAGTGGGGGAGCTTCCATCTCAAGAGATTGCTACTAGAAACCCGGCCTTTCTCATGGAAGAGCTTCCATCTCATAGTCAATATCCACTCGGTTCTAAGCATTTATCCCACGGAGTACTCATTAAGTCATAACTTGTTTCATTAGGATATCTCATTAGATCATGTGTGAGAATAACCTTTCACCGTCCATGTCTACATATAACATAATATTCAATTAGGTGAGAATTGCCTTTCAACCTAGAATGTCCATTATGTGAGAAAAGCCTTTCACATTATGTTCAGTATGTGTTCATGAGAATAGGCTTTCAATCAATACAATAACATCATCATAATCATGGACAATTAACTCTCAAAGTGTTCTTAATGCATATACATAAATCTCATAATCATATATAATTCTCATACTTTGTCCTTCAAGGACCATAAATCATATTCAATCAACACATCTATAATGACTACACTAGACATGGATAATATTATGATTCAAATAGTTCAATTACTACAAGCATAATCTCAAAATATCCTTCTTTCGTCAATTCATCCACGTTACAAGTCACAAATGGGAAATATGGGGATTTCATGGATTCTTAGGAATTTCAACATATAAACCAAAATAAATCACCAATTCAATCATAATATAGTTTAATTAAATCACTAGAATCATTTTTGAAAGGAATCTATGACTTGGAGTAAAACCCTAGCTTTTGGGGAATTACTAGTTTTGAAATTGAGTTTGGAGGGACTCCATGGATAAAGACTATGCAAGGATGAAGGACTACCATACCTTAGCAATGGATTCCAATGAAATTGAGTAGAAAACCTTTCTCCTTCAACCCTAGCTTCACCTTCCTTCTTATTCTTCCTAGGAGTTCTAGAGAATGAGCTTTTTTAGAGGGTTTGGGTGTTTCTTTTGGGATTTCGAATTATGAGAAAGATGACTTAATTTGGGGACTTACAACCTTATATAGTTAGTCTAATTTAGTGTAAAATTACGTCAATTAATATTAACTAAAACCGTGATACCCCAAAGTGCCCCTACACTTAACTGCCAAAAGGCAGTTTCAGGCCTCACCAACGACCACACGACCCCGGTCTGTGGGTAAACTCACGTGGCGTTGTTTCTATCTGTGGTCTTGTCAGAGAGTTTCGACCATCCACACCCCCTGACCTATGGATCATGGACCCACCCACGGGGTGTGGGTCTTGGTCTCATGGATCACTGTCTCTGGTGACCTCCATGGTGCCCACCTTTAAAACTGACCCACGTGGCGTGGAAGGGCCTACGGGACGTAGGTCCGCTTCATGGGTCACTGCCCAAGCAACATTTTTGGGTCCTCCTCAAGGACCCATGGCTGGTCCTTGTACGTCATACCTTGACGTTCTAACACGAAACCCTATATTTTTAGGTACGGAGATGTACATTTACGACTATAACCCTTATCTTAAGCTCTAGTTTAGCCTACTAGTTTCTGGAGTGTTACAGTGCACCAACTTGAGGAGTCTGGAGGATGGGCTCTGGGGAGCCGCGCCACTCAGTGCGCCCCAACCAAGGTTTTGAAGGATAGGATCTGGCGCCCTATGCCACTCATTACGCCAGGATCGCCAGGTCCTCCACCCTTTCCCTCTTCTTTCCATTTGAGTTCCCTCAAATCGTACCTTTGTTTTCTAGTTGCTTTATACACTCTAAGGTATGTGTAAACATTGATAGATCATCTATAACATGAGATCATAACCCTTGAATCCATAATTCAAATTCAAGGTAGAGCTAGGAGTCAAGTGAAAAGAGTTCTTAGAGCCTTTCACAAGTCTTTTACAATCGTTTTAAACTTTTTTTAATGACTTAAGCATTAAGTTTGAGAAAGAGTAGAACTGAGTTCATCTCTTTAAAATGATGTATGGGGACTAAGTACTCCCAAAGAGCAAATGTTTTCTCATTTAAGATAAGAGGAAACACCGATTTCAAAATGAGTTTTCATGAGCAATTTTTAGTTCCATCTCTTTTAAGAGATAAGTTTTGAGTAATAAACTCAATCCATAGAGAAAGAGTTGTGTTTTTAAACATATGAGCTGAGTATATTTTAGGAGTAGTATTGAGCACCGATATGGGATGAGTTCATAATAACTCAAGTCTCCATAAACCATGTAGCCATTGTAGGTAGAAAGGGTCATACTTTTTAGATGATTCATTAATACTTTTAAGCATAGACTAGTGAATCCACTTAGTTGAGGCATTATATATCTATGCTAGTTATAGGACAGTTCTGGTAGCATGAGCGAGACGCCGTATCATCACATAGCACATAGTGATGGTTGTTAGTTAGAGAATCTCCCAATAAGAGTTCATTTTTTGAATTCTAATATAGAATTGAGATATTATTGTATTTTTCAATACTTAGAGATGTTATCTACCTGTTTAAAATGCTTATTATAAAATGCATCTTTATTGTTGTTTTATTTCTACATTGAGTTGAGTATCCATGAGTTTAGTAAAGCTGAGGTAAGTGTTTCTTTCAAATTTTAGTTTAAGCTTATGTCATGTTTAGCTTTCTCCTCGCATGCTCGTACATTCAATGTACTGGCGCCATTTGGCCTGCATGATTTTATGATGCAGAGATAGGTAACTAGGATCAGCATCTAGCGCTTCGTTGATCAAATTAAGCATTCAGAGTTAATTGGTGAGCCCCTATGCTTTCCGGAGGTTCCCTTTTTATATTGTTTTAATATTTCAGTCGTTAGGATGATCGGAGGTCTTGTCCCGATATCCCTTATAGTATTAGAGGCTTCATAGACAGATAGTTATAGTTCTTTAATCTTTACATTTTAATTGTTTTGTTATAGGACTTGAGTTACCACTTTGGCTAGTTGAATGTTTTTTTCTAATACATTCTAAGTTATTTTGAGACATTTGAATAAAGTTGCATTTGATTTCTTGTATTAATGCTTAAAGTCTTCTGCTAAGAGTTTAGCCAGGCCAAGGTTCCCTAGGCGGGACTGGCATTCGAGAACCATTGTTGGGGCCAAACAAACCCTTGGCTTGGTTAGACTCTCAGCGGAAGACTTTAAGCATTAATAAAATAAATTAAATGCAACTTTACACAAGTGTCTCAAAATAACTTAGAATGTTTTAGAAATAAACATTCAACTACCCAAAATGGAAACTCAAGTCTTATAACAAAACAATTGAAATGCAAAGACTAAAGAACTATAGTTATCTGTCTATGAAGCCTCTAATACTATGAGGGATGTTGGTACAAGATCCCCAATCATCCTAACAACTGAAATACTAAAACAATATAAAAAGGGATCCTCTAGAAAGCAAAGAGGATCACCAACTGACTCTGAATGCTGAACTGGATCAACGAAGCGTTGGATGTTGATCCTGGTTACTTGTATCTGCATCATAAATTGATGCAGGCCAAATGGAATCCGTACATTGAATGTACGAGCATGCGAGAGGAAAGCTAAACATGGCATAAGCTTAAACTGAAATCTGAAAGAAACACTTACCTCAACCTTACTCAACTCATGGATACTCAACTCAATGCAGAAATAAAACAGCAATAAAGATGCAGTTTATAATAAGCATTTTAAACAGGTAGATAACATCTCTAAGTATTGAAAAATACAATAATATCCACTATAAGAAAAATGATTTTTAGCGAGGGGAAATTCAGTCGCTATAAGTCTAGATCCGGTCGTTATTAGTCAATAACGACCGAATGAAAAATGGTCGTCACCGGTTGCTAAAAGCTTTGTCGTTAAAAGTCGACGATAAAAAATCCAATCGTTATTTTCATTTTAACGACCAAATTTTCCTTTCGTTTATTGTCATTCCAGTCATTAAAAACCTTCAATTACAGTAGCAAATTCAATTTGTATAAGTTCTTTTAGCAACTAGATTTTACCTTTCTTAATTGTGTGTGTACTTAGATTTAACAACCAAAAATGTGATCAGTATACGCTTATTATCATAGAAATGTTTAAAAACTAAATAGTCATCTTTCTTGAATTGAGATATGTATTAACTTTCGTAGTTAATTACAAAGAATTAAGCATCACAATACAAAATTATACATATCAAAATTGTACGACTCCCAACTAAATGAGAATATTATGTAACATGTACACATGATATATAATATCATTAAACAACTCCTATTAAGATAAAAAAAAAATGTCTCTCTTGTGCTTCAACTTCTTTTAATTTCTCAGTCACATATAATTGCTCTGCACTTTCTTCAAGGTTCTTACGATTTCAATTTTTTGATCTGTACAAAGAAAAAAATCAATGTTAGTTTAGTATAAAGTACTCCTAATGGCTACTAGTTTACCTATTTTATTTAACAAAACAAAGCCTTAATATAGGTTGCTCAAAACCGTACACATTTTTAGTATGACAACAGATATAGTCACACAAACAACTAAGAGAAAAACAAATAAATGCAATCATAGATGGAATACTTGCTGGAATTCGATTGACAAGACAGTGATTGTGGATCCACTTATTATGCCCTTTTTAAGTTAAAACCCCTATAGATATCCACCAAGTCACCCGCAACAAACAAAAGATTGTGATATAAGATTGCAAGTCTACATATCTAACAAAAAAATACTCTTTTTTAATATCTCACGTGACGTTTATATCTTTACCAGTCAATTTTGATTGCATATCATTCAATACTTCCTACTCTATTTATGCAAAAATAGAGTCATCAAGCAAGACAAATCATTCTTATATAAGCAGATACTACCCAATGAAAATTTTGCAAAGGCTAGGAAACAAACAAAAACCTCTTGAATATTTAGATAAAATCACCACTTTCCAAGCTAATTAACCATTTACCTCTTATGTGACCAAGTCCTTACGTTTAAAGTATCGCCATGCTACTATAGGTTATCCACCATCGTAATCACTCCCGCATAAAAAGCCACATCACGCTAAGAGATCATTTACTGACAAAGAGATGCATTGTATTACACATTAAAAGTTCACATCAATGACCATAGGTACATATACCTACAGTCAAACATTACAAGTTTGTGTGCTACATTAAAAGTTCACATCAATGACCATAGGTATATATACCTAAAGTCAAACATTACAAGTTTGTGTTCTAAGATGATGTGATGGCTACATGAAAAACAATTAGGCTCACACATGAGTAGGCAGAAGATATAAGTAGATAAAATTGTGTCATTTCTAAGAGTTAAAGTTACACAATCACACGGTTTTAAAATTTACCAAGTTATAATGGATACATAATTGATCAGATAGTGACTCAACAACACCAAAATCCTAACAAGAACTGTAATGTCCGTGAAATATATAATATAAGACCACTACAGAAAACCTGGAATGTGCTATTTAAGCATATTTAATAAAAAGAAAGTAAACTTGTAGCCGTCATTCATGTGATCTGTGATGCAAATTTGTCCCGATGATTAATGTGCAAAGATAGAAAGTATTAGCATCTTTTATTATAGAATTATAACTCGAGGACAAAGCAAGAAAGTGAAGTAACTGACCCAAAATTCTTCCAATTGTGCTGCATTGATGGCCAAGCCTTTCGCCCATCAAGAAGGTGCTTACATTTGGAACATGTGACAACAAAAATATGGACATAATTATAAATACATTTTTTCAATGTATAGCTGCAAATTGGAACCTATCTTGCTTTAGTTACTGTGTTGTTTAGCTGACATGCAACTAGCACATAATTATTTGAGGTACCATTATTCATAATTTTCTCACTAAGCGAATTCAACTACTTCATATTAATGAACATCAATTGCTTCATATTTAACATATAAGAGAACCATCAAGATGAAAAACCACATTCAAATTGGAAGTCCAACTTTAGTTTCTCAATGTCTTTAACTAAGGATATACATGTAGACCTACTTTCATGTAAAATTTCTAAGTGGAAGCGCTAAAAATATCTCAACGACCATATATTTCCAAGTGAGTAATCTCGGGCAGGTACTAATATTTGGCATATGCAGTCACAATTGGTCATTTACAGAGAGATCAGAGGCTCTTTTGATGTTTGTATTTGTGTTAGTCAAATTGCAAAGGCATTAAAAAAATTTAAGTCCCAACTCCCCTGTTGTTAATAATTCCAACATGTTTTCTTGCTCTTTTTTATCATTGTCATTATACAGGTTCTTGAAAAGAGTTTATGCACATATTTGGTTCACATCAATTAGTGGCATCGGTTAGGTCCTGATACTCTAATAGCTTTGTCAAATGTTCACTGCTAAACTATAGCTCATCAGAGATGCTTCAGTTAAACTGCACGGGAACTCATACTCTTTTCCATCTTATTTATCTTATTACATGATCTATAAATTGAATCTCATTGAATTGAGTTCCTTTCCTAGGAGGTAACTGTTGTAGGGAAAATATTCTGATTTTTCAAAAATAGATAAAATTCAAAAATAATTAGAACTGAAAGGAAGAGAGTTAAACTAAACTGGATAGGGGAGTTCTAGTTTTTTCCTTATCCAACCTCATTATTGAGTATTACCTCACCTAAGTTAAATATGAGAACAAAAGTTCTACATGAGCTATGAAAAAATAGAACTTCATACTATTATTGAAAGTAGTTTTTGGTTTTATAGTTTATTTCGAATTCTTAGAGGTAGTTCCTTTCAGATTGTCTAACTGGACAAACCTAAAACCTACTATTTGATAAGAAGGTTAGCAAACAAAAATTGAATTTCATTATCGTTTTGACTCAAAGGACTATGATTTCTTAGTTTACAATATTCACTTATAGTTGTTTTGGTTTGGGAACAAAATATTGCAAGTTTGAAAATTTATCTGCATCGATTCTCCTCTCTCTCTCTCTCTCTCTCTCTCTCTTCGATTCTCCTAGCTGCTTAGGCAAAGCACCGACTAGCGAGCAGCCGCGAAATCTGGCCGGCAACCGGGCGCCGCTTCCGATCCGGCAAGCGAACGCCAGAAACCTCGCAAGGACCAGCTCCGACTGGCGAACGACAATCTTCTCTCTCTGGTCTCCTTCGCTCCAGCGAGGACGTGAACGACAGTCAGGAGCTCCGGCGAGCAACCAACTCCGGTGAAGGCAAGGTAATCTCCGGCGAATTGTTTGTCGCCGGAGACCAACCAGATCTTGCCGGAAAATCGCCAAAGACCAGGTTCTATCTATCCTTTCTCCCTCTCCTTCTTGCGCTAAACCTATTTTTTGGGCCCTTTATTGCGGATTGGTGTTCTTGTTTTCTACTTTGAATCCCTGTCTGTTAACTAATTTAGTCTTGCTTGGTAGGTAATTACACCCAACTTGCAATAATCTGAAGAACTTAGGAGTAGATTTTAAGGTTAATTGATTGTACATTGTGCATCACACTTTGATTATCTGGATTTTTATTTTTTGGTTGTTTCTGATTGACATTTTAAGTGTATCCCTGTGTAGATTGTACATTAGATTCAGTATCTTTCTAGTGGATTTGGTTCCTGATGGTGGTATTGAGTCGTGTCTTTGGTTGAGGCCGAGGAAGAGGGAAAGTAGGGGTAAGTGGGTTACGGGTTCCCATAATTTGAGGGTAGGATCATGGAACATAGGTTCATTGACGGGGAAGTCCATAGAGCTAGTGAAAATTCTCAAGAGAGAAAGATAAATATAGCTTGTGTCCAAGAGACTAGGTGGGTAGGTGCCAAGGCTCGGGTTGTAGAGAGGTTTAAGTTGTGGTACTCAGGGGGCTCCAGGGATAGAAATGGAGTGGGTATTTTAGTGGACGGGGATTTGAGGGAGCAAGTGGTGGAGGTTAGGAGGATCAATGATAGGTTGATGATGGTTAAGCTAGTCATTGGAGAATGTACTTTGAGTGTTATTAGTGCTTATGCACCCCAAGTGGGCTTGGACGAGGAGGCCAAGAAGCTCTTTTATGAGGATTTGGATGAGTTAATTAGAGGGATACCGAACACCGAGAAAATTGTCATTGGTGGAGATTTTAATGGCCATATCGGGGCAACTTCTAATGGCTTTGATGATGTCCATGGAGGCTTTGGTTTTGGGGAGAGGAATGGGGGTGGAACTTCGCTTCTAGATTTTGCTAAAGCTTTTGAGTTGGTGATTGCTAAATCATGCTTTCCGAAGAAGGAGTTCACTTGGTCACCTTTCGTAGCTCGGTAGCTAAGACTCAGATAGATTACTTTCTCCTTAGGAAGGGTGATAGAGGCCTCTTTAAGGACTGCAAGGTTATTCCAAGTGAAAATCTTACTACCTAACACAAGCTTTTGGTGATGGACCTGGAAATCAAGAGGGCTAGGAGGAAGAAGATTACATCGGATCGACCGAGGATTAAATGGGGTGGCTTGACCCTTGCCCTCTCTCGGGAGATGGGTGAGAAGCTGATTGGGATGGGGGCTTGGAGTGGTAGCGGGGACGCGGACGCCATGTAGAATAAAGCAGCTAGTTGCATTAGGGAAGTTGCCTCAAAGGTCTTGGGGGTATTAAGGGGTAACTTTGGAGGCCATAAAGGAGATTGGTGGTGGAATGGGGAAGTCCAAGGCAAAGTGGAAGCGAAGAAGGCTTCTTAGACTGAGTGGGTGGAATGCGTAGACGAGGAAGTGAAGCGGGCGCTTAGGAAAGTTTATAAGACGACAAAGACAGAAGCTAAGTTAGCAGTTACGAAGGCTAAGACGGCAGCTTTCGAACGCTTGTATGACGAGCTGGGGAACAAAGGTGGGGATAAGAAATTGTATAGGCACGCAAAAGCAAGAGAGAGGAAGGCTCGCGACTTGGACCAAGTGAAATGTATCAAGGATGAGGAAGGCAAAGTATTGGTGGATGAAATCTCCATCAAGCAGAGGTGGCGAAAATACTTTCACAAACTTTTAAATGAAAAAGGGGGCGGAGACATTGTGTTGAATGATTTGGCGCACTCTGAAGGACTTGGGGACTTTGGGTACTGTAGGTGTTTTAGGATTGAGGAGGTTATACGTGCTATTAGTAGGATGAGCAGGGGAAGAGCGACCAGACCCGATGAGATTCCAGTGGATTTTTGGAAGAGCGCGGACAAGGCAGGTATAGAGTGGTTAACCAGGCTGTTTAATGTTATTTTTAAGACAGCAAAGATGCCTGATGAATGGAGGTGGAGTACAATGGTTCCGTTGTATAAAAACAAGGGCGATATCCAGAACTGTAACAACTACAGGGGTATCAAATTGCTAAGCCATACTATGAAGATCTGGGAGAGAGTGGTGGAGATGAGGGTGAGAAGAGGGGTGTCCATCTCAGAGAATCAGCTTGGATTCATGCCGGGACGATCGACTACCGAAGCCATTCATCTTATGCGAAGACTGGTAGAAAAATATAGAGAAAGAAGGAGAGACCTTCACATGGTGTTCATTGACCTTGAAAAGGCCTATGACAAAGTACCGAGGAATGTACTGGAGGTGCTTGGAGGCTAGAGGTGTACCGATGATTTATATTAGGGCGATAAAAGACATGTACGGTGGAGCCAAGACTCGGATTAGAACGGTCGGAGGAGACTCGAAACATTTCCCAGCTGAGATAGGGCTGCATCAGGGATCTGTTCTTAGCCCTTTTCTATTTGCTTTGGTGATGGATGAGTTGACGCAGTCGATTCAGGAGGAGGTCCCATGGTGTATGTTATTTGCGGATGACATAGTACTGATTGATGAAATGCGGGACAGAGTTAATGTGAGGTTGGAGGTATGGAGACAAGCGTTGGAGTCCAAAGGGTTCAGGTTGAGTAGGACCAAAACAGAATATTTGAGGTGCAATTTCAGTGATGTGGTGGAGGAGGCAGAGGTGGAAGTGAGACTTGCCACACAGATCATTCCTAAGAGAGAAAGTTTTAAGTATCTTGGGTCTGTAATCCAAGGAAGTGGTGACATTGATGATGATGTCACACATCGCATTGGGGTTGCTTGGATGAAATGGAGGCTTGCCTCTGGAGTCTTGTGTGATAAGAAAATCCCATCTAGACTTAAAGGTAAGTTCTACAGAGTGGTAGTTAGACCGGCCTTGTTGTATGGAGCGGAGTGTGGCCAGTCAAGAACGCACATATCCAAAAAATGCATGTTGCGGAGATAAGGATGTTGAGATGGATGTGTGGGCACACTAGGAGCGATAAGATTAGGAACGAGGTTATTCGAGAAAAGGTGGGAGTGGCCTCTGTGGTGGACAAACTGAGGGAGGCGAGACTAAGATGGTTTGGACATGTGAAGAGACGGGGCGCAGACGCCCCAGTGAAGAGGTGCGAGGGGTTGGCTGTAGAGGGTACGCAGAGGGGTAGAGGTAGGCCTAATAAGTATTGGGGAGAGGTGATTAGGCAGGACTTGGCTTAGCTTCACCTTACCGAGGACATGACTCTAGATAGGAAGGAGTAGAGGTCGCGTATTAAGGTTACAGGGTTAGCATATTGTTTTTTCTTGCAAGGGTTTGGGTTGTTAGCGTTTGTAGTAGTCCTAGTCTTGCATGTGTAGTTCTTGTCTGTGATACCTATAGCCTTATGTTGTTTACCGAGCCTTACTTCCCACAGTATTTCACTGATGTTATTATCTCCTTGGTTGATTATTCACTATCTTCCTTATTGGATGTTATGTTTTATACACTGCTCCCCTCCCCTTTTACTTGGATGTGATGTACTTGAGCTAAGGGTCTCTCGGAAATAGTCTCTCTACCTCCACGAGATAGTGGTAAGGTCTGCGTACAATCTACCCTCCCCAAACCCCACCTAGTGGGATTTTACTGGGTATGTTGTTGTTGTTGTTGTAGTTGTTTTGGTTTGGATAGACTAATTTTACGTCTAAGAATTATAGAAAGGAAGATAGAGAGGCTGAGTGGGTTCTTTCTCAGAAACCTCTATAAGAGATAATCACCAATGTTTGAACCTAAAAGTGAGGACCATCTATGATTGTTGAACAAGCTATGCGTTGAGTCGAAATAGCCATGTCTCTCATATACATTTACTCACATCTAGTGTTTACATAAAATAAATAATTGCATGATGAGTGTCTTGCATACATATGCATAAGTATATTTACTTTGAAGATTATATTACTTGGTTTGGTATCATTTTGAAGTAGAGCCAACACAATTTTTAGATGCAATTCATAAACTTAGAAAAATAACCAATGAACGAAGAGAATTTCATATGGTCAGGAAAAAATTTCATGGAGAAAAATTAATTGATCACTCGAAGATGATGCTAAAAGTTAATGTTTTTTTTTACTTTCTCTCAAAAGTTGTTTTAACATGGGTTCTTAAATTCTGATTTTGTCAACAGACACGAATCAATTTATCAGATTCAACTAATGGAACATTTTCCTCATCCATAGTTATACAAATGAATCAGATTACACCTCACAAACACCAAAAAAATTTAGAAGTCATGCAACAAGCTTATTTAAACTCATACTATTTTAAAAATAACATTATCTAATACTCCATAACTACATGAAGTAAAGAAGATATCAATTGTACAATTGAACTTCCTAAAGCAATGTAAAAAATAAAAGTTGTTGTCCTGTATAGCTCATATATTTGTTCCATTATGTGGAAAACTTTCCAGTAGTCATTTTTTTAGATACCAGTTAAGAAACATAACTATGACTTTAGCTTTATAAATCTAAAGAAGCTAGAGAAAGTCCTAACCATAACTACAGAAAGTAAAGCAGAACTAAAAACACAGAAAACTTCAGAAGTCATGTAACAAACTTAATTCACCTAAATCTATTTTTAAAAACATCAGCATGCAATACTCTATAACTATCGAGAGTAAAGAGGGTGTCAGAAATGCAATAAATGCTAAAACATAGAGAGGAAGAACCGACTTGCTTATTTTCCTAATAAATTAGTAAAAGAGGAGATCTAGCAGATCTCTATGTTTTGGGAAGCGGTGGGTGAAGAGTTGTAGATCTGAAAAACAAAAAGGGAAACATATAATGCCTTTTATTTTTTATTATATATTAAGTAATATAAATTATTGGCTGAAATCAGCCTTTTTAACATCCGGATATTATCTCTAGCTAATATTAAACTAAAAATTAACTTTTACCGAGTGAAAAAAAATTCGTTACAAATATATTTTTAAGGACCAAATTTGAACCTGATCCTAAGAATTTTTTGTTAAATGTCAAATTTCATGTAGTGATCTCAATTGTATATAAGAATACAAAAATAAACTTTGTTTGGGAGATTCTCTAACCAACAACCATCACTACGAGCTATGTGATGATACAACATCTCACCCACACAGCCCGAATTGTCCTATAACTTGTCGGGATATAGAATGCCTCAACTAAGTGGATCCACTAGTTTATGCTAAAAAGCATTATGGAATGATCTAACAAGTATGACCCTTTCTACCCACGATGGCTACATGGTTTATGAAACGACCCAAAAAGTTCCTAAAAATGTGCTTCGGAAGTTACCGAAAGCTTGTTTTAGCTATATCTAAAAATTCGTGTCGTTTTTCGAAAATCCAACTTCATATTCTTGTTTAGGGGGTCAAATTGAGTGGAAAATGGGTCTAACCCAAATTTTAGAGCAACCGTATCAAAATCCAAAATTTCCAAGTGAAGCCTTTTTCGAGGGTCTACTTTGGAGGGTCATATATCCTAGCACACAAATAATTGGGTGGCCCATAACATATCCATGGAAATCCCTTTGAGTTAGCTACCCAACGCACTTCGTTTCAACTCATTCGGAGTTTAGACGAAGAAGTTATGCCCATTTTCGTAAAATCTGTCCGTGCAGGAAATGCAAATTCCAGTGACCGAATTTACTGTTCACCCGCCTCATTTTTTTTTCTAAGTGTTGGTTCCGTTTTTCCAAAGGGCATATTTTATTTCCTATATAACATTAATTCAATTCCCATCTCTAAAACATTTCCCAAAACACCTCTCCCATATTTAAACACATTTTCTCTCAAGTTCTCTCAAGAACCCTAATCCAAAACCTTCCTCAAGATTGAAGAGACTCATGCTCCAAGTTCCAAGCTTCCATTGAAGACACTCTCAAGACCTTCATAAAGACTCAAGGTATGTGGTGTTGAATTCATGGGTCCTTTCACCCATAGTGCCTAGTCTCTATTCTACTCACTAATTCATGGTTTAAGTTGAGAATTCATAAATTAGTCTTGTTCCTTGTATAAATTTCCTGCACAAAAGAATTTTAAACATGAAAAGTGATTGTTTTGAGCATGTTGTGACTCTAGAACTTGAATCTAAATTTAGAATGGATGTGGAGATTTTTCATGTGGTCTTGTGGGTGTTAAAAAGCGTTGTTGTAGGTTGTTCATTGGTTTGGCTGCATAATTACTACCCTATTTTCCATGCTCTTTGATCCCATTACATGCCTTTAAGGTGTTTGACAAAATGTCCAATTATGGAGAATTGATGAATTGATGCTTTAGGGCTTGAGTTATCAGATGTGTGGCATTCCAGAGATGTGTTGATGACAAACTAAGCTTGTGTATATGTTCATTCCATAGATGAGATTGCATTAGAGTCTAATAGGAATTTTCTATATAAAGTGTTGCATGACCATACCCGGTCCGGGAGAAAAGAATCGAATAACCATGTGAGAGGTTTATATCTCACCACCTAGGATGCTTGGGGTGTGACCAACATCAACCATGTGAGGGGTTTATACCTTGCCACCAGGGTGTCCGGGTGTGAACGACATCCCCCATCCTAAGTTGGGGTTATAGATTGGTCGGATCATGCACACACATATGATATCTACTATTAGTATAGATTTACTTAAACATGTTTTGACTTCACTTTGATCATGCATCCTCATATTGCTATTCATTATGCCTATGGAACTATTTCTTACATTTCGATTGTGTCCTTGTCTATTGTTGTATTGCACCCCGCATACTTAGTACATTCCAAAGTACTAAGGTATATTTTGCTTACATGATGTCACCATGTAGGGATCGGAGCTACTCTTGATCCTTCTCTCCATCCACGTGGCTAGTACGATACTTATCCGAGTTTGTTGGTGAGTCCTCAATGATTCGAGGGCTATGTTATGTTTCCTACTCCTATGTTTTGAGACTTTAGCTTGCAATTGTATTTTGACTATAAGGGGAGCCGGTAGTATGTCATGGCCCCCGTCCTATCTATGTATGTAGAGGTATGCGTTGGACAAGTATTTTGTAAATGGGCTTGACTCTTATTCTATGATGTTATTTTGAAATGGTTTGCCCTTAGTCTCTAATTCCCGTTATTTAATGTTGAATGTACTTCCGCGACCAATGAAGTGTGATGACAAATTTGAGAGGCTTGTTTGGGGTTCCTTCGGGTTCCTCATTCGCCATGTCACGTCTAGGACCTAGGCTTGGGTCGTGACAAGCTTGGTATCAGAGCACTAGGTTGTTAAATCCTCGAAGTCCAACACACCACGTTGAGTAGAGTCCTAATCATGATTATGAAGCGCGCCACGACTATGAATGGGAGGCTACAAAACGTTTTAGGAAAGGTTTCCCTTCTTCATGTTCTAGCTCGAGGTCATGAGTTGGGTAGTTCTTCTCATGTACCTTAAGTTGTCTAGAAGCATAAGCTATAACCTTACCTCGCTACATCAACACACAACCTAGGCCGACTCTGGATGCATCACAATAGATCACATAACCATCTGAACCCTCTGGTAGAGTCAAGACAGGAGCTGTAGTCAACCTAGTTTTCAATTCTGCGAAGCTTTTCTCACAATAGATGACCACTGGAACTTAACCTTTTTCTGAGTCAACTTAGTCAATGGAGAGGCTATGGATGAAAATCCTTCCACAAATCGTCTGTAATAACCTGCTAGACCCAAGAAACTTCTAATATCTGTAGCAGAGATAGGTCTGGGCCATTGTTTCACTGCTTCTATCTTCTGGGAATCTACTCGAATTCCTTCGTTAGACACAATATGCCCAAGGACAGCAACTGATTGTAATCAAAACTCGCACTTGTTAAATTTTGCAAATAATTGATGATCTTTGAGAGTTTGCAGAACAACTCTCAAATGACTAGCATGTTCTTCCTCATTCCTAGAGTAAATGAGGTTATCATCAATAAAGACGATAACGAACAAGTCCAAGTACTGCTTGAACACTCTGTTCATCAAATCCATGAAAGCTGCAGGAGCATTGGTTAGTCCAAATAACATGACTACAAATTCATAATGACCATACCTAGTTTTGAAGGCTGTCTTCGGAATGTCACTATCTCTGACTCTGAGCAGATGATAACCTGATCTGAGGTTTATCTTTGAGAAATGACTAGCACCCTGAAGTTGGTCAAACAAGTCATCAATCCTGGGGATAAGATACTTATTCTTAATTGTGACTTTGTTCAACTGCCTATAGTCAATGCACATTCTGAGAGAACCATCTTTTTTCTTTACGAACAACACTAGTGCACCCCATGGCGAAATACTAAGTCTGATGAAACCCTTATCTAGAAGGTCTTTCAACTATTCTTTCAATTCCTTAAGCTCTGCTAGAGCCATTCTGTAATGAGGAATAGATATAGGCTGGGTATCTGGTAGGAGATCAATTCCAAAGTCTATTTCCCTTTCGGGAGGAACGCCAGGAAGATCTTATGGGAACACTTCTGGAAACTCACTGACTACAGGAACTGACTCAAGAGTTGGGGATTCAGAACTAGAATCCTTAACCCGAACTAGATGATAGAGATAACCCTTAGAGATCATTTTTCTGGCCTTAAGGTAAGAAATGAATCGACCCATAGGCGCTAAGCTACTACCCTTCCATTCTAAGATTGGTTCGTTTGGAAACTAAAAACGAACAATCCTAGTTCTACAATCGACTGAGGCATAACAGGAATGTAACCAATCCATGCCTAGAATGATATCGAAGTCTACCATTTCTAACTCTACAAGATCTCGCGAGGTGACTTTCGAGAGACTATGATAGGGCAATTTCGTATACCCGTCTAGCTATAACCGGTCACCGACCGGAGTAGAGACGAGAAGGGTTACGAAAGAGTTTCGGGCTAACACTGAATTGAACTGCTATATAAGGAGTTACAAAAGACAAAGTAGCCCCTGGATCTAACAATGTATAAACATCAAGATCAAAGACTCGTAACGTACCAGTGACTACATCAGGAGAATCTTCCTGATCTTGACGAGCCTAAAGAGCATAGAGCCTGTTTTGGCGCTATCTGCCACCAGTACCAGAATAGTTACCCTGTTGAGTCGGGCAACCTGCTGGTGCTGTTGAAGTTGTAGACTGAGCTCTACCATTATTTCCTCCTTGACCTTGTCTTGAAGGAAAATTCTTCAATCTATGACCAGACTGACCACACCCAAAGCATCCTTCCTTACCTGCAAGGCACTCACCTGGATGGTTCTTACTACACTTCGGGCAAGTTGGGTAGGTTTTGGTGCCTGAAAAACTACCTTGAGACTTAGAGCCTGACACCCTACCTTTATGATCATTACGGAACCTGGGGGATGGAACACTAGCTGATGAAGGGGCTGGAGTCGAAGACTTCTGCTGAAACTGTAAGCAATTTCCACCACCCGATTTCTGTTGGGAATACTCGTAGTTACCTATTCTTTCTTCCTTAGTCTTCTTAGCTCGTTCCCTAAGCTTATCACCCTCAACCTGCTGAGCATAAGTCATGAGCCTAGAGATGCTCATGTCTCCCAACAACATAACATTCCTGCACTCTGTTTTCACTAAGTCTGACACTCCATACAAAAACTTATTCATCTGAGCCCTAGAATCAGCAACCATGTGAGGAGCATACCTGGAGAGTTGGTTAAACTTGAGCCCATACTCTTGGACAGTCATGTTACCCTGTCTTAAGTTCATAAATTCCTGGGCCCTTGCTTCTCTCAACTCTATAGGGAAAAACCTGTCCAAAAAGGTTTCGCTGAAATAATCACAAGTAATAGGAGCGGCATCTGTACCCCTGTTCTCCTTCCACTGAGTATACCAGATATGAGCCACATCTTTCAGTTGGTAAGATGCTAACTCCACCCAATCATTCCCAGTGACCTGCATCACCTCAAAGATCTTCTTGATCTCATCTAATAAATTCTGGGGATCTTCACTAGTCTATGATCCTAAGAACTCAGGCGGATTCATCCTAACAAAGTCACGGACCCTTGCTGCTGCTGATCCACCATTTGCATTCACATGAGCTTGAACCTGCTGATTGTTCTGGTTGGCCACACTCTGAGCCAACATCTGAATGGCATTCCTGAATTCAGCATTTAAGACTTCCTGATTTGGAATTGGAGGAGCTGCGTTTGTGTTCCTGGCATTCGCATTCCTGACATAAGCTCTACGAGGAGGCATGATCTAAAATGAAGAACGTCGAGCTAGAATGGAATTAGATCATACCTTACGCACGATAAAAGTAACAAGAAAGTGAAGTTTTCTTAAAACACTTCATAGCCTCCCTCTCATTAGATGTGGTGCACTTCACACCCATGAAAAGGACTCTACTTAGTGCAGCTTTTCAGACATCCTAGGACTCTTAAACCTAATGCTTTGATACCAAGTTTGTCACGCCCCAAGCTACCCCCAAGACGCGGACACGGGACCTAGGACCACAAGTGATCCCAAGCTAACCCTGCTGGCATGATCATGAGCATACTAAAGATAATAAATTGATGCGGAAGCTAAATCATAAATAAACTGAACAGATGGGGAATACCCATATACTATAACTGAATATATCAAATCAGAGAGTTTAATACAAAAGAAATATCAAACTCAAAATACTAAGCTGAATCTAACTATGTCTGAAATAAGCCTCTAAATTGACTAGAAATGTTGGGACATGCCCCAACTAGATCTAGCAAAACTGAAATTAAAGACTAAAAGCGATAAATATAAACATGTCACTAGTCCTCGAAGAATGAGGACTCACCACTGATGCTGCTGAACTGAAGATCGGAAATCGATCTAAGCGTGATCTGGATGCTGAGAACCTAAACCTACATCACGAGATGTAGCGCACGTATGCGTCAGTACTTGAAAGGTACTGAGTATGCAGGATAGAGTAAAGCTGAAATAACACATAACTGAACAACGCATACTGAGCAATGATATAATCTGAACATGATATAGATACTGAAAATACTGAATACTGAGCTGATTGATGCAATGACCAAATTTATAATATGCTGATACTAAATACTGACTGTACTAAAATATGGTCAATGCAATAGAGTCTGACTGAACTGTGGGAGCTACTAATAACCGACATAAAACCACATGAGCTAAATGTGGAGTCCGATGTATATGCCCCATCGAGAGGACCCAATATACCCTGCCAGAGATATAGAGGCATGCTGGCGTGATCACTAAACTGATGTTGCCCACAGAGGGGACTTACACCTACGTGGCTCGTAGTTCTGGGACTATATGGGTACGCTGAACCCTAGTCTAACTCGGTATTATGCTACTCCCAATGAATTAAGTAGTTAATTGGTTATGACTGAATTTATGTAAATACTGGATAGCTCGAAACTGAACATGCAAATTGAGAATGCAACAATTAATCTGATAATGATGCATTCATAAACTGAGGCATGTAAAACTGAATATTGAAATATCTGACCTAGCATGTGTAATTCAAGAACTGATGAAATACATAGCTAGGGTTCTGAAATTCATGCGATAAACTGAGCAATAACATGATAATCTGATTTGGAACATTTAAATAACTAATTCATGATAATCTGCTGTAATTCTAGAAACCCTAGGTCTGTTCATAATCATGGAATCAATAATCTGACTGAATTCTAGGGACCTAATGGGCGAAAGGAACCCACTAGTGAAATCCCACATACCTAGTGACGAATTCCACGGAGAAATCTTTTGATTTCGGGGCTGGAACTGATGGAATCTTGCTGCGTTCTTGAACTAGGGTTCTTGACCTCTCTTTTCCTTTTAGCGTTCTAATTTTTTATGTTTGATTAATGATTTTGACTAAGGTAAGTTCTAGTTATGTTTCTAGGATTAAACTGATTAAAACCTCATGATTTAGGGTCTAAACGACGTAGCTAAGGGGTTAAAAAAAATGGAAAAGACCAAAAGACCCCTGAATTAACTGCTGTCGGAGTGATCAACGGAATGGACTGACGGGCCATCATTCAATCGACGGACCGTTTGTTGGATCCGTCGATCGAGTCTGCCCGACAGGGCTTCACTAAAACGAGCATAACTTTTTACTCGGAGGTCGGATTTTAGCAAACTTGGTGGCGTTGGAAAGATAATTCAATTATCTATCATATCATAGGTAATAGGACACACAATTATTTTTATGCTAAAAGTTATGACCATCTGAAGTGGACCCATCAGAATTTTCAGCTAACTGGCTATTGATCCTCATCTACGGTCTGACCTACGGACCGTGGATCGAATGACGGTCCATGCTGGTCGACTGTAGTTTGTGTCAGAGATTGGGTAAAGAAGGTCTTGATCCACGGACACAGACCACGGACCGTGGTCTGATCTACGGACCGTGGGTCTGTCCGTGAGTCGAGACTTAGGCAAATTTTCTGAGCTTGGCTGGGGAGGGGTTGCAGTGGTGAACCACGGACCACCAGTACGGGCCGTGGTCTGACTTATGGTCCGTGAATGGTAATCGTGGGTTGCACCTGCAACTTTTCAAAATCTGCATTTTGGTCTGTTTTTGGATACCGGGTGTTACAGTTATCATGCATAGGTATGATCTACCTTTGAACTCATCGTTATGCGTTTCAGATCATGCCTCCTCATAAAGCTTATGCAAGGAATGCGAATGCCCACAACGCTAACACAGTTCCTCCTGTCCCAGACCATGAGGTTTTGAATGCTGAATTTCAAAATGCTATCCAACTTTTGGCTCAGAGTGCAGCCAACCAGAAAAATTAGCAGGTTCAGTTCCTACAAATGCTAGTGGTGGATCGGTGGTAGCTAGGGTCCATGATATTTTTAGGTTGAATCCGCTGGAGTTTCTATGGTTTCAAGTTGGTGAAGACCCCCAAAACTTCATTGATGAGGTCAAGAAAATCTTTCGAGTGATGTAAGTAACTGGAAATGATAGGGTAGAGTTGGCATCCTACCATCTTAAGGATGTAGCTCACATATGGTTCACACAGTGGAAGGAAAACAACGGTGAGAATGCAACTCCTGTGACTTGGGAGTGTTTTACCCGAGCTTTTCTGGATAGGTTCTTTCCAAAAGAGTTGACGGAGGCCAAGGCTCAAGAATTTATGAATTTGAGACAAGGTTCTATGCCCGTCCAAGAGTATGAACTTAAGTTCACCCAACTCTCCAGGTATGCTCCACATATGGTTGCCGATCCCAGGGCATAAATGAGTAAGTTCCTATTTGGGGTTTCTGACTTGGTGAAGATAGAGTGCAGAAATGCTATGTTCCTAAAGGATATGAGTATCTCTAGGCTCATGACTCATGCTTAGTAGGTTGAGAGAGATAAGCTTAGAGAAATAGTTAAGGACAACAAAGAGGAAAAAAGAGGAACTATAAGTACTCTCAGTAGAAAGTGGGTAGTGAAAATCGCTCACAGTTTCAATAGAAATCTTCAGCCCCAACACTTTCATCAGCTAGTGCTCTATCCTCCAGGTTTTAACATGATTAGAAAACTAGGGCATCAGACTATAAGTCTCAAGGGAGTGTTTCAGGTACCAAAACCTACCCAACTTGTCCAAAGTGTGGTAAGAACCATCCAGGCGAGTGTCTTGCATGAAATGAAGGATGTTTTGGGTGTGATTAGACTGGTCACAGGTTGAGGGATTGCCCTTCTTATAAAAAAGGGACAGGGAGGAAACAATAGTAGGGCTCAGTCTATAGCTCCAACAACACCAGCAGGTCCCCCAACTTAGCAGGGTGCTTCATCTGGTACATATGGCGGTCAGTGCCAGAACAAGTTGTATACTCTCCAGACTCACCAGGACTAGGAAGATTCTCCTGATGTGGTCACTGGTACGTTGCGAGTATTTCACTTAGGTATTTATGCTTTGTTAGATCCAGGGGCTACTCTTTCTTTTGTAATTCCCTATATTGCAGTGAACTTTGGTGTCAGTTCAGAAACACTTTCAGAACCCTTCTTAGTCTTTACTCCAGTTGGTGACATAGTTATAGCTAGACGGGTATATGGAAATTGCCGTGTCACAGTCTCTTATAAATCAACTCAGCATATCTTGTAGAGTTAGAAATAGTAGACTTTGATATCATTCTAGGCATGGATTTATTACATTCTTGTTATGCCTTAGTCGATTGTAGAACTAGGATTGATCATTTCCATTTTCCAGACGAGCCAATCTTAGAATGGAAGGGTAAAAGCTTAGTGCCTATGGGTCGATTTATCTCTTACCTTAAGGCAGTAAGATGATCTCTAATGGGTATCTATATCATCTAGTTCGGGTTAAGGATTCAAGCTCCGAAACCCCAACTCTTAAGTCAGTTCCAGTAGTAAATGAGTTCCCAGAAGTGTTTTCACAAGATCTTTCTATAGTTCCTCCCAAAAGGGAAATCGACTTCGAAATTGATCTCCTTCCAGATACCTAGCCTATTTCTATTCCTCCTTATATAATGGCTCCAACTGAGCTTAAGAAATTGAAAGAGCAGTTGAAAGACCTTCTAGATAAGGGCTTTATCAGACCCCGTATAACCATGGGGTGTACCACTGTTTTTTGTGAAAAAAAAATGGCTCTCAGGATGTGCATTGACTATCGACAATTGAACAAAGTCACAATCAAGAATAAGTACCGTATCCCTAGAATTGATGACTTATTCGACCAAATTCAGGGTTCTAATCATTTTTCGAAGATAGTCCTCAGATCTGGTTATCATAAGCTCAGAGTCAGAGATAGTGACATCCCAAAAAAAGCCTTCAAAACTCGGTATAGTCATCATGAATTTGTAGTTTTATCTTTTGGAACAATGCTCCTACAACTTTCATAGATTTGATTAATAGGGTGTTCAAGTAGTATTTGGACTTGTTCATTATTGTCTTTATTGATGATATCCTCATTTACTCTAGGAATGAGAAAGAATATGCGACTCATTTGAGGGTTGTCCTCCAAATTCTCAAAGAATTCCAGTCATTCACTAAGTTTAGCAAATGCGAGTTTTGGTTACAATCAATTGCTTTCCTTGGGCATATAGTGTCTAGCAAAGGGATCAGAGTGGATTCTCGGAAAATAGAGGCAGTGAAGCAATGGCCCAGACCCACCTCTCCTACAGATATCAGTAGTTTTTTGGGTTTGGCTGGTTATTATAGAAGGTTTGTGGAACAATTTTCATCCATAACTTCTCCATTGACTAAGTTGACTCAGAAAAATGTTAAGTTTCAGTGGTCAGATGAGTGTGAGAAGAGCTTCTCAGAACTAAAAACTAGGTTGACTACAATTCTTGTTTTGACTCTACCAGAGGGTTCAGATGGTTATGTGATCTATTTTAATGCATCCAGAGTCGGCCATGGATGTGTGTTGATGTAGTGAGGTAAGGTTATAACTTATGCTTCTAGACAGCTTAAGGTGCATGAGATGAACTATCTAACTCATGACCTCGAGCTTGCAACCATAGTATTTACCCTAAAGATTTGGAGACATTACTTGTATGGTGTTCACGTAGGTGTGTTCACAAACCATAAAAGCCTTTAGTAGGTAAACAGAAAGAGTAAAATCTTTGCCAGAGGAGATGGCTTGAATTTCTCAAGGACTATAATATGAATGTGCTTTACCATCTTGGTAAGGAAAATGTAGTAACTAATGCTCTTAGCAAACTATCTATGGGTAATGTAGCACATATTGAGGAAGAAAGGAAGGAATTGGCAAAAGATATTCACTGACTTGCTTGTTTAGGAGTTTACCTTATGAGCATATCAGATGATGGTGTGACAGTCAGAATCTTCATTGGTATTGGAGGTTAAGGAAACAAGACAGTGATGCTATATTACTTCAATTGAAAGTTGCAGTTCATCAGTAGAAAGTTGAGGTTTTGTCGAAGGGGGAGATGGTGTGCTTCGCTACTAGGGTCGTTTATATGTTCCTAAGGTGGGTAAGTTGAGATAACAGATCCTTACAATAGCCCATAATTCTAGGTATTCTATTCATCCAGGTGCCACTAAGATGTACCATGATCTGCGGGAAGTGTTTCGGTGGAATGGTATGAAAAGGGATATAGCAGATTTTGTGGCTAAGTGCCCTAATTGTCAACAAGTGAAGGTAAAACATCAGAAACTAGGAGGTATGAATGAAGAGATTAACATTCCTCTATGGAAGTGTAAAGTGATAAACATGGACTTTATTACACGTTTACCTCATACTCGCAGGAAACATGATTCCATTTGGGTGATAGTAGACAGAGTTACTAAGTCCGCTCACTTTTTGGCTATTAAGACTATAGATTTGGTGGAGGACTACGCCAAGCTTTACATTAATGAGATAGTCAGGTTTTATGGGGCTCCTTTGCCCATCATTTTAGATAGAGGTCCTCAGTTTACCTCTCATTTCTAGAAGTCATTTCAGAAAGGTCTTGGTACCCAAGTAAATCTCAGGACAACATTTCATCCGCATATGGATGGTCAGGTAGAGCGTACCATTCAGACTTTAGAGGACATTTTGAGAGCTTGCGTGATAGACTTCAAGGGTA
This sequence comes from Solanum commersonii, assembly GCA_029007595.1. NCBI lineage: Eukaryota > Viridiplantae > Streptophyta > Magnoliopsida > Solanales > Solanaceae > Solanum > Solanum commersonii. The sequence continues at coordinate 422,737 of JAJTWQ010000045.1, read as the reverse complement.
GTTGGGATGATAACCTTCCTCTTATAGAGTTTGCCTACAATAACAATTATCATTCTAGTATTCAGACTTTCCCTTATGAGGCATTGTATGGGCGTAGATGTAGATCTCCAGTTGGTTGGTTTGAAGTAGGTGAAGCAGCCTTGATAGGGCTAGATTCGGTTCATGATAATATGTAAAAAGTTTAGCTCATTAGAGAGAGACTTAAGACAGCTCAGCGTCATCAAAATTTTTGTGCAGATGTGAGGAGGAGAGTCTTAGAGTTTGAGATTGAGGATCGGGTTTTCCTAAAAGTGTCACCTGTGAAAATTGTGATGAGATTTGGCAAGAAAGGGAAGCTCACTCCCTGATATGTAGGTCCTTACAGGATCTTGAAAACGATTGGTAGAGTGGTTTATGAATTATAGTTTCCAGCAGAACTAGCACCAGTACATCCCAATCTTTCACATTTCCTTGTTGAAGAAATATATGGGTGATCCAACATCCATAGTGCCATTAGAAAGTGTGGTTGTGAAGGATAGTCTCACTTATGAAGAGGTGCCAGTTGAAATTCTTGATTGTTAGGTTCGAAGGTTGAGAAACAAAGAAGTTGCTTCAATTAAGGTTTTGTGGAGGAGTCAGTCCATAGAGGGAGCTACTTGGGAAGCAAAAGCAGCCATGAAGGCCAAGTATCCTCATCTCTTTCCTTCCGATTCCATTCCAGCTTGAGGTAATAGTTCCTCTTCAGTCTCTTAATTTACTCTTGCATGAAATTCAGCCTTAGTGTCTTGTTCCTTCAATTATACTTGCATTTTCAGCGTATTTGCATGTTCTTGGAACTTAGCTCAGTCAGATTTTAGTTTCTAGTACTTAGTGGTAGGATTTCAACTCTTTTTTCCATATTCAGCTAGTTTAGTCTTCATTTGAGGATGAATGTTCCCAAGGGGGAGATAATATAACACCCCATATCTTAGAAAGTCCAACCAGCAGACTTTTCAGAAGTTGCAGGTTCCACCGCTGGGTGCCATCTACGGAACATAGGGTGACCCAAGGACCGTAGGTGGAGTCCGTGGTTGGCCACCTGTAACTCCCTCCCCAGAACCCAGAAATCCAGCAAAGGCACGACCCACCGGCGAACATACAGATCGTAGGTTAGACCACGGGCTGTGGTCCAAGGCCACAGATTCGTGGCCCATACGCCATTCAACGACTGACCAGGATGGACCTTCGGTCCATCCACGGTCTGTCGGTCAGGCCATTGGTAGCCCCGATAGCTTTTAAGTCAGGGGTTATTCAGTCTTTTCCCCTATGCATTGGACACCTAAACTACATCATTTAACTCCCAAACTAAGTAGTTTTAGTGAGTTTTTATCCTAGTAACTTAATCAGAACCTACCCTAGTCAATTCATTCTCCAAGAAATCGATCAAACCAATTAAAAGAAAAGAAAAAGCATCGACCAAACCCTCTCTGAGAACAAAACAAGATTTCCTCTGTTCCAGCCTAGAAATCAAAAGATTTCTCCGTGGAATTCATCACCTGGTATGTGGGATTTCACTAGTGGATTCCTTTCATCCACTAGGTCCCTATAATTTAGTCAGATTCTTTATTCCCTTCATATTATCTAGACATACGATTTCTTGAATGTTAGAAATTGTTGTGATTTAGTTGTTAGAACATTCCTAATCAGATTTTTCATGTTGTTGTAACATTGTTGCCTAGTTCCTTGCATAAAATTCAGAACCCTAGTTGTGTAGATAGTTTAGTTCATGAATTACACTAGCTAGGACAGATAAATAGATAGATATGCCTCAGTTTCCAGATGTTTCATTATCAGTACTTAAGATTACATTTTCAGTTAGCATGTTATAACAGTGAGCTATCCATCATATTTCAGTTATGTTGTATTGTACATATATTCAGTTGAGAGTTTGCTTAACACTGAGTTACACCAGGGTCAGTCACCCTCATAGTCCTAAAACTACGTGCTTCCGTAGGTTTGTGAGTCCTTTTTATGGGCATCATATTTAGTGATCAGGCCAGTCATGCCTCTTTACCCTTGGCAAGGTATATTGGGTCTCTTGATGGGGCGTATACATCGGATTCCACATTTAGCTCATGTGGTTTTATGTTAGTTATTAGTAGCTCCTATAGTCAAATTCTACTGTCTTTGACCACGTTCCTAGTTACATTTCAATATTCAGTTTCAGCATGTTATGTACTTGGTCATTACATTCAGTGCACTTCATTTCAGTATATTTCAATATTTCCATCATGTTCAGATTATATTATTGATTAGTATGATTTATTTAGTTAAGTATATATTGTTCAGCCTTATCCTATTCTGCATGCTTAGTACCTTTCAAGTACTGACGCATACTCTACGCTACATCTTTTCCTGATGTACTTTCAAGTCCTCAGCATTCACATCACGTATAGATCGATTCTCGATCCATATTTAGAAGTATTAGTGGTAAGTCCTTATTTTTCGAGGATGATAGACATGTTCTTTATATTTCAGTCTTTCAATTTAGTTTCAGTTTTACTAGAGTTAGCTTGGGCATGCCCCTCATCACTAATCAATTAAAGGCTTATTTTAGACATAGACAGATTCAGGTTTAGTGTTTGAGTCATAGTTCAATGTTTTAAACTCTATTCCAGTATTTATATATTCAGACTTAGATTGGGTTTCCCCATCACTTAGTTTATCTCATGTTTTTAGCTTTCGCACAATATTTGTTTAAGTATGCTTATGATATGCTAGCTCAGGGTTAGCTTAGCTAATTCGTGATCCTATGTCCCGTGTTTACGTCAAGGGGGTAGCCTAGGGGTGTGACAATTATTGTATTTTTAAATACATTGAGATGTTATCTTTTTTTTAAATGCTTTACATAAATTGCACTTTTAAATGTTGTTTTATACTACATTGAGTTGAGTATCCATGAGTTGAGTGAAGTCGAGGTGAGTATGTTTTCTTCTTTCAGAGTTCAAGCTATTATGTTATGTTTAATATTCCCCTTGCATGCTCGTAGATTCCATGTACTAATGCCATTTGGCCTGCATCTTTCATGATGCAAATATAGGTAACCAGGGTCATCAACCAACGCCTCGTTGATCCAGTCGAGTTCCAAATTTTCTTGGTGAGCCTCCCTTCTTCCGGAGGATTCCCATTTACTTTTCACTTTAGTTAGGATGTCGTGGGTCTTGTCCCGACTTCCATCCTAGTTGGTAGAGGCTTCATAGATAGATATACAATAGTAGTTGATGAGGTTTTTTTTCATTACCATTGTTGATGTTTGAGACTCGAGTTTCCTTCTTTGGCCATTTGAACGCTCTTATACATTTATGAGTATGTAGAGTCCTAGAGTGTCTATGCAGCCGTGTCTGTAGAGTCCTAGTTATCAGTGTGAACCGCGCCACATCTATAATTAGATTGCTGCGACATTTAAGAAATATCCCACTTTTTTCATACTATTTTTGTGCGATAGAGTTCAACTCTATAACGTTTCTTTCTAATTCATGCTTGCGCATATCTTTTAGATCATGCCTCCACGAAGAGCTGTCCGAGGTCAACCTGCTAAAAGGAATATTGATCCCAGGATCAAGGGGACCCCAATGCACCAGAAGTGCAACCCCAAGGAGAGGTCACTAATGCTAAGTTCTGGGATCCTATGCGGATGTTGAGTGAAGTGGTGACCAACCAAGTTGGGAAACAAAGAGGGTTTAATAGGATATGACTGATACATCCAAAATTCGTGAGTTCTTATGGATGAATCCTCCAGACTTCACTGGTTCAAGTGTCACTGAGGATCCAGAATACTTTGTGGAAGAGTTGCAAAAAATGTTTGGGGTGATGCATGTTGATGATGTTGAGCTAGTGAAACTAACTTCATACCAACTGAATGGTGGTTCTACAGTATGGTACTATCAATGGAAAAAGAGTAGAGTTGAGAGTCTAGCTGTGTTCGAAGAGGCCTTCATGGGGTGATTCTTTCCTTGTAAACTGAGAGAGGCAAAGGTAGGAGAATCCATTACTCTTAAGTAGGGATCCATTAGTGTGCATGAGTACAGCCTCAAGTTCACTCAACTTTCCCGTTATGCTCTGGAGATGGTTGCTGATAAGAGGAGCAGGATGAGCTTGTTTGTGTTTGGGTTGTCTCGTCTGTCAAGCAAACAGGGTAGGGTTGCGATGTTGATAAGGGACATGGACATAGAAAGGATCATGATTCATGTGCAATAGACTGAAGAAGATAAGCTGAGAGATAGACAATAGTTCCAAAACAAGAAGGCTAAGACAACAAGAAATGAGTCTGGGCAGTAGAAGAGCAATGCGAATCGGGCATCTTTTCAAATAAAGCCAAATAGACCTTCTCCATTATCTGCTAGTGCACCTTCACCAACAAACAGAGGTGAGCTCAAGAATTAGAATACTCAAAACTTTAGAGCTAGACCTACACAGTCTCAAGGTAGTGTGGCACAATGAGGTAATTGGACTCCTGCATTTGCGAAGTGTAGTAGGAACCACCCAGGGTCGTATCGTGATGACTCCACTAGTTTTTTCAAGTGTGATCAAGTAGATCACTTCATTAGAGAGTGCCCTAAAAACATGTAGGGTAGTGGTAATGGGGGCAATAAAGCCTAATCTTCTTTAATGGCTCTGCTAGACAGAGCTGCACCTAAAGGAGCTACTTTAGGGACAGGTGAAGGAGCAAACCATCTATATGCTATCACTAGTCGTCAAGAACTAGAGAATTCACCAAATGTTGTCGCTGGTATGATCAAAGTCTTTTACTTTTTATATATATGCATTGCTAGATCCAGGAGTGAGTCTATCTTTTATGACTCCATATATTGTTATGAATTTTGATATTCTTCCTGAGAAACTTCTTGATCCCTTCAGTGTAGAGTGTTTCTACACCTGTCAGTTACTCTATTCTAGCTGAGAGAGTTTATCGTGATTGTACCATTTTTGTTAATCAGAAAGACAACATGGCTGACTAAGTTGAGCTTGATATGGTGGACTTTGATGTTATTCTAGGTATGGACTGGCTTGATGCATGTTATGCCTCAATTGATTGTAGAACTCGAGCAGTTAAGTTTCAGTTTCCTAATGAGCCAATTATTGAGTGTAGGAGTAGTTCAACAATGCCTAAGGGTCATTTTATTTTGTACCTTAAGGACAAAAGTTAGTTTCCAAGGGGCGCATTTATCACTTAGTCTGAGTTAATGAATTTGGCATTGAGACACCACCTATTTAGTAAGTTTCAGTTGTGAGTGAGTTTCTAAAGGTCTTTCCAGATAATCTTGCAGGAGTCCCTCCAGAGAGAAATAGACTTTGGTATAGATATTCTTTTTGATACTCATCCTATCTCTATTCCACTATATAGAATGGCTCCAACTGAGTTGAAAAAGTCAAAAGAGTAGTTAAAAGACCTTCTTCATAAAGGTTTCATTCGACCAAGTGTCTCACCTTGGGGCACTCCGGTCATATTTGTGAGGAGGAAAGATGGTTCACTTAGGATGTGTATTGATTATTGCTAATTAAATAAGGTTACCATAAAGAATAAGGTAGACCTCAGCTCTGGCTATCATCAGTTGAGAGTTAGAGAAAGTGACATTCCCAAGACAACATTGAGGACTCGCTATGGTCATTATGAATTTTTGGTTATGTCATTTGGTTTGACTAATGCTTCTGTAATGTTTATGGAACTTATGAACTGAGTGTTTAAACCCTATCTAAATATGTTTGTTATCATATTCATTGATAACATTATAATCTATTTGAGGAAAAAGGAATGTCATGCTAGTCATCTCAGAGTAGTTCTTCGAATTAGTAGAGATAGAGAGTTGTATGCCAAATTTTCAAAGTGTGAGTATTGACTTAAGTGTGTGACATTCTTAGGCCACATTGTTTCAAGTGATGGGATTCGAGTTGACACTCAGAAGATTGAGGAAGTGCAGAACTGGCCTAAACCTACATCTCCAACAGATATTAGGAGTTTCTTTTGGGATTGGATGGTTATTATAGAATGTTTGTCGAGGGGTTCTTATCTATTTCATCCCCATTGAAAAAGTTGACTCAGAAGACAACAAAGTTTCAATGGTCTGAAGCTTGTGAGAAGAGCTTTTAGGAATTGAAAACTAGGTTGACTACTGCCCAGTGTGACCTTACCAGAAGTTACGCAAGGTTTTGTTATGTATTGTGTTGCGTCCAAAGTTGGACTGGGTTGTGTATTTATGCAGAATGACAAAGTTATAGCTTATGCCTCCAAAAAGCTTAAAATTCCCGAGAAGAATTATCCAACCCATGTTCTAGAGTTGGCTGCTGTAGTGTTTGCTTTGAAAATGTGGCGTCACTATCTGTATGGTGTTCATGTGGATTTGTTGACCGTTCATAAGAGTCTTCAGTATGTATTCAGTCAAAAAGAGCTTAATATTAGATAGGGGAAGTGGTTGGAGTTACTCAAGGATTACGACATGAGTATTCTCTATCACCCAAGTAAGGCTAATGTTGTTGTTGATGCTTTGAGCAAGTTATCTATGGGTAGTACTTCCCATGTTGAGGAAGGCAAGAAAGAGTTAGGAAAAGATGTGCACATAGTTACATGATTGGGAGTATGGTTAATGGATTCCAATGAAGGTGGAGTGGTGGTGATGAATGGGGCTGAATTATCACTAGTGTCCAAAGTGAAAGCGAAACAAGACCAAGACTCTGTTTCGTTTGAATTGAGGGGAAATTTTCAAAAGCAAAAAGTGATGGCTTTTGAATAAGGGGGAGATGGTGTATTGAGGTATCAATGTAGATTGTGTGTACCAAGGGAGGATGAACTCCAAGAGAGGATCATGGAGGAAGCTCATAGCTCTAGATACTCTATCCATCCGGGTTCCACAAAGATGTATCATGACTTGAGAGGAGTATATTGGTGGAGTAACATGAGGAAGTGTATCGTAGAGTTCGTTCCTAAGTGCCCAAATTTTCAACAAGTCAAGGTAGAACCAGAGTCCTGGTGGTATGGCTCAGAACATAGAACTTCTAGAATGGAAGTGGGAGATGATTAATATACATTTCATTACAAGTTTACCGCGGTCTCGTAGACAACATGACTCAATTTGGGTGATTGTAGATCGGATGACTAAGTCAGCCAATTTCTCTCACGACCCGAGCCTACACCATGGACGTGGCTGGCACTTGAGAACTGTTCTTGGCACTCAAGCGAACCCTTATCCTGGCTTTCTACAAGCGAAAGACTAATTCAACCATACATAAGCATCAAATTGAAAGAAACATTTAAAAACAGTTTACTGAATCTCTAAACTTCGCTGAATATATTGAGTATGAAACATAAGTTTTACATAAAATATATGAAACTGAAAGACTCGTCAAAACTATGTATCTATGAAAGCTCTACTATTAAGGAAGTGTTGACACACAATTTTGGCTCTCCACAATAATTTAACTAAAGTTTAAATAATAGTAATAATAATAATAATAATAGTAGAATATATATATATATATATATGTTATGAAATTTTTGTAGGAATACGAAAAGATTCTTAATTATTTTTATTTGATAAATTTATTTCATAAATACTATTTTTTTTATAAACTTTTTAAAAAAATATATTATATAAATATTACTACTTACTTTCTCATTTTTAAATTTCACGTCAAATAAATATTGTTCTTAAGGGTTAACTCGATTTTTCCAATTATATATAATTTCTATTTACATTAAACATTTTTGACAATTTTTTTAAAAAAAATTAGGAAGGCTTAATTAATTAATGAGTTACTAATTTATATTTATTTATCTTTTAGAATGACTAATTTTATCAAATAAGATAGTCTTGCAAAATAATTATTTTTTTAATATAATAAATTATGGCTATTTAATAAACAAAAGGTTATAATTTAAATGTACATAATTTGAATAAAACATTTGGCAATACAAGTCTTCATAATTCAGACAATCCGTGTGTGCCACGTAGGAAGCACATGGATTGTGCTTTTCAACTTAAATCTTTACCATCCGATTTAATCCAACTATTTAATTAATTCAATATATATATATATATATATATATATATATATATATATATTATTAATTATTTTAAACCTTTTATTTTATTAACCGTCTAATCAAATGATCAAATGACCGAGATCCAACCAAAGACTTTTCCTTCCCAAAAATATACTCCACACCACTCTATACTCTGTTTCCCCAAAAATGCTTCATCTCTGTCTTTTCCCAAAACTCATCTGCTTCGTTCTCTCCCATTGCCTCCCATCACGCCGCCCACTGTCTCCCTCAAACTACTCTCTAGCTAGCTTTCTCCATAGACGCCCAGGCTCATCTCCCATCACCTTTTCCTCAAACTTCCTCTCCCATCGCCGCTCATGGCCATCCCCCACACGATCCCCCATTTCCCTATCAGAAGAACAACTCTAGGACACTGGAAAAATGCTTTATTAATCACTCAACCCTCTCAAATCGACCTGGAAAGGTCGATTCTTGAGAGAATTTTTGTCCCCTTCATCATTAGCCCTTCCATTTTGGCTTTCCAAGAATTCAAAATTTTGAATTCTTGAGGCCAATAGAGATTACAATTTGGCTATAAAAGGAGCCATTTGGTTCCTTTTGAAAAGAGAGAAAATATCATCCAAAAAATGTGACAAGAACAGAAGCAAAAAAGGCCAGCAACTACAAAAAAAAAGATCCTACAAAGATCCAAAAATCATCAAAAGGCATCCGAGAATCACCGTCCTTCTTATTTTCTTTCTTTGAGGTCTAGTTTGAGGGAGTTTGAAGTTAGAATCTTGAAAACAAGCTTTAGTTTGCTGGTCTACACAAGGTTAGCATTCTCTTTGGATTGTATCCTTAATTTCATATACAGCTTCTACCATGTTAGTAACTTGAACGTGTTACTAGTCTTCATTTTTTTTCTCTTCTTCTCTTACTTTCCTTGTTAATATAAGTTTAAAATCTTTGTACAACATGAACTATTTATTGTTTGTCAAATAAGTAATTAAATCTTTTCCTGCTTTTAAAGGGTTGTTTTAATAATTCTTTTGTTGTCATGACATTAAGGTATATACATAGTGATCCTGTGAAATGTGAACTCCTAAGTGCAAGTCAGTTGATCGGTTGGAACTTGCTATGAATTTGTGTTCAAAATACTAAAAATAAAAATCAAATCTGTCCATGTTAAGGAACATATTCATAGTTTGGCGTTAATTATCTGTAAAGTATGTCTTCATTTTAATATCATATTCTAGCATGAACTTGGCTCGTGCAGGATCGATTATGTCTTGATCAATGATTAGCTGTATCGAGTAAAATGTCTTTTTGTTAATATGTTTTTCTCTTAGTTTTGGTTGAGAATTTTCAGACTGTGGTTATAGGAGATACCCTTTTATTGAAACATCAAAGTATGAATTAAATTGATTTGGCAGATTGTAAAATAAGTATCTGGTTATTTGTTTTTTGTTTGAGAAGGCTTATTTCACTATTGTATATTTCCTCTTGTGAAACATAACATATATGACCTTCATATTTAAGATTTTTCTGCAACTTTTCTTCTGTTTGTGGTTTGGCTAAGAGATTTAGACTTGAAAAAATGGACAACAATGAATGAATGCCTTCTTAAAACTTTATCTTATGTATGCATATAAAGAGAATAAATATAAGTGAGGAGTAGCAGCCCTCATCTCATGTCTAAACTTATTGAAATTAGTACACATTTGATTGATATTACTTACTTGTGCAAGGGTCTGAAAATGGGCTAAATAAGAATGCCAATACTAGTTGTCCTTTTCTACTTCCTTTTTCTGGGATTATCTTTGGAAGCTTGTGTGTACTAAGATGAGAAAATGTTGTTTGTCAAGTCAACAAAATCATTCAGGATTACTCAAGCTTGAAACCTGCCCATAACCTTAGAACCAGAAGTTTTCATTTTTATTATTGGATACGACTAGATATGTAAGAGTAATGTAAACCAAATGGTAACCTCTAACCATCGACCAAAGGTTTGTGGTCATTCGTATGATAAACTCTATGAGTTTTAATGTTCTATTATTAGAATTCTATATTTGTTAATCATGTAGTTTGATTTGCCTAAAATTGAGGTACATGTTCCTTACGAATTTTGACCAACAGGTTTTCTGTGGTATGCTTAGTATTTGTTTAAAATTCAAGAAAGTATTGTATGATAATTTGTTTTTCTCATAGTATTTTGAAGAAAAAAAGTTGCAGTTTGTTCAAGTATATTTCATTATTTGTGGGTCGCTCATGTTACGTTTTGTCTTCATTTTTGTATAAAATTTCTAATCTTATTTATTTTCTTATATTTAATGTACCACCGGAGGGCTGAAGTTTCTACTTTGGAACTCGTTATTGGCCTAAAGTATTAGGCCAACAACAATTAGGATCACCGCAATACTTGGATTATCTTAAATAGGAGTCCAACATTTCTTAGCATTTCTTTTTATGAGTTTGATTATATTGTTTTGATATGCTAACCAACTCTTATTTATGTTTGCCTAAATCTTAATTTTTGATATATTTCTTGTCTTTTATTTTGAAGATTATTTATGTGAACTAATATTATTTATGAATTTAGTTGAATCACTGTTAGAACAAACGATGTAAAGAAAAATATTTTCTTAAAAATGGGTTAGCATTTTTACTTATAACATTCTTTCAGGCCTTTAAGTTGAAAAGAGGGGGCTTATAGTTTTAATGTTTCCAAGTGAAGTTTCAAAAGAAAATAAAATAATAATATTCATTTAGGCTTACTCAACGCTTAGGACCTCCAAATAAATTTGAAACTAGTTTCAAGGCTGTAATAATTACCTTTAGAAATTACTTATGGCTAGGATATTTACCTTTAGACATTGCATATTTTTGAAGAAAACAAGTAGGGAAGTAGGCCTATATGCTTTTTTTAACAAAATAAATGTAACTATAAAATACGTCTCGATAGTTAGGCCTATTTTTTTTTAGATCAACCCATTTATGAAGAAATTACATTTACTATTATTACTATCTCTATTTTTAAATCACATATAACTAAAAATATTTTAATCTCTTCACATGTTATTTCATTATTTTAGATATGCCAACAAGTTCAAAATCCAAGGTACATACATATATATGCATGCACATAAGAGGTATAAATTATGTATTTTATATTTAGTTTTCTCTACACATGACCTATTATTTTGTTACACTTCACATTATTTTTCTAATATTTTCCTTAAAATTTAGGTGGCGACTATAACACAAAAATAATTTTTCCAAAAATCAAAGTGACAGCCATATATGTTGTGAACTGTTTCGGTCGGTTCAAAATAAGGCGCGACAACTTGGTGACTTCGCTGGGGATTTATCGAGGTTTTAACCTTACAAAAAACAAAATTTAGGAATAATACTTGTGATTACTTATTTATTGTTTCTTGTTTGCTTTATCAAATTGATATATTGTTTTGACTTAAAGGTCGCAAGTGAAATTCAAGCTTGTGTTTCTTATTTGTTTTAAAACACTAATTTTTATTGCTTTCCCTACATTGTCATTTGCATTTTCTATCGAGTCTTTGGCTGTACAAACCACACACACTGTACACGCGAGGGGTGCTCCTGCACTCCTCCAAAACTCTCTTTGGATTCCTTAGTTTCAGAGTTTGTGCAATTAAGATAGTGCGCCTTCTCGCAACTACTCAGTCCCACTCTCAGTCATCTAGAAAAAAATCCTACTCTTAAAATAGTCATGTTACATAGCCTTAGGCAAGAAAATATACGGTATTGTCATTGCATTTAAGAAATCACCCAAATGTCAATAAGTTTCTTCTTTAAAACTGACGGCATAAACTTTGTGTGAAATTGATATAAATTATCCAAACTAAACACTTGACGAATTTGGAGCAAATAAACTCATCATACCCTTTTACCTTTCTTTCAAATGCAAATCAACCAAAACCTTACTAATATCAGGATGATGACTGAGGTCCCCCTAAACTTTGAAAGAGTGGTGGGGAAACATCCGAGTGGCATATAGAAATAAGTTATGCCACACTTGGGGTCATTAACTGATCTACTGAATGTGGATTCAAACAAGTCACTCATTACCCTAATGATTGAATTATGGCAACCACTAACAGTAACTTTCCAGTTTACATATTTTGAAATCACACCAACACTGGAAGAGATAAGTCAAATTGCTAATTTACCATTGGCTGGCAGAGTACCCTTGGCCCAGTGCACCACATCAGGAATTGATTTTCTCCAGTCTTTAGGTTTGAGGGTAGGCCCATATTTGTGAAGAGTTGATGTGGGATGGGTCAAGTTGGATTATCTTTTTAAAAGGTTTGGTCGTCGAGATAGCTATGATAGGTTCCAACAAGAATTCTTCATATCTAGGGTTGATTGGTAAAGGCAAATGGATATTGTTTTCATGATAGCCTTTTCAGGTATTATGATTTTCCTAAAGAAAAAGGCTTGTGTCGACATCAACCTACTCCTATGGTTATCTTCATGTTTAGAGGACCTGTTAGAGTGACCACTGTACCCATGATCTTGGCATAAATATTTCGATCATTATCCCTTTGCTCTAGAGGATATGACCATTTTAAGGGAAGTAATATGTTGCTATAGATTTGGGTGTTGGAACACATCTATCAAAGACAAGCAGAAAATGGCATTGAAGTATTTTTACATAACAAAATCAGAAGCCATGCGGCGAGAATGAGCATGTGGGATGCCCCAAATAATGAAGATGACGGCGCCTTTTCCTGACCCACCTCACAGGAAACCGTATTCAATGGCGACTACTATGGGTCCATGGCCAAGCTTTGCTGAGAACAAACCACGCCTATTTCTTTAATTTGATTGGGTTGGAAGGCTTCCAGCCTTATGCACCTCTAAGAGTCCTCCGATAGTTTGGAATTACCCAAGGCGTTCCTCTGAGGTCAAATATGGCATTAGTAGAGGTAGATTATGATGTAAGAATACCGATCGAGAGGATCTCTGCTTTGATACAAGGATGGTATGACATTCTTGACATAGGCATGGAGGTTGAGTCCTGGTGAACTTCTGATTATTATACTTGGTGTATGATGGGAGGAATTCTCGCAAGGCCCAGCTGTGACGGGATTCTAGGGTTCACAAACACCAAAAGATCAAAACAAATTGGCACGGAGCTATTGAACCTCATGCACATCACTACGACCATATATCATCAAGTGACCCCACGATCTGTCGAGCATCTCATACAGGCAGTTGATAATGAACCAAATGAAGAGATGGAGGAAGACCTAAAAGAGGATCCTAAAGAGCCAACTGAGGAGATGGAAGAGGATTCAAAAGGATATTCAAAGCATGATCCTAACTTGTATGACCCTAGAGATGGAGCAGTGATTCATATGGAGACTGAACCAGTTCCAACAATAGAAGACACTCACTCGGAATATGGTTCCATAGGGTTTGATAAAAGGAAAGATTCAAACAACTGGGAGTGAAAGATCAACGAATCCCTAGAGTACCACCTTGGGCCATATTATGATGGGGACGATGATGATGATGATGCTCCAACCTGGTCGTAAATTCATTTTCTTCTTTGAACTCTTTTCATAAGCTCCTCAAAGTGCCATGTGGCCTATCCCTCTTGTATGCCTTATGGCCTCCACATACTTTCATTTCTTAGGTTTTTGATTGCCTACGTCAATGTAACATCCAAGACTACCTTAATCAATGAAGTTATGTTTTCTCCAAATCTAAAATGTGTTTAAATGGATAATTTATAATCAAACTAATAGTAGTGTAGGCCTACATCATGCAAAAAGAGGTTCTACATTAAGACGAGTTTTGAATGTCGCCAAATTGGCGTATATATGTGTTACACTTATATATTTGTTACATTTTTCAATTTTTTCCAAACTAACATAGTTTTCGTTTTTCTTTGTTTTCTTTTCTTTTTCATCATTTATCCCTAAAAGTATGTTGATTTGTGTCGACTTGCAAACTGGCTGACTCACGACAGAACCTTCGATCAAAAGAAAAGATAACTAATAAAGATGACTTCAACGCTGCTACAAACATAATGATACCTATTTAGAACCCCGAAGGCTCTCGAAAGATGATAGACATTCAAAATGAAGAGAAAATGGCTCGCATGGAGCAAGAACTCAAGATCTTGAAGGAAGAATTACATCAAGTGTGAGACTTTACCAAATTGTCGGCTACCACTTTCCCTACCTTCAAGACACCTATCTACTTTGCAAAGGCTGACTTGCCAACTTGAAAAATCAGCCAGAACAAACTCAACACACCCCCGCTCATGGTCGAGTTCAACCAGCTTCTTCAACTGCAGTTAGGATCGTTCCCAACCTTTCCACTCACGATTCTACCATACCTACAATGAAGCAGACACTTGGGGCACTTGTCGCCGCTCCCTATGAGCCACATGTTCCAACCGTATATGCTGCTGGAGCTCTTACCTTCACAATGCCAGCAGTGGTTAATTTCCCGTATGAGGTCGATCAATATGCAGAAATGGAGAAAGATACCCAGCTGAAAGAAGATGCATAGATAAATGCCCAGCTTCAGGGTCTAAGAAAGGCATTGAAATCCTACAAGTTACTAGCGGAATGAAGAGTCTGGATTATGATGACTTATGCATCCATCTAGACATTGACATGCCAATAGGGTACAAACTACCAAAGTTTGACATGTTTGATGGAAAGAGTGACCCTCACGCACATTTAAGGGCATACTGTGACAAGTTAGTCTGTATGTGGAGAAATGAGAAGCTGAGGATGAAGTTGTTCATCCGGAGTTTGTCTGGAGAAGCATTAACTTGGTATACCCGTCAAGACCCTCGCAAATGGTGTGACTCGTAGGAAATGGCTGAAGACTTCATGAATCGTTTCAGATTCAAAATTGAAATTACTGCTGACAGATTCTCATTGGCCAACATACAAAAGAATCCATCAGAGAATTTCCTGGAGTACGCACGATGATGGAGAACCAAAGCTGCAAGGGTGCAACCTCCACTAGATGAGAGTGAGCTGTCAAAGTACTTTATTCGAGCTCAAGAAGGTGTCTACTTTGGAAGGATGATGTCAATAATGGACCTGAAGTTTGCTGAATTGGTCAAGATGGGAGACTTTATAAATGAGGGTGTTAAATCTGGGAAGATTTAGTCTGTGGTCGCATTGCAAGCTACAAGTAGGGCTATACAATTGGGTTCCATTGGAGGCATCAAAAAGAAAAGGGAGGATGTTTCAGCTGTCACTTACCAACAAGGAGGACCGTCCCACCGATACCCCAGTAATCCCCAAATCACTGCGCATACTTCATACGTTCCATACCTAGTATATAATACCTAACCACACTATAATCCACCCCGAGCACCAGTATACCGAAATCCTCCAAAACCATATGTCCCTGTCCAAGCACTAATCCACCAAAACCATATGTCCCTATCCAAGCACCAATCTACCAAAATAGACCACCATATGCACCGAGACCACGTCTAAATCTTGAAGCTAGAAAGGCTCGCACTTACACACCGATTGCCGAACCCTACGCCTAGTTAAAGGAAAACTTCCTAATCCAATCCCTCATAATTTTGATGGAAACAAGAGATAAACTTACCACTCGGGAATCCAAGGACACGACACAGAAGATTGTTATGGTTTGAAGAACTAAATCGAGTCTTTGATCAGAAGAGGAGTAATCAAATGCACTCCAGCGTCTCCCAATGTGAACAACAACCTTTTGCCAAACCATGAGAATTGGGAAGTCAACATAGTTACTCTAGATGAAGAATATGGGGGACCCTGACTGTCCAAACATAGATAAAACAGATACCATGACATCTTCGGTGCAACCTGTTATCACTGTTCAACTAAGGGAACCTCTGACTATTCATACATATCTCCCAAGAGTTGTAGAGACCACTCTAATTTTTAGAAAGCCTAAATATGACACCAAAGCAAACCCATGGGACTATCGAGCAGATGCCAAGGGCAAGATGATCGACACTGCCATAGCTCAAGGGATGACCAAGTTGGGGAGGTGTTATGCCCCAAAAGATCTAAATCAAAGAGCTCTTGGAAAAGAATAGTATCCAAAGAAGAATGTTACCGATGTTGAAATTGCAGAATTTTGGAAGAAGATGCAGCCTACTTACTATTCAGTCCCAGAGCAGTTGAAGAAGACGCCAACCCACATATCCACTTTGTCTCTACTTATGAGTTCTGAAGCTCATAGGATTGCTTTGATGGAAGTGTTAGACTAAGTGACCATTCCTAAAGACACCACGAGTGAAACCTTAGCTTCAATGATTGGAAGAATAGCGGAAGCTAACAAGATTTCTTTCCATGGTGATGAGTTGCCTGTAGAAGGGGCTTGGCACAACAAAACGCTTGACATCACAGTCAAATGTTGTGATAAGATTGTGACTTGAGTTGTAATTGATGGTGGTTTTGGATGCAACATCTATCCTTTCACCACTCTGAGGGATTTAAGTGTTAATATGGAAGAGATAAGGGAAAGTCGTGTGAAAGTTAGAGCTTTTGATGGAGTGCAAAAAAATGTCATTGGAGAGGTCTATCTCACATTGTAGGTGGGGCCGATTGAATTCCCCATCCTATTTCAAGTGATGGATGTATCATCCAACTATAACTTGTTACTGGGAAAACCATGAGTTCACATGGCAAGAGTGGTTCCTTCCACTCTTCACCAATGTGTAAAGTTTGAGTGGGGTCGCACAGAAGTTACCATCCATGGAGAGCTCAGTTACCCCACCCTTTCTGTTAATTCTATCCCAGTCGCTGATGAGTTAGATGGAGCTACCTTTCACACTTTGGAAATTATGCAAGCTATAAGAGTCAGTGAGGAAGTAGAGGTAGGTTATACAAAGTTATCAAGAGCAATGAAAATGGTTGCGTCAGAGATATTGAAGTATGTATATTAGCCTAAGAATGGACTTGGACCTAAGTCCAATGACATAGTTGAGCCGATCCAGCTGAAGCGTCAGAGAGGCACCAACAGACTCATATAAGAACCTACCTTGGGAAGAGACCGTCACGGGTTAAGTGATACAATCTTTGTACTAGAAAAAGCTTTGATTCTAGATTAAGCTGGCGTTGATGACATCATAGAAGGAATATGCAATCTATTCGTGGCCATGGCTGGAGAAGAGCAAGGGAAAAATCTCAATAAGTTGACCATTCGTGATGCCGAACGTAGAGAAATCTTATAGAATTGGACCACCAACCCGTCCCTGTTTCAACCAGAGTCCTGGTAGTGTAGAAAAATAGTCTTAATTTTAATAATTTGAGTGATCAAGTTGAGGTTTGAATTATGCCTAATCTTTTGTTGCTTGCCTCTTCTAATAGCTAAAATGCTTTGAAATAACAAGTCTTTATTTTCTTTAAAAAATTTCTCGTTATTTTAAATATCTATTTATTTTTACTTACCTTTTGCACTTTTCACCACTTATATTAATAAAAATCATCATTCAATGGTTATGGCATGTAACGAATCCACCGAGCAAGGTGAAAGCGATGAACAAGATCACGAAGAGTATGATGAACGCATGATGCCAAAAAATCTACCACACGAGATCGAGCAGTTTGAAAGTCAGAAGAAATCCAATATGGATGAATCAAAGGTTGTCAACTTAGGAGATGAGGAAATCATGAAGGAGACACGAGTAAGCATACATTTGGAGGCTGAAAGAAAGCAAGAGTTAATAAAATTGCTTAAGCAGTATGTTGACGTATTTGCTTGGTCTTATGATGACATGCAAGGATTATTCACTAATATTGTCTTGCACAAATTAACAATTGATCCCACTTGTCTACCTGTTAGGCAAAACACAAGAAAATTCAAGCCAGATTTGAGTTTATGGATCAAGGAGGAGGTAACTAAGCAAATTGAGGTGAACGTTGTGAGGGTTACAAATTATCCCACATGGTTATCCAATATTGTGCCTGCTCAAAAAAGGATGGAAAGATCAGAATATGTATGGACTATCGAGATCTGAACAGGGCCAGTCCTAAGGATGATTTCCCTCTTCCAAATATTCATATACTCATCGATAATTGTGCAAAACATGAGTTGTAATCATTTGTCGATTGCTTTGTAGGATATCACCAAATCCTGATGGATGAAGATGATGTAGAGAAGACAATATTTATCACTCCATGGGAGTGTATTGCTACAAAGTAATGCTATTTGGTCTCAAAAATGTCAGTGCAACCTACATGAGGGCCATGACAACCCTTTTTCATGATATGATCTACAAGAAAATTGAAGTGTGGTGGATGATGTCGTTATCAAATCCAAAAGAAGTTTAGACCATCTAGATGACTTACGAAAGCTCTTTGAGAGGTTGCGTAAGTATAATCTAAAGTTGAATTTAGCAAAGTGTGCATTTGGAGTACCCGCGGGAAACTATTGGGATTCATCGTTAGTAGGAAAGGCATAGAGTTGGATCCATCAAAGATAAAGGGAATCCAAGAACTACCTATACCCAAGACCAGGAAGGGCGTGATGAGTTTCTTGGGAAGACTGAATTACATCAGTCGGTTGATAGCTCAATCCACAGTGATCTGTGAACCCATATTCAAGTTACTGAAGAAGGATGCTGCCACGAAATGGATAGAGGAATGCAAAAAGGCTTTTGATAGAATTAGAGAATACTTGTCCAACCCAATAGTATTTGTCCCACCAGAGCCTCTAAAGCCTTTCTTATTATACCTGTCTTTCATGGATAATGCATTTGGATGTGTATTGGGGTAGCATGATGAGACAGGTAGAAGAAAGAAAGCCATTTACTATTTGAGAAAGAAGGTCACACCATACGAGGCAAGATACACCTTGTTGGAATGAACATGTTGCACTTTGACTTGGATCGCGCAAAAATTTAGACATTACATGTCTGCATAAACCATGCACTTGATCTCAAGAATGGATTCACTCAAGTACATCTTTCAGAAACCAATGCCTACAGGTAAGCTGACAAAGTGGCAAATTTTGTTGAGCGAGTTTGATATCGTGTATGTGACACAGAAGGCCATTAAAGGACAATCCCTGGCTGATCACCTCGCAGAAAACCCGGTGGACCAGGATTACAAGCCACTCACGACCTACTTCCCTGATGAAAAGGTTTTTTTGTAGGAGAAGACATATCAGAGTCGTATGATGGATGTAGGATGTTCTTTGATGGAGCATCAAACTCTATTGGAGTTGGAATCTGAGCAGTCTTAATTTCGAAAACAAGTCAGTATTACCCAATCTCAGCTAAGATTAGGTTCTACTATACTAATAACATGGCGGAATATGAAGCTTGTATTCTCGGACTCAGGATGACCATCGATATGAACATCAAAGAATTCTTAGTGATAGGAGATTTCGATTCACTAGGTGCAAGGAGAATGGACCACTAAGAATGTCAAGATCATGCCTTAGTTGCATTAGATAAACGAGTTGAGTAGGAGATTCACAGGGATTGAGTTCAAGCATGTCCCTTGAGCTCAAAATAAGTTTACCGATGCTTTGGCACATTGTCCTCGATGTTTCAACATCCAGACAAGAATTACATCGACCCTATCGATATAGAGATACATAACCAACATGCATACTATTTTCACGTAGATGAGGAACTAGATGGAAAACCATGGTACTATGACATCAGAAGATTGATAGAAGCACAAGAATATATTGAAAATGCAACAAGCAAGCAAAAATAGACTTTGAGGAGGATGGTCAATCATTTCTTCCTTAATAGAGAAATGCTCTATGGGAGAACTTTAGATTTATGATTGCTGAGGTGTGTCGACGACGCAGAAGCGACAAGGCTTTTGGAAGAAATACATACAGGATCATGTGGACCTCACATGAATGGGTTCACTTTGGCAAAGAAGATTTTAAGAGCTGGATATTTTTGGATGACCATGGAGAGAGATAGCATCTAGTATGTGCAAAAATGTAATCAGTGTCAAGTGCATGGAAATTTTATATGGGTTCCACCGAATGAGCTCAATGTGATGGGTTCCCCTTGGCCATTTGCCACTTGGGGTATGGATGCTAACGGACCCATAGAGCCTCCCGTATCAAATGGACATCGTTCATTCTGGTAGTTGTCGATTATTTCACAAAATGGGTCGAAGCTTCGACATACAAGGCAGTAACTAAGAAGGTAGTGGCAGACTTTGTTCACAACAACATAGTTTGTCGGTTTGGAATTCCAGAATCAATCATAGCAGATAATGCTGCCAACCTCAACATTGATCTTATGAAGGAAACTTGTGAAAAGTTCAAGATTGCTCATCGAAATTCCATAATTTACTATCCACAGATGAATGGAGCAGTTGAGGCTGCAAATAAGAATATCAAGAAAATTTTAAGGAAAATAGTCGACAATCACAGGCAATGGCATGAAAAGCTACCATATGCTTTACTCGATTATCGCACCACAATAAAAACATCAACGGGGGAAACTCCTTATATGTTGGTTTATGGTTCGAAAGTAGTAATACCTGCTGAGGTAGAAATACCATCTTTAAGGATTTTCCAGGAGGTTGGTCTGGATGATGTAGAATGGATACGTAGCAGGCATGAATAATTGATGCTTATCAATAAAAAGAGGATGGACGCGGTTTGTCATGGACAACTCTATCAGAACAGAATGACCAAAGCTTTCAATAAGAAAGTCAAATTTTGACAGTTCACACTGGGGCAGTTAGTATTGAAGAAGATCTTTCCTCACCAAGGAGAAGCCAAAGGGAAATTTGCACCAAATTGGTAAAGACCCTACATGGTTCATAGAGTAGTCTGTGGAGGAGAGGTAATCTTAGCAGAAATGGACAACAGAGTGAGCGTAAAGCCAATCAATTAAGACGCCATCAAGAAATACTACATCTGAAGACTTCAAGATTAGCACCCTATTACTGGTACTTTTGCATTTTTGATGTAACAGAACTACGTCTAAACGTGACTTCTCACGATGGGATACGTACGCAACCCACATCGAATTCGGTCTTCCTTAGAAAACCCAAACTCATTAATTACATGTATTTAGAACTACGCTCGACCTGAACTCCCTTGATGGGATACGTAGGCAATCCTTATCGGATTCGGTCCTTTGCATTGCATATTTTTTACTTTTTATTATATCTGAACTAGGTCTTGACCTGATTCCACTTGGATACGTAGGCAGCTTGAGTTAGGCCCGGTTAGTGCATTTCATATTTTTCACCCTCCCCTATTTTATTTTAACTACGTCCTGACCTGATTCCGCTTGGATACGTAGGCAGCTTGAGTCAGGCCCGGCCATTCCATTTCATATTTTTCACTTTCCTATATGTATCTCAACTACGTTACGACTTGATTCCACTTGGATACGCAGGCAGCTTGACTCAAGCTCAGTCATTGCATTACATACTTCTACTTCTCCCCCTTGTATTCAAACTACATTACGATTTGATTCCTATTTTGGCGATACGTAGGCAGCCTGAGTCAGGCTCGATCAATGCACAATTTCCATTTTTTTCTTACCCTTTGGAAACACTTTCTAATAGTTAGCGTAACCTCAGAATATGAAGACTATCGATCATCGCAGTGTCTACAGAAAAAAAACTAGAGAAGCTTCACTAGGAGGGTAAAAGCAAGAATACTATGTTGGATACAGTCAACAAAATGGAAAGCTCAATGGACTTCGGAATATGTCATAATCTAAAAACACTGGAGGAATACTATATATGTACCTAATATATACGTAGTGTACTTATTTCCTAGAAAAAGAAGCTTATTATTTTCAAAAAGATTTTTTCTACTCTTCCACCTACCAAGTCTCTAGGTTAAGAAACTATGTGCAGGCTAAGAAGACGTCGAAAGATTTCAATGACGAGGCTTCAGTCCGTGAGTTGATACAAATCAATACCCCCTCCCAAACTAAATTTTTTCTTTGAGTGCAGGAACACATGAATCAAGAAAATAACATCAAGTCTTGGGGCATGACCAAAAACACCATTCGACTTCTCACAATCATGAGCCAAAATACTCTTTCCCTACGTTATTTCCCGGAAGTACTTCAACTTGCATCTTATGTCTAAGAATATTTCATATTAATTTTTGCAGGTACGCTCAAGATCTAGACCAAATACTGAAGAAAGAGGATCCTCGTAAAAAAATAGGATAGTCAACTTTCTTTCAAAATAACTCCACCAACTGGAGCTTGTAATCTAACCTTATCAACAACTCCACCAATCGGAGACCACTGTCTAACAACGTCGAACTCCTCAAGCCTGGGGTTGTACATAACAAATGTCACTCAAACTCCACCGATTGGAGGTTGAACATAGCAAACATCGTCAAACTCCGCCAACCGGAGGCTGTACATAGCAAACATCGTGAAACTCTACCAATCAGAGGCTATACATAACAAACATCGATCGAATTCCACCAATTGGAGCCTGTATATAAGAAAAAAGAAGCAACACTCCACCAATCAGAGACTATATCATAGTGATATCACTAAAGCTCCACTGACCAGGGCCATGCAAGCATAGCAACGCTGTCATACGTTGATAATCAATTGTTACATTACAAGCTTTACACAGCCGGATACAAGCTTTTACATTACAATAGCCCCGCCAGCCGGAGGTTTTACATTACAAGCTTTACACAGCTGGATGCAGGCTTTTACATTACAACAGCCTCGCCAGCCGAGAACCTCTACATTATAAGTTACTTTACCTACATCAAATTCACAACACAAAAAAGGGGACATCGACAATCATTTGAACATCTACATTCTACTCTTTACATTACAATTTCAATTTATAATTTTTTAACTGCAACAAGAACTTTTAACCTTTTTACATGTTTTGCAGGACAACACATTACAACGAGGAACTCCCTCTAAGCAACAAACTAGGGCAAGTTAGTGCAATGTCAAGCATCACTAGCTTCGTCAAGGATTCACTTTCAAAACTCAACTCGACTCGATTTTCAGAAGTTCAGATTTATATCTTACTTATAACTCTTTCATGTCTTAGATCATTGTAACTCGACACTGGGGAATCTTTTTGAAAATTCATCCCTCTACCATAGGTCTTCAACAAAAATTGCTACGGAACATTTCTCATTCAAGTTTCTTTAGAACTATATCTCGTCCCTCGATTCGTGCTAATCTCTTCATACCTCACCATCAAAAGATTTTAGTACTACCATAATTCGATACCGGAGCAAATTTTAATCAAAATTTTCTATGCTCCTACACTCTCAAACTACATATGACCTGATTTCTAATGAAACTTGAGATATATAGGCAGCTCAGAAGCCAGAGTTCGGCCATAACTCAATAAACATTCCTTTCGAAGTTTTGCTCAAGGTGTATTTTGGTGGTCGCCTAAAATTGGATCGTGTCAATATTTCTTTGTCACATCTTCATTACTCTCCTCCATGGACAAAGAAAGGGGCAAGCTGTTGACACCCAATTTTGGCTCTCCATAATTATTTAAATAAAATTTTAATAATAATAATAATAATAGAATATATATATATATATGTATATATATATATATATATGTGTGTGTGTGTGTGTGTGTATATATATATATATATATATGTGTTATGAAATTTTTGTAGGAATACGAAAAGATTCTTAATTATTTTATTTGATAAATTTATTTCATAAATACTATTTTTTATTAAAAAAATTTAAATATATTATATAAATATTACTACTTACTTTCTTATTTTTAAATTTCACGTCAAATAAATGTTGTCGTAAGGGTTAACTTAACTTTTCTAATTATATATAATTTCTATTTACAATAAACATTTTTTCACAATTTTTTTTAAAAAAAAATAGGAAGGATTAATTAATTAATGAGTTACTAATTTATATTTATTTATTTATTAGAATGATTAATTTTATCAAATAAGCTAGTCTTGCAAAATAATTATTTTTTTAATTTAATAAATTATGGCTATTTAATAACCAAAAGGTTATAATTTAAATGGACCCAATTTTAGTAAAAATTTTGGCAATCCAACTCTTTTTAATTCAGCCAATCTGTGTGTGCCACGTAGGAAGCACATGGATTGTGCTTTTTAGCTTAAATCTTGACCATCCGATTTAATCTAACAATTTTAATTAATTCAACTTTATATATATATATATATATATATATATTATTAATTATTTTAAACCCTTTATTTTATTAACCTTCCGATCAAATGATCAGACGACCGAGATAAAACCAAAGACTTTTCCTTCCCAAAAATAAACTCCATGCCGCCCTATACTCTATTTCCCCAAAAATTCTTCATCTCTATCTTTACCCAAAATTCGTCTGCTCCGTTCTCTCCCATTGCCGCCCATCGCGCCGCCCACATTCTCCCTCAGACTACTCGCTAGCTAGATTTGTCTATAGACACCCCGACTCCTCTCCCATCACCTTTTCCTCAAACGTCCTCTCCCATCGCTGCTCATGGCCGCCCCCATGTGATCCCCCATCTCCATGCCAGAAGAAAGACTCTGGGCCACCAGAAAAATGCCTTATCAGTCACTCAACTCTCTCAAATCGATTAGGAAAGGTCGATTCTTGAAAGATTTTTTGTCCCCTTCATCATTAGCCCTTCCGTTTAGGCTTTCCAAGAATTCAAAAATCTGAATTCTTGAGGCCAATAGAGGTTATGATTTGGCTATAAAAGGAGCCATTTGGTTCCTTCTGAAAAGAGATAAAAAATCATCCAAAAAATGGGACAAGAACAAAAGCAAAAAAGGCCAGCAACTATAAAACAAAAAAAGATCCAGCAAACATCCGAAAATCATCAAAAGACATCCAAGAATCAATGTCCTTATTTTCGTTCTTTGAGGTCGATTTCAAGGAAGTTTGAAGTTGGAATCTTGACAACAAGCATTGGTTTGCTGCTCTACACAAGTTTAGCATTCTCTCTGGATTGTATCTTTAATTTCATATACAACTTCGACCATGTTAGCATCTTGAACGTGTTACTTGTCTTAATTTTTTTTTTCTCTTCTTCTCTTACTTTCCTTGTTAATATAAGTTTAAAATCCCTGTACAAGCTGAACTATTTATTGTTTGTCAAATAGGTCATTAAATCTTTTCATGCATTTAAAGGGCTGTTTTAATAATGCTTTTGTTGTCATGAAATTAAGGTATATATATAGTGATCCTGTGAAATGTGAACTCCTAAGTGCAAGTCAGTTGATTGGTTGGAACATGTTATGAATTTTTGTTCAAAATACTAAAAATAAAAATTAAATTTGTCCATGTTAAGGAATATATTCATAGTTTAGCGTTAATTAAATGTAAAGTATGTTTTCATTTTTCTATCGTATTATAGTATTAACTTGGCTCGCGCAGGATCGATCTTGTCTTGATCAACGATAAGTTGTATCGAGTAAAATGTCTTCTTGGTAATATGTTTTTCTCTTAGTTTTGGTTGAGAATTTTCAGACTGTGGTTATAGGAGATACCCTTTTATAGAAACATCAAAGCATGAATTAAATTGATTTGGCAGATGGTAAAATAAGTCTCTGGTTATTTGTTTTTTGTTTGAGAAGGCTCATTTCACTATTGTATATTTCCTCTTGTGAAAAATAACATATATGACCTTCACATTTAAGATTTTTCTTCAACTTTTCTTCTGTTTGTGGTTTGGCTAAGAGATTTAGACTTCAAAAAAATGGACAACAATGAATGAATGCCTGCTTAAAACTCTCTTATGTATGCATATAAAGAGAATAAATATAAGTGAGGTGTAGCATCCCTCATATCATGCCTAAACTTATTGAAATCAATACAAATTTGCTTGATATTACTTACTTGTCCAAGGGTCTAAATATGGGCTAAATAAGAATGCCAATACTAGTTGTCCTCTTCTACTTCCGGTTTTTTGGGATTATCTTTAGATGCTTGTGTTTGCTAAGATGACAAGCTGTTGTTTGTCAAGTCAACAAAATCGTTTAGGATTACTGAAGCTTGAAACCTGCCCATAACCTTAGAACCAGACGTTTTCATTTTTTTATTGGATACTACCAAATATGTAAGAGTAAAGTAAACCAAATGGTAACCTCTAATCATCGACCAAAGGTTTGTGGTCATTCGTATGATAAACTCTATGAGTTTTAATGTTCTATTGTTAGAATTCTATCTTTTTTAATCATGTAGTTTGATTTGCATAAAATTGTGGTACATGTTCCTTAGGAATTCTGACAAACAAGTTTTCTGTATTATGCTTAGTATGTGTTTAAAATTCAAGAAAGTATTGTATGATAATTTGTTTTTCTCATAGTATTTTTAAGAAAAAAAGTTTCAGTTCATTCAAGTATATTTCATTATTTGTGGGTCACTCATGTTACATTTTGTCTTCATTTTAGTATAAAATTTCTAATCTTATTTAGTTTCTTAGGTTTCATGTACCACCGGAGGGCTGGAGTATCTACTTTGGAACTCGTTATTGGCCTAAAGTATTAGGCCAACAACAATTAGGATCACCGCAATACTTGGAATCTCTTAAATAGGAGTCCAACATTTCTTAGCCTTTCTTTTTACGAGTTCGATTATAGTGTTTTGATATGCTAACCAACTCTTATATATGTCTGCCTAAATCTTAAGTTTTAATATATTTCTTGTCTTTTATTTTGAAGATTATTTATGTGAGCTTATATTATTTATGAATTTAGTTGAATCACTTTTAGACATATAAAGAAAAATACTTTCTTAAAAATAGGTTAACATTTTTACTTATAACATTCTTTCAGGCCTTTAAGTTGAAAAGAGGGGGCTTATAGTTTTAAAGTTTCCAAATGAAGTTTCAAAAGAAAATAAAATAATAATATTCATTTAGGCCTACTCAACGCTTAGGACCTCCAAATAAATTTGAAACTAGTTTAAAGGTTGGAATAATTACCTTTAGAAATTACTTATGGCTAAGATATTTACCTTTAGACATACATGTTTTTTATGAAAACAAGTAGGGAAGTAGGCCTATATGCTTTTTTTAACAAAATAAATGTAACTATAGAATAAGTCTCGATAGTTAGGCCTATTTTTTTAGATCAACCACTTTAAGAAGAAATTTCATTTACTATTATTACTATCTCAATTATTAAATCACATATAGTTAAAAATATTTTAATCTCTTCACATGTTATTTCATGATTTTGGATATTCCAACAAGTTCAATATACAAGGTACATACATATATATGCATCCACATAAGAGGTATAGATTCTATATTTTATATTTAGTTTTCTCTACACATGACCTATTATTTTGTTACACTTCACATTATTTTTCTTATCTACTATCACTTTTTTACAAATGTTACTTATTTTTTAAATTTTTTATTACACTTTAATATACATATTATTTTACTACATATTTGCATCCGACTACTCTCTCATTTTTATCTTATTTTCTTTCACGTCTTAATTCTATATATAAATAATATGATAAGTTTTCATATCCTTTAAACTCAACATTTATTTTGGATACATTTATGTAAGGCACATCTATATTTTTCAACAAATAAAATTGTCATACATTTTTAGTACATCTATTTTTTTTTTTTACTATATGATAAACATACTACTATTAATTTTATTTAATAGACATATATATGATGTACCTTGTATTTTACTCTTTTTTTAAAACTAATAAAATTTACTTACCATTGATTCTAAACCAAATAAATAAACAAGCTTTCCTCAATATATTTTCCTAAATTGAGTTTAAGGACTATCTTCGGATAGGCTTTGAGGGATGCTTAATACCTTCCCCTCGAGTAACCAAAATCCTTACTCAGAATCTCATTGGTTTCGCAAATCAAAATAGAGTTTACATCTACATATTTAAAAAATGGGTTTCCTAATATTTTCCTTAAAATTTAGGTGGCGGCTACAACACAAAAATGATTTTTCCAAAACTCAGAGTGGTAGCCATATTATGTTGTGAACTGTTTCGGTTGGTTCGAAATAGGGTGCGACAGGAAGGATATAAGGACAATACCCACGACACCTCAAAACTACAAACTAGAAAGTAATTGTGCAGTCCTCTAGATTACAAGGAGGCTCACCAAAGCTAACTGGAGCCTAAAGTGATCTCAATGAAACGCCCGTTGATAATTCTAAATACCCGTATCTGTTTCATAAAAGGATGCAGGTCGAATGACATTAGTACATGTAATATACGAGTATGTATTATGGCTGAGTAAACAAATAAATGAACTAAATGACTAAAAACAACTCAACTGAATGAAAGGACTGCAATATATATAGATATATACTCAAGTGAATGTAAAGAATTAAAGGAATGAAATTAGTTAAAACTTTACAAAAACACTTACTCATCCATAAACCTCAACATAATAAGTGATATAATAAATATACACTTTTAACTCTATTTGGGAGATTTTCTAACCGACAACCATCACTATGAGGTACATGATGATACAACGTCTCGCCCACACTGCCAAAACTGTCCTATATCTTGTCGAGGTATAGAACACCTCAACTAAGTGAATCCACTAAGCAATAAAGATTCATCTACAAAGTATGATTCTTTACCCATGTTGGCATACATGGTTTATGGGGGATGTGAGTTGTTTGAACTCTCCCCCATATTAGTGCTCAATACTACTCCCAATAATATATATATACTCATGCTCAATGTTTAAATAAACATACTCTTCCTCTGGTTTTAGATAATTCCTCAAACTATCATCTTAAAAGAGGACAGTGCTCTTGAAATATCTTTGAGATGTAACTTATTTAGAAATCAAAGTTTCTCTTTTATCAATGTAAAAACTGATACCTTTGGGAATACTTAGTTCCCTTATACTTTTACTCAATTCATACTTAAAAACTCTTTCTCAAAAATATATCAAAATCATATTGTGATATGATTATTGATGGCTCGGAAAATCATACTGCATAAATATTGATGGTATATCTAGAATCATACTGTTTAAACATTGAAGGCATACTCAACTGTCATAATAATCATGTTTTTAAAACTCTTTCTCAAAACTCATCTTTACTTTCTGAAAAACTCAGTTTACAACTCAAATTTTGGCATTAAAAAAACTTTTAAAATTAATAGCTCAAAATAGGGTTCATGCTAAAATATAGAAATGAACAAATCAACTCAAGGATATCAACAACAATAATATATAAACTCAATAATTAGGAATATAATTTTAAAGGAAACATGAACTCAAGAACTCAAAATCAACTTATCTCAAGAATACTCAAATATAGGGAAAGAATCTTAGATTACTCTTTTACTTATCTGAAAAGAATTTGGTTAGAAGACTTGTAACCCTAGCTTGAAGGAGAAAAATCAAGAACATCTTTCTTGAGATTCTTGCATTCTTGAAAACTTTATGGCCAATATTTATGATTTTCATTAGTAATTCACAATTGTATGGAGGAATTTGAGTTGGAAAGAATGAAATTCTTGGAGAAGGATTTACTAGAAAGAAGAATCTTTAAAAGGATTGAAACAATCTTGAAAAAGATTGTAATAATCTTGAATGGAGTCTTTTACTTTGATTTTTCCTTAGTGTTTTACCCTGGGGTTTGAGAGAGAAGAGAATGATGGATTAAAAGATGAAAATCTGATTGTTTAGAGCCTTTTATTAGTCAAGAAATTAGTTTAGGGTTTTATTGGAGTTAAAAAGACCATTTTAATGCTTTCCCATCGGCTAATTCGTCATTGCACTATATCAGTTACTAAAATGGTTGTAACTTTTTACTCATAATTTGGATTGATACGAAATTGTGGCGTTGGAAAGAAGATTCAAATATCTTTAATTTGATAGGTTATGGGCCATGTAACTCTTTATATTCTAAGACATATGATCATTTGAAGTTGACCCAAGTAAAATCTTACATCAAAACTTAATCGATAAGGAAACTTTCAACTATACTTTGTGTTAGGAGTTTCTAGTGACCTTAATTGATATCTAAAATCATTTTTGCACTAAATAATTTACCTCTACACATATGGGCAATTTAAGGATCACCCAATATGACCCTATAAGTAGATGAAGAATGGTTCGAGTCTTAACTTAGAAATTTTGGGGTGTTATAATATCTTCCCCTTGGGATCATTTGTCCTCGAATGACGACTGGTCTGATAATGGAAAGGGTTACTCTTATTATATTCAAGTCTAACTGAGAATCACAAAGTACTTAACATAGGGTTATTATTCTGACCTAAATCACAATATTAACATTCTATACCATAGGGAATCTCTTCCCGAGAACACTTCTCCTTACCGCTACATTCAGCTAATCTTGAGCTCATATCAACAAGCACCTCATGTATTACAACATTGTCTAGATGTTAACAACACCACATTCAATATTAGAACCTTAACTGCTCCAAAAACTCCTACTAACCCACTTTCCAAGACTTCTCATCCTCTCATCATCTCTACCAACTGAACTTTCATGCATTACCACCAGAAAGCTGACTTACTAATCATTGTAAAACCTTATTCCTTTTTCCTCCACATTCATAACCTTAGATGGAATTAACACACCATCACTATCACAGTAAGAAACGAAAATCCTCTCATTCATCATCACACAACTACTATCAACAACAACACCCTCAACTAAAAAGGATCACTAAGAGAGCTTTAGGGCGAAAGATCATAATCACAATTCATTCGAGATATTTGATAAAAGAACATGCATTGCATAACATTATGTTTCTAGCCATTGCGAGTAAATCATGAATTTGTGAGATTTGAATGCTTATATGAATAGGTTTATATCATGAGGGTGATATCCATAAATTTATAGATTAAGCTTGAGATTAATGGGCTAAAGTCTTTGCCCCTCATTCTAGAAACTGAGGTTAGTGTGAATCTCTCTAAAGTGTATGAGCATAGTTCATGAACATCATTCTGATATACGAAACATCATCAAGATGTTGAAATGATTGAACTTTAAGGAATACGCTAGAGTATGAATGGACTGATGTACCTCTACAACTCTTTCGGAAGACAACTATCTCATTCTCAATACTTGACTTGATTTCTCATCTTATCATCTCCCCTTAGGCTTGAATCTGACGCTTTTAAACTATGGATCTATTCCATCATCTCTAAACTGGTCTATATTTGCAAATTAGGAAAGTCATATCTCATAGCTACTGAACTCTCCATATGCAAGTACTAAGATTCCTTCTAAGACCTTTTTCTAAGATACGTCTCTTAACCTCCATTCAGTGTCTTATAAGGCCACTTAATCTAACTGTTTAATAATCTAAATTCTCCTGCTTAGCCTACAATTAACATCCTTCTATTTTCATTTCAACCTAACTGAAGGAAGCTTTAAACTATATTGAAGAGGCTCGTTGTTGACTATATGAAATCCTTTCTACCAAACTCTTAAGGGTACATTTATTACATCAGCCTATTCCATATTGACAACTGAAATATAATATCTAGGCACACATGGGAAATCATAAACTTAATTGGAACCTCGTCTGATTACATAAAATCTCGGGTACACCTCTTAATGATCTTGTTACTCTTATGACTTAGCCACACTTCACTACCCTTACCTAAAAGTTAGGATCTCTCATTTCTACCACCCATATTCATTACAACTAACCTCTTAATTCCTCTCCTACTCTAGGTCAAGTCTACTAGATCAGATCTCAAGACTAACATCATCACCCTCTTATTGCCATTCTTTTGATAACGACGCTCATCTCAAATTCAACCTTAATGTTTATTACTAAACCGGGATGTCAATATGATTGCTCGCTTACAATACTAACTTACAACTACTAGATAAATATAAAAAACACTCTCCCACTAACCCTCATGACAAGTAGGCAATCGTTATATGTTACTCTTCATACTTACAGTTTTACGGTCACACTTCCTTTCACAAAACAAGTACTATTTACCCATTCGCTATATATTATTGCCTAATTAGTTATGTAACCCTCTAATTATTATGGGCTCTCCCTTAAAAAATATAAGTCTAGCTTAGATTTGTCACCTCGTGAATACTCCTTCTATTATATTCAATTCCTACACTTGGTCGTTACCAACACAATGACACATCATCATAACCTCCTTTCTAGTTAAAGTATACTCTAAATCATCCCAACTAGTAACTCTTACTCTACCTCCTATCATGAAATCTTCACAAACTCATCACTTTTCAGTCTACCCATGAGGGAAAACTTCTCATTAACAATTTATTGGGACATGACTGCAACAATATAATTTCCCTCATCACTATCTTCCTTTCTTAGATTACTATACCTCACATTCATTCTTCTAACTCTGGGTACTTTTACTACTACTACTTATCACAACGTAACTCATACTATCTTTTCGGATGAAAATACTACAAAAGCTCTAAAACAAACTTCATCGTTGGGGTCTCAACTGAATTAAAGTTTAATGAAGAGATTTTGGGAGTACATCCCACTTTTAGCTCGAAGCACAATTCATATGAATAAGAGTGCATTATTTCAAATTTCAACTCCTAAGCTCACTCACATGCTTCTATCAAACCCCTCGACAATCTCATGACTTTCTCAAGACTCTTTCTAAGAGTTATTCATCGATAAGGATCTCGCTTTGCTTGTCAACTACCTTAAGTATAAGAGGTAGTCGAATGGATCAGAGAAACGTACGAGTTTGAACAAGCTCCTTATGACACAACTTTACTGTCCGATTTAGAGTATGAAAGAAGGGAAATTTTTCTCAAATGTCAGTAGTTCATTATTTGTAGAAGTGGGGCCCTCACAACCATAAATAAGATCCTACTTGACACGGCTTCAAAGACACCCTAGAACACTTGAATTCTATGCTCTGATAGTAATTTATCACGATCCGAGCATACACCCTGGACGTGGCTGGCACTCGAGAACCATTGATGGCCCTCAAGAGTACCCTCATCCTGGCTTACTACAAGCGGTAGACTAACTCAAGCATACAAATCATCAAATTGACAGAAACATTTAAAAATAGAATACTGAATCTCAAAATTTAGCTGAATATATTGAGTATGAAATATAAGTTTTCAGTAACATATCTGAAACTGAAAGACATGTCAAAACTATCTATCTATGAAGCCTCTACTATTAAGGAAGGATGTTGGGACAAGACCCAAGATACCTCAAAACTAAAAATTGGAAAGTAACTGTGAAGTCCTCTGGAATACAAGGAAGCTCACCAAAGCTAACTGGAGTGTAAATTGATCTCATCGAAAGGTCTGTTGATAATCCTAAACAGTTGTATCAGCATCATAAAAGGATGCATGTCAAATGACATCAGTACATGGAATGTGCAAGTATGTAATATGGCTAAGTAAACAAATAACTGAACTGAATGACTGAATGCAACTCAACTAAATGAAAGGACTACAATAGATATAAATGTATACTCAACTGAATATAAAT
The DNA here is from genome assembly GCA_029007595.1 of Solanum commersonii. Classification (NCBI taxonomy): domain Eukaryota; kingdom Viridiplantae; phylum Streptophyta; class Magnoliopsida; order Solanales; family Solanaceae; genus Solanum; species Solanum commersonii. Next base: position 389,278 of record JAJTWQ010000045.1, on the reverse strand, counting down.
AATTAAAGCAATGAAATAATTTAAAACTTTACAAAAATACTTACTAACCTCTGAACCTCAACATAATAAGTGATATAATAAAAATACACTTTTAACTCTATTTAGGAGATTCTCTAACTGACAACCATTACTATGAGCTACGTGATAATATAGTGTCTTGTGCATGCTGCCAGAACTATCCTATACCTTGCTTGGGTATATAACACCTCAACTAAGTGGATCCACTAAGCAATAAGGATTCATCCAAGTATGATTCTTTACCAATGTTGGCATAGATGGTTTATAGGGGTTGTGAGTTGTCTGAACTCTCCCCCATATCGGTGCTCAATACTACTCCCAATAACATATACTCACGCTTAATGCTTAAAAAAACATACTCTTCCTCTGGTTTGAGATAATTTCTCAAACTATCCTCTTAAAAAAGGTAATTGGTCTTGAAATATTTTTGAACTGATAACTCATTTAGAAATCAATGTGTCTTTTTTATCAATGTAAAAATTGATACCTTTGGGAATACTTAGTTCCCTTATACGCTTACTCAATTCATACTTGAAAACTCTTTCTCAAAAATATATCAAAATCATATTGTGATATGATCCTTGACAACTCAAGAAGTCATACTGCATAAACATTGACGGTATATCTACATACCATACTGCTTAAACATTGATGACATACTCGATTAGCATACTAATCGTGTTTTAAAAACTAATCTTTACATTCTCAAAAATTAGTTTAAGACTCAAATGTTGGCTTTAAAAAACTTTTCAAAATTTATAACTCAAAATAGTGTTCATGCTAAAATATAGACACGAACAAATCAAGTCAAGGATCTCAATAACAATATAGAAACTCAACAATTAGGAATATAATATATAAAAGAAACATGAAATTAAGACCTCAAAATTAACTTATTTCAATACTACTCAAATCTTGGGAATGAATCCCAGATTACTCTTTTATTGATCGTAAAGTAAATGTAGGGAGTGGGGAAGAACTAGTCCAATACTATGACATCCTTACATACCTGGAAGAATAAGGTTCTTGAATCATCTTGAAAAATAACTTGGTTAGAAGCCTTGAAACCCTAGCTTGAAGGAGAAAAATCAAGAAAATCTTTCTTCAGATTCTTGCATTACTTTCTTTAAAACCCTATGGACAATAATTATGATTTTCATTAGTGATTCATAATTGTATGCATGAATTTAGTTTGAAAGAATGAAATTCTTGGATAAGTACTTAACATCTCACCTCAGCGCTAATAGAAGCTTTATAAATCCTTGATTTTCAGAAATATGGATTGAGGAACAAAGCAAGGACACTAACCGGCAAAAAGGAACAAATTAGGTTGAAAAAATGAATATGGGCAAGCCTGAGGATTGCCAAGATCAGTCGGTGTGTTGTCGAGTGGCTTATCAGACCGCCTAAAGTTCCAGTGTGCCAAGACCTAAAGGAAAAAACCAAGTTGGAGATTAAAAGGAGCAGTAGGCAGATCATCGAGTGATTCCATGAATCCAAGATAGATTTCCCAAAGTTAAAAACCTTGAGGATGTTGAATGCCAAGGTAGAAGGGTGATGGAAAAGACAAAAATGCGGCTTGTCGAGTTGATCGGCGTGCCTGACTTATTTCACCGAAGGAGCTTTCGTAGTTTATTTTCAACTACTATAAATACATTTTTGAACATTTAGTTTATTATCAAATACTCTTTAGAACATTTAGCATATGGAGACAGTTTTCTCAGTTTTCCTTAGCTTTGAGGGATTGAAGAAATTCACTTTTGAGAGATTGGAAGTGTGTCTTTGAGATTTATCAAATGTGAGCATTGTAAGGACGAAATTACTCTTACCCAGTTGATGGATAATCAACTTGGTAACTGTTTTTACATTTTTATAATGTATAGCTAAAACTTCATATCTTGGGGTGTGATTATGTGAATATGGGTTGATTTAGCTTATGGGTATTGCTAATCGATAGTTTAAATGCTATTTAAGTGAGTTGAATCATTAGTTGTGGTTTAACTTAGGAATTGTAGTTACAAATTGTCATGACCCAAGGGTACTACTTCACAAGCCACCTCAAAGCATACTTGTGCAATACATGAACAACATTCCATAATACCATCTAAACAAAGTACCCTTTTTTGGTCATTCTTGGGCAAAGTCCACATTCATAGTCATAACCTTGAATGAAACTAACTACCCCTCACGACTTGGCTCGCTTAATCCACCACTTGGCTCGCCAAGGGCACTAGGTGACACGCCTAATGGACCCTTGGCTCACTTAATTTTCTAGTATGCTCCCTAAAAAGGTAGCTCACTTAGGCGATGTAGGGGACCCTTGGGCGATGCGCCAACTAAGTAGGCGAGTCCCGACCCAATAGGCGACTCCAAGGGGACATGGTCAACTTGCCAAGTCCCTTGGGCGACCACGCTGCCCATTCTCCAATAAGGTCCAAAGAAAAACAAGATCTCCTTCACTCTTCCTTGATAGCTTAGGCCCTTGCCCGCTTCCTAAGCTTTTACCCCTATCATTTTATCTTTAGTTTAGCTTACTAGAATACGGGCTGTTACAATATCTCCTCCTTGGGATCATTCGTTGTAACACCTCATAAAACTTTTGAGCTAAGACTCGAATCGTTCTTCGCAGTGAGTGAGATTTTTGCAAGAAATTTAAAATTTCTTGAGTATTAAGATCACTAGATACAGCACCTTGAGTTCCAAGAAGAACTTAAGAGAAGAGTATTCAAGTCATTCCTAGTTTTTCTTATGTTTTAGGTCTACTTCAAACTACCATATCTCCTAGTACAAGATAACTTAGGTGAGCTACCAGATATTAAATTAAATCCCTTCGAGTCCTCTTTCCAACGCCATTGAGTTTTCTTAATTCCGAGCTCTGAGTAAAAAGTTATGATGGATTTACTAGCTTCGTGCAAACCTGGTAGCAGCTCCGCGACGCGGGGCCAATACGGACATCACTGCCTAGTGGAAAATTATTCCGACTCCAAACTCGTTTTATTTATTTCTTTAAAAGGTATTTTAGTCCTAAAATTAGGAGGTCATATAAATTTCCCTAAACGTGTAGTAAATCAGTTTTTCTTAAATCAAAACCCTATCTTCCACTCCAAAGATTCTACGCTCAAGGGATTCAAGAAACGCTAAGGCTAGGGTTCATCTTTCAAGATTTTCCTTCGAGTCCTTCAAAAAGATGGTTCTTTTAGGGATGTAAGCTAGCATACTGTTGGGTTTGTTCACCCACACGCCAATCATGTTAATTTCAGCGTTAAATTTGTTCTACAAAGTTGCAACTTTGGTGTTCTTGTTATGTATTCATGAAAATGCTTTCGTTCTTGAATTGGGCTGAGATTGAGGAGTTCTTGAGGTTATTGTGTCAATTTATAGAGTTGTTAGAGTTAGATTCTTGTGTTCTTGTGTTGGGTATCTAAATCTAAAGAGAGATTGAGAAAAAGAATCGAAGTTAGGCAAATTGCGATTAGGAAATGAAGACAAAATTTTGTCGATCGAGATTTGAAGCTGCCCCCGCGTCGCGCCCCCACTCCCCAGTTTTGAAAATTTCTGCTTTGCATCGCGGAGATGACACGAGGTGTTCTGCCTCACAAGAAATTTTTGAAACCAAATTTTAAATGCCTCTCCACGTCGTGGACCCACCCTCAAATATTGGTTTTTTAGTCTTTTCTTATGTTTAGCTATCTAAAATCATTCCAAAACATCACGGGACCTTTCCCATCACAAATCACAACCTTGAATTCATAAATCACATTCGAGGTAGAGTTGAGAGTCAAGCTTTAGGAGTTCTTTCAAACATTTTGTGAAAGTCCCTTTAAACCCTTTGAGGAGTCTTCTACAATTTCTAGTAACTTGTTTCAAGACTTGAGCAAGTGAGAAGAATGTATTCATGAGTCTACCTTGTCATCACGAGATCTTTCATATCATTAACCATAACTCTTAAATTCATAATTCACATTCAAGAGAGAGTTAAGAGTAGATTTCAAGAAAGCCTTTGAATTAAGTTGTGAATCCTTGGAGATCAACTATCAATTTGAACTATGTTTTGAGGAAGTAAGTCAGAGAATAAGAAGAGTTGTATACATGAGTTCCATATAGTTATGTAGACCATCAAGTCGAGTTGTTTCATGCCTATATTTTTGCATGAACTTCGTAAGTTGAGAATCTTTCAAAGAAGTGGTATCTTCAAGTTCTAAGCCTTTAAGTGTTGAGTTCCTAATCCCTTTTGAGAAGTATCTTTGAGTTCTTGAGTTGAACATTTCATTCTTGTGATTCCACATGAATATTATAAGTCGAAAAGTCTTGAGATGAGAAGTATCTTTGAGTCATTGAGTTGAGTAGTTCATGCTCATAATTCTACATGAACTCTGAGTTGAGCATTCTTGAAATGAGTAGTATCATTGAAGTTCTTGAGTTCCAAGTATTTGAGTTCTATCTGTGGTTATTGAAAACCTTGCATTGAGTCGTTCATGTCCATAATTCGGCATGAACCATATTTTAAGAAATCTTTTACAAACGTTTTAATTTTGTTTTAAGTCTTAAGTTTTGAGTTCAGTAATGAGTAAAGTTTAAGTTCTTTTCTTCAAAAAGTATATGGGGACAAAGTATTCCCGAAGATATTTAAAATGTTCTCACATTTCAATAAGAACGGAAACTGAGATTTCCAAAATGCATTCGGGCTAGTTTTCAGGAAAGAGTAATTGCTTTCAAATGAAGAAAGAGAGGAAACTTTGATATCCAAGATAGCCTTTGAGCTATGTTTTTGAGCACTAATCTCAAATCACAGAAGAAGTATGTTTTAAACATAAAGAGCTACTGTTATATTTTGGGAGTAATATTGAGCATCGATGTGGGGATGCGAGTTTCATATTAACTCAAGTCTCCATGAAAATAATGTAGCCATCAAGGGTAGAAAAGGGTCATACTTTTTAGATGAATCCTTTTCGCATAGTCTAGTGGATCCACGAAGTTCAATTAGGTCTTATACTTATGGCAAGGTATAGGATGGCCTGGGCAGCGTGGGGCTAATAAAACTGTTTCATCACAATAGTTCTTAAGTGATGGTTGTCGATTAGAAAAACTCCCACAATAGTAATTACATGGTTTCTCAAGGGGTTTTTCTTAGTATGAGTGGGGCTATGGGACTTCATTCATGCATTGCACAAGTAGAATTTGAGAGGGAGCATGATATGTCTTTTATGAATTTATGATTATGAGTTGACATCATGTTTTATATACTTTTCCTTTTCTCTATATTGCACTTGTTTTAAACTGCTTTATAATGAAATGAGTTTAGTTAAGTGTTCATGAGTTTAGTATCCATAGTTGAGTATTTCAATTCGAGTATCATATCTTTGAAGTTGAGTATCTAATCTTTGAGTCGTGTATTATACATTTGAAGTCGAGTATCTAATCTCTGAGTTGAGTATCTTATCCTTGAGTACTTCTGAGTTGACGAAGTTTGATTAGGTTTGAGTATCCTTGAGTACTGCTTGAGTTGAGTAAGTTTGAGAAGAGGTAAGTATGTTTCTTTTTTTTAATAAAGTTTCAATCTTATATTATGCTTTAGAACTCCTCTTACATGCTCGTACATTCCACGTACTAAGCCATTTGGTCTACATCATTTCATGATGCAGACACATGTATTCTAGATCATTAACAGGAGATTTGGTGATACATCTGAGAGTTCGAGTTAGCTATGGTGAGCCTCCTTATATTTTGGAGTATTTTATTTACTTTTCAGTTCAGTCAGGATGTCATGGGTCTTGTCCCGACTTACATCATTATTAGTTAGAGGCTTCATAGATAGTCAGTATAGTTGAGAAGTATAGATTATTCATTTATTTTATTAAATGTTTTATAGACCTATTTTATGGCGAGTTGAATATATTATTTTTATTCTAAGTTGTTCATTTGAGTTAAAGTTTTGTAATGTTGAGTTTATTGAATTTTATTCAGTTTTAAGCTTTTGCATTCTTAAGTTAGTCTTCCTTTTGTAGTCAGCCAAGATGAGGGTTTACTTGGGGACCAACAATTGTTCTTGAGTGCCGGCCATGTCCAGGGTGTAGACTCGGGTCATGACAAACTTGGTATCAGAGCACGAAGTTTAAGTGTCCTAGGGTGTGTATGAAGTCGTGTCGAGTAGGATCTTGTTTATGGTTTTAAGGGCCCCACTTATATAAATGAGGGACTATAGACATTTAAGAAAAGTTTCCCTTCTTTCATACTCTTAATCGTGCAATAGAGATATGTTGTAGAGACCTATTCTAAATCGTGCGTTTCTTAGAATCATTTGACTACCCATCATACTAATGGTGGTTGAAAAGCAGAGTCAGTTCTTTGTCGATGAGTTTTCTTAGCAAGAGTTTTGAGGAAGTAATGAGACTCCAAAGGGGCATAAGAGAAGCACAAGATTAAGTTAAGTGTTCAGTTTCAAAGGAATGCACCCATATTCATTTGAATAGTGCATTTGAGCTAAAAGCGAGTTGTACTCTTTTCTTTAAGCCATGTTTCAGTTGAGATCCTTATGAGGAAGTATGTTTAGAGCTTGGGTAGTATTTTCACCCTGAAGTGTAACATGAGTTATGAGATCATGAGCAGTAGTAGTGAAAGAGCCCAGAGTTAGAGGAAATTATGAAGAGGTTTAGTAATCTAAGTAAGGGAGATGTTGTTTTGACAAACTATGTTACTATAGTCAAGTACCTAGTAAGTTAGTAAGGAGGAGTTTTCCCTTATGGGTAGACGAAGAAGTGAGGAGTTGTGAAGATTCCATCATAGGAGGTAGAGTGTGTTGTAGCTAGAAAGGAGTTTGTGATGAAGTGTCATTGTGTAGGTAATGACCAGGTGTAAGTGTTGAATAGAAGAGCAGGAGTATTCATGAGGTGATAGATCTAAGCTATGCTTATGATTTTGAGGGAGAGCCCATAATATTCAAAGTGTTATATAACTAATTAGGCATTGATGTATAGTGAATGAGTGAATAGTACTCAAGTTGTGAAGGGAAATGTGATAGTAAATTGTAAGTATGAATACTAAGATGTGAGGTTTGGCTATTTGTCATAAGGTTGTAGTGGACGAATGTTTCTGAATTTGTATCTAGTAGTTATAAGTTAGTATAGTAAGCGAGCAATCATATTAATATTCGGGTTTAGTCATAAACATTAAGCTTGAATTCGAGATGAGTGTTATGATAAAAGGAATGGCAACATGAGGGTGATGATGTTAGTCTTAAGATTTGATCCAGAAGACTTGAAGAAATTGAGCTGATTAGTTGCAATAGATATGAGTGGTACAAGTGAGACACCCTAACATTTAGATAAGGACAGTGAAGTGTGGCTAAGTCACAAGAGTAACAAGAGCATTAAGAGGTGAGCCGAGATGGTGTGTTACTAGATGAGGTTCCAATTAAGTTATAATTTTTCATGTCTGTGCCTAGATACATAATTGAGTTGTCAATGTGGAATAGGTCCATAGCCTTCATGTGTTAGCTTTAGACCTAAGGGGAAGATGATAAGATGAGAAATCAAGTCAAGTGTTGATAATTTCTTAAAGATTTGATTAGTAAGAGGCCATGGTGTTGTTAGAGTACTAAGCTTGAATGCGGTGTTAAAAGAGTAATAGTCTTGGGATGAGATTCCCTATAGAGAGGTATAGAATTTGAACATAAGGATTTGGGTTAAGCTTGAATAGAGTAAGGGCATACCATTAGACTCAGACCTTAGTAAGAGTAAACCCATTCCATACCCAGTGCAGTGGTCATTCAAGGTAGAATAATCCCAAGGGGGAGATATTGTAACACCCTAGAAATTTTTTGAGCTAAGACTGGAACCATTCTTCGTAGTGAGTGAGATTTTTTCAAGGAATTTAAAATTTCTTGAGTATTAAGGTCACTAGATGTAGCACCTTGAGTACCAAGAAGAACTTAAAAGAAGAGCATTCAAGTCATTCCTAGTTTCTCTTATGTTTTGGGTCAACTTTAAACGACCATAACTCCCAGTACAAGATGATTTAGGTGAGCTACTAGATATTAAATTAAAGCCCTTTGAGTCCTCTTTCCATCTCCACCGAGTTTTATCAATTCCGAGCTCTGAGTAAAAAGTTATGACGGATTTACTAACGTCGCGCCAACCTGGCAGCAGCTCCGCGACGCGGGGCCAATACGGACTTCACTGCCTGGTGGAAAATTATTCCGACTCCTAGCTCATTTTATTTGTTTCTTTAAGGGTATTTTAGTCCTAAAAATCTTGATGAGGTCATCTAAATTTCCCTAAGCGCGTAGAAAATCAGTTTTTCTTAAATTAAAACCCTATCTTCCACTCCGAAGATTCTACGCTCAAGGGATTCAAGAAATGCTAAGGCTAGGGTTCATCTTTCAAGATTTTCCTTCAAGTCCTTCAAAAAGATGGTTCTTTCAGGTATGTAATCTTCCATAGCGTTGGGTTTGTTCACCCACACACCAATCATGTTAATTTCAGCGTTAAATTCGTTCTAGAAAGTTGCAGCTTTGATGTTCTTGTTATGTACTTATGAAAGTGCTTTCATTTTTGAAGTGGGCTAAGATTGAGGAGTTCTTGAGGTTATTGTGTTGATTTATAGAGTTGTTAGAGTTAGATTCTTGTGTTCTTGTGCTGGGTATCTAAATCTAAAGAGAGATTGAGAAGAAGAATCAAAGTTAGGCGAATTGGGATTAGAAAATGAAGAAGAAAATTCGTCGGTTGAGATTTGAACCTGCCCCCACATCGCGCCCCCAGTTCCTAGTTTTGAAAATTTTTGCTTCGCGTCACGGAGCTAATACGAGGTGTTCTGCCTCAAATGGCATTTTCAAAACCAAATTTTAATGCCTCTCTGCGTCGCAAACCCACCCTTAAATATTGGTTTTTCAGTCTTCTCTCATGTTTAGCTATCTAAAATCATTCCTAAACATCATGAGACCTTTCCCATCACAAATCACAACCTTGAATTCATAAATCACATTCAAGGTAGAATTGAGAGTCAAGACTTAGGAGCTCTTTCAAACATTTTGGGAAAGTCCTTTTGAATCTTTTGAGGAATCTTTTATAGTTTCTAGTAACTTGTTTCAAGACTCAAGCAAGTGTGTATGAGAGTGAGAAGAATTTATTCATGAGTCTACCTTGTCATCACGAGATCTTTCATATCATGAAGCATAACTCTTGAATTCATAATTCACATTCAAGAGAGAGTTAAGACTAGAGTTCAAGAAAGCCTTTGAGTTAAATTGTGAATCCTTTGAGATCAATAGTCAATTTGAACTATGTTTTGAGGAAGTAAGTCAGAGAATAAGAAGAGTCGTATACATGAGTTCCATATATTTATGTAGACCATCGAGTCGAGTTGTTTCATGCCCATAATTTTTCATGAACTTCGTAAGTTGAGCATCTTTCAGAGAAGTGGTATCTTCAAGTTCTACACCTTTAAGTGTTGAGTTCCTAATCCCTTTTGAGAAGTATCTTTGAGTCTTTGAGTTGAATATTTCATGATCATAATTCCGCATGAATATTATAAGTCGAAAAGTCTTGAGATGAGAAGTATCTTTGAGTCATTGAGTTGAGTAGTTCATGCTCATAATTTCACATGAACTCTGAGTTGAGCATTCTTGAAATGAGTAGTATCATTGAAGTTCTTGAGTTCCAAGTATTTGAGTTCTATCTATGGTTATTGAAAACCTTTCATTGAGTTGTTCATGTCCGTAAATCGGCATGAACCGTATTTTAAGAAGTCTTTTACAAACGTTTTAATTTTATTTTAAGACTTAAGTTTTGTGTTCAGTAAAGAGTAAAGTTGAAGTTCTTTTCTTCAAAAGGTATATGGGGACTAAGTATTCCCGAAGAGATTTAAAATGTTCTCACATTTAAATTAGAACGGACACTGAGATTTCCAAAGAGCCTTCGGGATAGTTTTCAAAAAAGAGTAATCTCTTTCAAATGAAGCAACATAAGAAACTTTGATATCCAACATAGCCTTTGAGCTATGTTTTTGAGCACTAATCTCAAATCATAGAAGAAGAATGTTTTAAACATAAAGAGCTAGTGTTATATTTTGGGAGTATTATTGAGCACCGATGTAAGGATGCGAGTTTCATATTAACTCAAGTCTCCATGAAAACCATGTAACCGTCATGGGTAGAAAAGGGTCATACTTTTTAGATGAATCCTTTTCGCATAGACTAGTGGATCCACTAAGTTCAGTTAGGTCCTATACTTATGGAAAGGTATAGGATGGCCCGGACAGTGTGGGGCTAATAACGCTGTATCATCACTATAGTTCTTAAGCGATGGTTGTCGATTAGAGAAACTCCCACAACCGTAAATGCATGGTTCCTCAAGGGGTTCTGCTTAGTATGAATAAGGGTATAGGACATCGTTCATGCATTGCACAAGTAGACTTTGAGAGGGAGCATGGTATGTCTTTTATGAATTTATGAGTATGAGTTGACATCATGTTTTAAACAAATTTTCTTTTCTTTATATTGCACCTTTTTTAAACTGCTTTATAATGAAATGAGTTTAGTTAAGTATTCATGAGTTGAGTATTTCAAGTGGAGTAACATATCTTTGAAGTTGAGTATCTAATCTTTGAGTCAAGTATCATACCTTTGAAGTCGAGTATCTAATCTCTGAGTTGAGTATCTTGTCCTTGAGTACTTCTGAGTTGAGTAAGTTTGAGTAGTTTTGAGTATCCTTGAGTATTCCTTGAGTTGAGTAAGTTTGAGAAGAGGTAAGTATGTTTCACTTTTTATCAAGTTTCAAGCTTATGTTATGCTTTAGAATTACTCTTACATGGTCGTACATTCCACGTACTAAGCCATTTGGCCTGCATCTTTTCATGATGCAGACACAGGTATTCAGGATCATCAACAGGAGATTCGTTGATACATCCAAGAGTTCGAGTGAGGTATGTTGAGCCTCCTTATCTTTCGGAGGATTTCATTTACTTTTCACTTCAGTCAGGATGTCGTGGGTCTTTTCCCGACTTCCATCATTATCAGTTAGAGGCTTCATAGATAGTCAGTATAGTTCAGAAGTATGTATTATTCATTTATTTTATTAAATGTTTTAAATACTTAAGTGCCTATTTTATGGAGAGTTGAATATATTATTTTTATTCTAAGTTGTTCATTTGAGTTAAAGTTTTGTAAAGTTGAGTTTATTGAATTTTATTCAGTTTTAAGCTTTTGTATGCTTAAGTTATTCTTTTGCTTGTAGTCAGCCAGGATGAGGGTTCGCTTGGGGACCAGCAATGGTTCTTGAGTGCCGGCCATATCCAAGGTGTAGACTCAGGTCGTGACATTCGTCCCCTAATGACTATTCTAAACTCTTCTTAGGGAAACGACACTAGTCTATCAGCCCATCATGCATGCAATACATCTAAATGAACACAACCAAGGAGGAAAACTCTAACTCCACGCTAAACATACTCAATGCAACACAAGGAAGTAGGAACTGCATCTAACAACCCATTTATGCATGAAATATTTCATAACTAGTCATGTTCAAGAGGAACTACCATCTCCTGGTCATAACATGCTCAACATACTATCATGGAGATCGTATGGAATTTACTCTAAAAAAGCATTCATTTAAGGAGAAATCTCTCAACTCCAAACTAAGGCATGCTCAAATAATCATTTCATGAAGTCTCTATGCAACTTTATTCAAAGCAGTACAACATGAGGTAACACAATGCAAATACGTCATTTCTATCAAGACCTAAGATTTTTCATGAACATGCACATAAGGAAATCATGGTAACACATTGACACACAATGACCCTACTGGCTAGGCACATAAAATCCCTATTGGGAGTAAGCCTATACCTTATTTTCTAAGCATCCTTAATCACATGAAAGTAACAATGAGGCTCATACATACTAAAGACAACATCAAGGTCATCATATCAAAAGTCATAAAAGACAAACAATATCGAAATATAGATAAAGCATAAAGCACATACCGAAAGCAACATAAGGAGATAACTCTTGATCATTCTTAGCTTCGAAGTTATAGAACCTATCTTCTTTTGAGCACTCTCATTCGGACCACTAGTGGCAAATTTCTTATCATCCCTTCCATTAGCCTTAAGAACTAGGAAATCTCTCATTTTGTGCCCATCCTTTCCACACCCATAGCAACCATCCATGTCGGCTAGGCACTTACCATAATGACTCCTTCAACACTTGGTGTAAGTAGGTTTAGGAAATGGTCACCCACTTCCCTTCTCTTGGTCAATCCTAGGGGTTTTGGAATAATCTTGACCGGAATACCTTTGTTTAGACTTAGGCCTACATTGCCTATCGGACTTAGCATTAGAAAAGTTCACATCATCGGTTCTAGCTCTTGTTACTTCCTTATTCATTTTCTTGAGCTTTTGCTCCTCAATTTGTTCGGCATGAACCATAAGTCTTGAAATATTTATTCTTGGGATAAACATTGCCAAACAACACTCATTCTCTACCAAGGAGGACACTTCCATCACAAACTTATTCATTCTAGCCCTTAAGTCCGCCACTAGAGTTGGAGCATACTTGGATAGTTGGGTGAACTTAAAAACATACTCATTCACACTCATACCTCCTTGACGAAGGTTAATGAATTCTTGCATCTTTCGTTTCCTCAATTCTAAGGGAAAGAACCTATCTAGGAATGCTTCTTTGAACCCTTCCCACTCTATTAGGCCCACTCCTATTGGCTTATTATCTTTCCATTGTTCGTGCCAAATTTGTGCTATATCGCTCAATTGATAAGGAGCTAGTTCTGCTTTCTCTACTGAAGTCAAACCCATGATGGCAAGCACCTTATACACCTCATCTATAAAATCTTGAGGATCTTCCTCCACCTTGGAGCCAGAAAACTCCGGACGGTTTATCCTAAAAATCTTTATCACCCTCAAAGCTGCGAAATTCACATTAGCTTAGGCCGTCTTGGATTGAGTCAATATTTGGAGAGCGACCTTATTTCCACATTTGTTATAGCCCCTGTATCAATATGAACTTGAGGAAGAGCTTGATGTGTAACTTGGAGAGGAACCTCTTGCTCCTTATCACCTTCCTTATCTCTCCTAGCATTAGCCCATGTATTAGCCATATCCTGTAAAACTCTATGGCACGACTTAGAGAATGAAAAAGTGAGATTTTCTAAGCATCCAATAGCCTCCAATTCATAATTGTGGCGCACTTCACATTTCTGAACAAGATTCTACTAGATGTGGTTTCAGACAATCCTAGAACCATTCTAAACCTTGTGCTCTGATTACCAAGTTTGTCACGACCCAAGGGTACACCCTAGGAGTAACTTGGCGTACTTAACCTCGAAGGGGTCTCATACAAGCCCTTAGGACGTCATAACATAAGATAATAGAAAAGTATGAAAATTTTAAAAACTTTTATCCATACAATCTAAAACATTTTCATAAAGCAAGCAGAATTCTCTACTACACTTTTGTCTCAAACCATCTAATACAACTATAGAATAAAACTCTTGGGACAAACCCCATACAATAGTCTCAACATAAAATAAAATACATTAAGGAAATAATGGGTGTTGTCCTTGAAGCTGTGAGGACTCACCAAATCTTCAACTCTTCTTGCTTCTTAGAAACCTAGCCTCTAAAGAAACTTAATCTCTGAAACCCTATATTTGATTAGAATGTAGGCAACGTATGCATTACTACAAAATGTACCAAGTATGATAGCTAGCACAACATCATAAGAGCATCTCAAAATGATTAGTCAATATACAACATAAGCATAAGAGATAATAACATAGTCATAGCATAATCATCAACATAAGTAGTAACTGAATCTTGCAAGAATCCATAGAACTCATCTAGTAAATCTGGACAGTCATTGAGAAGTACGGCAACCTTCAAGTATAATAAAATAGTAGTAACGAACAAGAACATAAAGATCATCTATAATATCTATGTACTCAAATAATAAAAAAAAATTCTCATCATGGTACACCTCTTTGACATACTGTCACTCCTTCCTACACTTGTTTATAATATCTAGGAAGGATTTGTACTCATGGTTATTTACTATATTTGCATGCAAGAAGGTATAAGTCAAAAAGGTATTAGTAAGGTGTTTTGAACAAGAAAAAGACAAACTTTAATATGTAAAATTGTGAGGTAATAAAAATGTAACCTTTATTTTGTTAACAAATTTGAATACTTGTTCAAAGTGAATTGATTTCTTCAAAGGAGGCTTGACTTCATCGTTAAGGATTATATTGTGGTCCAGGGCACGAAGGGATTTAATACAATGAGTAAACTAGATAATGGATTGGGAGTAACTGAATCTTTCTAGAATTTAGTGAACTCGTCTAGCAACTCAGGATGGTCATTGAGAAGTACCACAACCTACATATATAATAAAATAGTAAGAAACAAGAACATAAAAATTGTCTATGATGTCTATGTATTCATTTTTTTTTAAAAATTATCACCTTATGTTACACTTCGTTGACGTCCTTGCATATTTCTTATACATCTTCATAATATTTATGAACAATTTGTACTCATGGTCATTTCCTAAACATTTCTGCAAGAAGTTACAAGTTAGTAAATTAGGACTGAAGTTTTTAAATGAGAACAATTCCTACTTTTATTGGTAAAATCATAAGATAACAAAAATGTAAGCTTTATATTTTTCACAAAATTGCGTGCTTCTTCATTGTTAGTTGTTTTCTTCAAATAATTCTTGTCTTCATCATTAAGGATTATTTTATAGCCATTCGGCACGAAAATATTAAATCCAATGAGCAAACTAGGATGCCATTTAAACAATTCTCTGACTCTTTCTATGACACCAATACGATCAATTCTGTGAGGAGTATTTAAAGACATAGTCCCACATAAATCACCAAATTGGTATATTTTTAATAATGATCATGACAATAGGTAAAATTAAGTTGCCAACCTTCGAGCCGTTAAGTCTTTCATAACATCAAGGAACATTTCATACTTTTCTACTTGGTCTACAAATGTTTTGTTAATCTCCCTCACATAAGACAACGCAACAACTGGATCTATGTTTCTACCATACCTAATTCATCCAAGAGATAGAAAAAAATAAATGGATTAGAACATAACTATAAGTAGCTAGTGAAATATATTGCAGCAAAATCAAGTAAAGTGAGTGAAAATGTAGAAGATTATAGCTCAAATTCTAGTAAAGACGGGTAATATATCTTCACACCTAAGTAAATCTTGAAAGATAAAGTAACTACATATGTAGTGTTTGGACAGAGAAACTGAAATATTTTAGACTCACACAAACATGGAAGGCTTAACATTAATTTTGTCATTAGATTTCATATAGACACTTGATATACCATTTGTTTAAACTGAGTATGGAAACACATGCGCACATGCTCTAATTTTTAAAAAATATTGTGTGCATTCTCAAACATTGCTAGCTACATAAGTTAACTTCATAAAATAAATTATGTCCTTGAATTATACACATTGATACCTATTGGAACATTCTTGAGGTCTTAAGTCTTACTAAGGTCAATGTATATAATTAAAGGAGGTGACATATTTTAAGAGTTTAACAAATCTATGTTATTTATACGTGTAAACAATGGAAAACTGTTTCTAAAGTTCAAATTCCAAGTGTCTAATAAAAAACATTTTATCATATGTTCATGTGCTTAATATAATTTGAACACATTATAATTAGAGTATCGAAATAAAATATTATTTAAGGGTGCAATTAATGCATTAGGTCAACTTGTAATGTTCTTAAACACAAGTAGTAGCTAAGTTACAATCTCATCCACTTTAATCAAATGCTTAATTATGCCAAATAAAATAAGCTGGGGATAGTAATGTATATAAAAATTACCACACACATAGAATAAAATTAATTGCAGAAATGAACTTATGATTCTCCATGAGAAGAACAAATTGGCTGCTTAAATGGTGGTCTATCAATTACATCGGATCTCAATCACTTCATGCTACAAAAATAGAACAAAAACAAAAAAAAAATTACTTTAGAAACTTAAATTGAAGAAAAAAAAAAGAAGAACAAACAAAGAGAAGATAATTACATTCTATAAAAGAGCTCACCTTTTGAGGCTCTCTGTGAAAGAAAAATCAAAAGTCCAAGAAGATCTATCAACCAAAAAAGAGAACTAAATCGACGGGTTAGATCTGGAAAAAAAAATCTTCTGTTAATTCATTTTTGCTACCTTTTTGTTTCCGTTCTTCTCTTTCCCGCCCTTTGGACTCGAAAAAAAAATATAACACACACTTAAGTTTGAGAAACAAAGAACTGAGGCAATAAAATGAATTGAGAAAAAACAAATTTATTGAAGTATATCTTATTTAATGCATCTTACTATGCATTTAATATTTACTTCCTATGCAACTTAGTGAGAGGTGTGCAAAAAAGGTTTAATTTTGAATGAGCTCAAAATTAGTGACATCTGTGCACATATTGAAGTTCATGAATGAGCCCAATTTTTTTAGTGCCCAAATTTCATTCATCAGTCAATTTCCCCAAATTGAATGTAAGCTAGGGAAGTAAGTTTATTGCAAATAAGTAAGTTTGCATCTTTAAACCATATTAATTTGACCAAAAAATATTACTCAAAAATCACCACCTATACTATGATTGATTGTTCTTTTATCAAATCTAAAAGATATTTTCTTTTACATAAATTTGCAAATTTTAGATGAACTGGAGTCATGATGACTAGACACTAACATAACCTTGAATATTTTGAATTTTAAAGTTATACTTATCACTTTGCATGCTAAAAAAATAGACTATTTTAGATCATACTATATCAATTTAGGTTACATTTGACTTTAATTATAACATTTACTAATATTCCAAAAAAGAACAATTTTGGTTAAGTTATAAATTTGTTTTCGTTGTAATCCATCTCAAAATAAAAAATAAATCATGGTCAAATCCCTTTTCACCAATATACATATTGGTATCAAATTATCTAATTTGCTATAGAACGATAAAATTGTAGAACGTTTAATTTCAAGTTATAATCCTCATTGTAAACTTGTTAGAAAGAAGTAAATAATTTCATCTTTGAAACAAAATTACTTCTAAGACATCAAATAATAATGGTAAAGTTTTTCCATCGACAATTGATTATCATTTTATAGCATAATTTAAAAATCTTAGATATTATGAAGTTATATAAAAAAGATAATAAGACGATATATTTGAATTTCTAAGTTATACTACTCAACATATAGAGTTATTTACATTTTTAACCCCTAATAGGTGCAGCCTTTTTAGATTTGTATCTAATACTATTACTTTTAATAGTTTACGCCCTAACTGTCACGCCCCAAGCCTACACCCTGGACGTGGCCAAGCGAACTCTTGGCCTGGATCAACTCTCAGTGGAAGACTTACTCATCAATAAATGAACTCAAAAGAAGCTTTGGCTCAAAAGTCTCAACTACTTAAACTCAAAATATTTAGAAATAAACATTCAACTGGCCAAAGAGGCAACTAAAGTCTCAACATAAACAATGGAAATGTATAAGACTCAAGAAATACTACATTCTATCAATCTATTAAGCCTCTAATACTATGAGGGATGTCGGGACAAGGCCCCCAAAAATTCTAATGAAACTCAAATAAATTGAGAGAATAAACTGAGGGATCCTTCAGAAGCAAGAAGGCTCACCAAACAACTCTAGAACTCAACTGGATCAACGAAGCACCAGTTGATAATCCTGATTCCCTGGTATCTGTATGACAAAGATGCAGGCCAAATGACGTCAGTACATTAAATGTATGAGTATGATAGGGGAAATCTAAAACATGACATAAACTTGAACTAGAACTAAAGAAACAACTTACACTGTCTCAACTCAACTCAACCTCAACTCCATTCAATATAAAGCAATAACAAAAATGCAATATAAATAAAAGCTTTCAAAATAGTAGATAACAACTCAATGTATTTGAAAATATAATATAATTTAGTTTGTTTGCAAAAATACAAAATAAACTCTGTATGGAACATTCTCTAAGCGACTACAATCACTATGATCTATATGATGATACAATGTCTCACCCACGCTGCCACAACTTTCCTATACCTTGTTGGGTTATAGAACTCCTCTACTAAGTGGATCCACTAGTCTATGCTTAAAAACCAATAAGGAATCATCTAACAGGTAAGACCCTTTCTACCCATGTTGGCTTCATGGTTTATGGGGGATGTGAGTGTTTTGAACTCTCCCCCATACCAGTGCTCAATACTACTCTCAAAATATAACTTAACTCATATGTTTTTTCAAAAAAAAAACATTTTCTCTTCCTCAACTTTGAGATTATTACTCAAAAGGTTTCTCTTAAAAGAGATAGTACTCAAAACTCCTCATGAACTCTTTTAGAAATCGGTGTTTCCTCTCTTCTTAAATGTAAAAACATTTACTCTTGGAAATACTTAGTTCCCATATATCATTTTAAAAAAAAATGAAACTCAACTTTACTCTTCCTCAACTCAAGTATTAAAACAAGTTAAAAGATTGTAAAAGTATTCTCAAAAAGACTCGAAAGAACTATCAAGACTTTATTCTTAGCTCTACCTCGAATTTAAATTATGAATTCAAGATTATGATTCATGTTATGAATAATCTCATGATAATTAAATGAGTTTTAGATAGTTAATACTAAGAAATGAGATAAAAACACTATCTTGGGCGAAAGGGCGTGACACAGAGATGAATTAAAATATTTGATCGTGAAATAATTTTTGAAACAATGACTCTGCATTCTCTCCGCGATGCGGAGAGAGAGAAATTCTCTAGGGAACAAGTCGGCAATGCGGACCTGGGCAGCTATTTTTGCCCAAACTTTTCTTGTTCTCCCAAACTCGATTCAACTCATACCACTAAATATCTATGGTAAAAACACTCGAATTCTTATAACCCAGAACAATCCCAGCGAAACCCACTGAAGAACTATCCATTTACTTAACTCCTTAACAATATTCTCACCTCAAGAACTCAACCAAACATCAAAATTCATGAATGTAGAGAAACACTTCAAGAACACTCATCGAGAGCTTAATTTCTCAATCTTTATGTATGAATTCGATAATGTAAATCATGATTGGCGTGGGGTGAACTGTTACGACCCGGAGTTACACCCTAGAAGTAATATGGCGTAATTGACCCCGAAGGGGTTGCATACAAGCCTCATAGCACACATGAACATAAAATAATAGGAAAATAATGTGGAATTTAAAACTTTTCTTACAATCGAAGTCTCTTATAAAATGAAAGAGAATCTATGACACTATCTCAAACCATGTATAACATTGAATTAAAACTATTGAAAATACATTCTTAGGGACATTACACATACAACCAAAGTCTAAAACATAAAAGAAAGACAATAAAGGACATATGGTTGAGCCCTCGAATACAATGAGGACTCACCAATCTTCTTCTTCTTGATCTCCTACGATCATAGCCACGAAGATGAAAGTCAATATCTCCAAATCCTACACTTACATAAATTGTAGAAAGATGGGGTTAACACAAAAAGTATTATCGTAAACCAAATCTAATCTAAGGCATTACATGAAGAATTTCATCATTCTAGGAGGATCACATTTAAACCCTCCATTTACCTTTTTCATGACATAACTCTAGAATCTTAGGTTAATCAAGAATACAGGTATAATTATACTATCATCTGCATCATAATTAAACATCTCCACCTTTCAAGTGGATCAACAAGTTCATATATACAATCTTCATCAATATGCACAACCTTAGCAAATTGCCTTTCAACACTAAGAATAAAGATCAATCCTAACTTCTAGAATTACCATCCGATATAGAGAGATAACATGATTCAAAAACAAAATAAACATAATCGATTGTTAAGCTTCCATGATCAATCAAGTCACACCTTAGTTCACAATTTAGGAACAAGGGGAAATCATGGGTCCAAGAGAGATTTTCATCAAAATCCATTAATCCAATCATAAATAATCAAAAATAATCATAATAAACCATAATTAATCAATTGGATTCGTTTTAGAAGGAGACCCATGACTAGATTGAAAAACCCTAGAATTGGGGGATTTGAAATATGATTTCAAGGGGCTTCTTGGTGATAGCTTAAACAAGAATGAAAAACATCCACACCTTAGACTTAGAATCCCATCGAATTCATATGAAAAATCCCTCTTCTTGAAGCTCTAGCTTGATCCCTTCCTTTCTTCTTCAATGGAGTCTAGAGAGAAGATTTTGGGAGGGAAGTAGTTGGGTTTTGATTTGGGGTCTTGGGTTATAATGACTTAATGAGGTGTTTAATACAATAAAATACTTTATATATATGAAATAAACCCATATTAAGCAACCCCTACTTAAAATAAACTAAAAACGAATTACCTAAACTAACACTCCTATTGGCCGATTTTGGGCAGATTGCAGGTGCAATCCACGCCTCATGGACCTATGGCTCGTCAATTGATCTACTGGGCGTACTGCAGGTCTGTGGTTTTGACCTGAACCTCCTCATCCAGGCCTTGAACCATGCCCCATGACCTATTGTCTACTGGCAGTAGATTGCGATCCGTAGGTCACCTATTCGACAGCTGTTGGTGAACTTAGGCAGCCTTGGGGGTTAGACTTTAGGGTCCTCCCCAAGGATCCTTGGTTGGTCTTTGGGGGGTCGTACCTTGACGTTTAACCCCTGAACACCTCAACCTAAGCTCGGGAAGTCAATATACAACCTACAACCAAACATCAAACTCATAAGTTCACACGTACGACTCTAGTCTCACCTACTAGTTCCCATTAGACTCTAGCTTGGTATTACTAGATTTCCGGGCTGTTACATTATCTCCTCCTTAGAAACATTTGTCCTCGAATGACACTTTAAACACTTTCATGGAATTAGAGACTCAAGACTAGAATCCCATCATGCATGAAACATCAAAAATGCACAATTCAAGATACACTATTCAAAATGTGCACTTATTCAAGGTGGAAACATCAACTCCAATTCAACATGTTTAATGCAACACAAAGATGTATGAACTATATTTAAACAACCTTTTATGCATGAGATTCTCATAACTTGTCAAGGTCAAGGAGGAACTACCATCTCCTAACTAAAACATGTCCATGTATTCTTCTCATGAAGTACAATAGGCAACCCTTACTCAAAGCACCACAACATGAGGGAAACATTTCACATAAATTCATTTCCTTTCAACACACACGTTTTCATGAACATGCATTATATAAAGAAGTCATGGCAACATATAAGCTAGCACATAACCACATTATTAGCTAGTCATACCATCTCCCCCTTAGGAGTGATCCTATACCTCACTTTTAAACATCATTAATTACAAAATCATAGGAAGAATTACATTTTCTCATTAAAGTCAAGCTCAACATAATCAACATGGAGAACAAGTGCCATTTTACCAAAAACACAACAAAGCATGTTCATCACACCATCTCACAAAGTTGAATATGCCATCTCCATACTAGAATGCACAGCAACATGAGGAATATGTAAATCATGAAAAATCCATTTTATACAAAGTAAGAGTCTTTCAAAAACATGGATAACATAAGGAGATCATGGAAATTTCTAAAACACTAATGACTCCTGAAACAAGTCCAAAAAGGAACTCTTGGTCTCAAACTAGAATTGGAATAGAAGAAAAAGATGAGGATATTGGGACTCTCAATCAATGTTGCTACTTAAACATATGATCTCCCCCCTTGGTAATAATCCACTCTTTAGAAAAGCCTCAATTAATACCCCTATCCATCAGCTCAAAGCATCTCTAAGACCCATTATAACCTTACCGGGCTGTAAAACTAATAGAGGTCTAATAATCATGCATCCAAATCCTACAAAGGTTAACAAAAGTAACTCTATGGGACAAGGAAATCATAGGAAACACCTAACATCCAAGACTCCATGATCAATAAATGGGTAAATAAGGACTTATCATCTAAGGCTAGAGGAGAGATAGAAGGGGGCATAAGGATATTGGGACATCTCATTGTCCCTTGGCCTCCCAATTAAGCACCTTCAACTAAAACCCTTACTAAAATACCACTCCTCAACATTTTCATGAAAGCATTTTCCTATTCTGCTATTTCTTATCTTGCCGTTCTAGATCCCAATTGGTGCTTCTAAATTAGAGAGGTTCTCATCTAAGCACTCTTGCTCACAAGCAACCTTACCAACATCACTCAAAGTCTCATATGAGCCTACCAAACCAGGACTAAACTTCTCAACTCACTACACCTTTTTAAGGTGAGATTATCAAGCAAGCCTAACTCATGATCTTCAAGGACACTCAATGACCTTACTATCTAAGCACATTATCCCCCACTTGGGGGTAAGCCTAAACAAACTCTTTACAACATCACTTCTTCATACAATATGATTCTTAACCATAAAGGATTACACTTCTATGCTCTTTTAAAGGAGTCTACTCACTTAACGTATCTAGGCAACACTTAAGAACCACTAATAATCAAAATGCAATACATCATAAAACTCATTATGGCTAGGTTAGGTTATACCAACAACCACATATGGCCATAATAAAACCCATGAATACTAAGGAAAACACAAGGTTCATTATATCCAATTTATCAAGTCATAAAAGACAAGTATTTCTGTAATAGAAATAAGTATGAAACACATACTGGGAGCAACATTAGGAGGATACTCTTATTCTCCTCTAGCTTGAAGAGCATTGGTCCTAATCTTCTTCATCAGTGTGCCCCTAGCCGTAAGCATCGAGCAATTTTTTATTAGGTGGTCAGTCTCACCACAACCATAACAACTCTTTGTGTCAGTTAGGCACTTACCATTATGTGTTTTTTCACACCTATCACAAGTAGGCCTAATCATATAAGATCCACTACCACTCACTCCTTGAGATTTCGGGTAGACACCTTCTTTTGGTTAAACTTTGGGGGAATATTGGAAGAGCTTTGACCATAAGTCTCTTCTTGAGAGGAGTTCTCATCTTCAAGCTTATACCTCTTTGTTCCTCTAGGCCTCTCTTCAAATTTCTCCTTTTCAAATCATTGAGCATGAATCACAAGACGATCCATATCCATCCCATTCTCAAGCATAACCATACTACATTCTTTTTCTATCAAGTCAAATGCCCCCGACACAAATTACTCATCTCTATCTTAGGGTTGGCCACTATAGATGGAGCATATCTTGACAACCTAGTGAATACCTGAGCATACTCCTCAACACTTAACCTACCTTGACGAAGGTTAACAAACTCAAGTGTCTTAGCCTCTCTCACCTCTAAAGGGTAAAACCTATCAATAAACCCATTCTTAAATCTTTCCCATTCCATGGGACCCGCTTCTACCGGCCTCGCTCCTTTCCATTGACTAAACCACATTAGAGCAACATCCTTGTATTGGTAAGTGGCTAATTCCACCTTCTCTACTGGTGTTACTCCTACAAAGTTCAACACCCTAGAGACCTCCTCTATAAACTGTAGAGGATCTTCATCTATCTTTGATCCATAGAAATCTAGAATCTCTATCTTGACTTGAATCAACCAATGAAAACCAGACCCAATCCTCTCATTTGACATTAAGTCAATAGGAACATGAGTATCTTGAGGAGAAGCCCCTTGATAATCATTGTCTTCTTTAAATCCTCCGGAGCAAGCTCCTTGAGTAGTCATATCTTGTAGATCACTAGATAAGGATTAGAAGAAAGACCCTATAAGGTTAAACTCTATTGCGCGACTCAAAGAATGAAGAAGTGAAGTTTTTCCTAACATCCGATAGCCTCCTATTCAAAAAATATGGTGCACTTCACATTTATGAATAAGATTCTACTAGATGTGGTTTGAGACATCCTAAAATTTTCCCAAAACTGTATGCTCTGATACCATGTTTGTCACGACCCGCGGTTACCCCTAGAAGTAACATGGCTTAATTGACCCCGAAAGGGTTGCATACAAGCTTCATAACACACATGAACATAAAAGCATAGAAAAACAATGTAGAATTTAAAACTTTTCTTACAATCGAACTCTCTTATAAAATAAAAAAGAATCCATGACACTATGTCTCAAACCATCTATAACATCGACTTAAAACTCTAGAAAATACAATCTTAGGGACATAGCCCTTACCACCAAAGTCTAAGACATAAAAGAAAGACAATGAAGGACATATGGTTTAGCCCTCGAATACAATGAGGACTCGCCAATCTTCCTCTTCTTGAACTCCTACGAACCTAGCCACGAGGATGAAATCCAATATATCCAAAGCCTACACTTACAGAAAATGTAGAAAGACGGGGTTAGCACAAAAAGTAACAAGTATGGAAGGCATGCACAAAACCATTAAAACATACATAAAAAGGGACATTTCATTTGAAATCACGCTATATGCCATTTTTGAACATCATATTTGAAATAGTTGGAGAATGCAACCAATAAGGTAACTCACATACATTTCATTATAACATGAGAGATATCATTATAATAACAAGCATAGTCTCCAACATCAATATAATACACATCCCAATGTTCACAATACGTAGCCTCCAATCATAAAAGAATACAAAATCAAATACCAAGATCATCTCATCATGAAGTAATCATCACATAAGCAACCCTTATGAAACACTTGTGCAATGTATGGTTGGCATCCCATAATACCAACCCTACTAATAACTCCTTTGAAGCTACCTTAGTCATGCATTTCATCTTTAGACGTCATTATAATCAATAGTCATAATATGGAAATAGTCATGTACATTACTTGAATTATAAGGAAAGTCATTTATAACAACTATCCATTCAATATACATGCATGCATTCAAATCTCATCATACACAAAGGAACCATCCCATGACATCTCACTAAGTCTACTTGTGCAATGTAAAAGTGAAGTCCCATATCCCCACTCCTACTAAGTAAAACCCATTAAGAAGTCATAGTATAGTTCATGTCTCATTCATTATCTTTATTATATAGGGAAAAGTTGCCATAACCGACATAGACCATGTGAGCTCCATGGAATCCGGCGTCGTGTAATCCCACACCGAAAGAAGGTGTCCTACTTGCCTAAGTTAGGACTACATGTGTAGCTATAAGGCGGATCAACTAGCTAAA
This sequence comes from Solanum commersonii, assembly GCA_029007595.1. NCBI lineage: Eukaryota > Viridiplantae > Streptophyta > Magnoliopsida > Solanales > Solanaceae > Solanum > Solanum commersonii. Next base: position 364,094 of record JAJTWQ010000045.1, on the reverse strand, counting down.
GACGTATGTGGTCACATAGCTATGGGATAGGGAGATTGGTTCTAGAAACCTTCCCTATTGCATTGGCGGATGGGCTTCCATCTCATGAATTTACTTTAGGTGACCCTCACTCTTGCATTGGCAGATGGGCTTCCATCTCATGAGTTCACTTTAGGTGACCCTCCCTATTGCATTGGCGGAAGGGCCTTTTTCTCATTTTCCATAACGACTCAATGCTAAGCATTATTTCCCAAATTATACATCATTAGTCTTGAATTGTATTTACATGTGTGAAGGAGTGATCTACCCTTCATTCAATACAATTCCTAAAATAGCTCATAGATTCATTAAAGTGAGAATGTACTTTCAACTTTAGAATCATAATTAGTATGTGAGAATAACTTCCACACAATAATCATGTGTTCTCATGAAAATGGACTTTCAATCAACACAATAGGATCATCATGGCCATGTACATTTCATGAATAATAATGTGTAAAGGTGCATATGAGAACTATACTTTCAATTAACACCATTGATACATCATAATCATACATATGCATGGAGTGTGTGTGTAATTGTCCTTTCAATGACACAATCAACAACATCATCATCCTAGACACTTCATTCATAATCAAGTGTAAGGGTAATGGAAGAATGACCTTTCAACAATACCACAACATACCCAATATTCATATGACTTTCAACTTCTAAGTAAATCATGAGTTCACACACAATCTTGTAAAAATGAACAAACCTTCAAAATATTCCCTTCAAGGGCTATGGACCAACTCATCCTAAACATATAGCAATAACACATTAGATAAGGGAATACCATGATCCAATAACTCATCAATACCTTAATCATATCGTGATTGGCACTTTATACTTCAAGTATTCATAAACATGCATATAATATCATGATCAAGTCACTTCATGTTTAGAAGCATTATCCTAAACCAATTCGAGTCTAGGTGATCTAATCTAAGGCATTACATGAAGAATTTCATTATTCTAGGAGGATCACATTTAAACCATCAATTTTCCTCTTTCATGAGATAACTCTAGAATCTTAGTTTAATCAATAATACATGTAGAATTATACTATCATCAAGTAACTACATCATGATTAAACACCTCCACCTTTCAAGTGGATCAACAAGTTCATATACAATCTTTTTCAATATATTCAACCCTAGCAAATTGCCTTTCAAGGCTAAGAATCAAGATCAACCCTAACTTATAGAATTACCATACTAGATATAGAGATAAAATGATTCAACAAAATAATAACCATAAACATAATCGATTGTTAAGTTTCCATGATCAATCAAGTCACACCTTAGTTCACAATTTAGGAAGAAGGGGAAATCTCGGGTCCAAGGGAGATTTTCATCAAAATTGATCAATACTCCATTAAGAAAATCACAAATCATCAAAATCAATAATAATAAACCTTAATTAAGAAATTGAATTCATTTTGGAAGGAGACCCATGACTAGATTGAAAAACCCTTGTATTAGGGGATTTGAAAATGAAGGGGTTTCTTGGTGATAGCTTAACCAAGAATGAAAAGCATCCATACCTTAGACTTATAATACCATCAAATTCATATGAAAATTCCCTCTTCTTGAAGCTCTAGCTTGATCCCTTCCTTTCTTCTTCAATGGAGTCTAGAGAGAAAATTTGGGAGGGAAGTAGTTGGGTTTGGATTTGGGGTCTTCGGTTATAATGACTTAATGAGGTGTTTAATACCTTAAAATACTTTATATATATGAAATAAACCCATATTAAGAAACCCCTAACCCACCTATTGGCCGACTTTGGTCAGATTACAGGTGCAATCCACGCCCCATGGACCTATGGTCCGTCAATTGATCTACTGGGCATTCTGCATGTCTGTGGTTTTGACTTGCAGCTCCTCAATCAGGCCTTGAACCAAACCCCATGACCTATGAGGCTTCACTCAATCTACTGGGCGTAGATGGCCATCCGTAGGTCACCTATTTGACATCTTTTTGTGTACTTAGGCAGCCTTGGGGGTTACACTTTAGGGTCCTCCCCAAGGACCCTTGGTTGGACTTTGGGGGATCCTACCTTGACGTTTCACCCCTAGACAACTGAACCTAAGCTTGGGAAGTTAATATACAACCTACAACCAAACATAAAACTCGAAAGCTCACATGTACGACTCTAGTCTCACCTACTTGTTTCCATTTGACTCTAGCTTGGTCTTACTAGATTTTCGGGTTGTTACATGAATGAACCCAACACTATGAAAACATGCATACCTAGATTTATCAAAACAAATCCTTCATTCGTAAAAGATCTTATTGTTCTTCCTTTTTCTCTACTCTTCCTCTTTTGTTTCAGAACTCTTCTTTATCCCCCAGCTGAACTTCTTCAACATGTTGAACATGGATCATCATCCTTGCTATGTCCATGTACCCTATTAACATCACAGACTTAGCCTTTTTTTTTTATAGAAGAAATAATCCAGACATGAAAAAGTTCATCATGGTCCTCATATCAACAACCATCTCCGGAGCATAATGGGAAAGTTGGGTGAATTTGAGCCTGTACTAATGCACACTCATGTAGTCATGCTTAAGAGTAAGGAATTTCCTTACCTTTACCTCTCTCCGTTCACGGGGAAAGAAACACACCATGAAGGTATCTTCAAGCACAACCCAGCTCACAATTGGTGCACCCTCAACTCTACTCTTCTTCCATTGATCGTACCATACTCTAGCAAAATCCTTAAGTTGGAATGTGGCTAGTTCCATTCGCTCAGCATCTGTAACATGCATAACCTCAAAAATATTCTACAACTTTTCCATAATATTTTCTTGATCCTTAGCGACACTAATTAGTCTGGGATTTTGACTCATTTAGGGCTTGATATTCATATCATTAGTGGCCTTTATGCCTATTTTGTGCTCTAAACTCATGTTTTAATACTAATATACAGATATAACAACAAAAGAGCAAGGCAAGGATATTACCGGGCATAAAAGAGCGGAAAGATGAACAAGAGCTGAAGATAGTGAAAGATGATCATTGCCAAAGCCACTCAGCAACTTTCCAAGTGACACTTCAGTTCGCCAAATGTTTCACACTACCAGTCGTGGGAAGAAGCTAACTCGGTGACGAAATTGGGCCTTCGGTGAACCAGGACGTGGCTAAAGCCCCCATTCTTGGGGTGTGTGATTATGTGATTAAATATCTTAATTAGATTATTCGTGTTAGTGATTACTGATTTAATTGTTGTTTTGAAGTGGGTTTGATTGATAATTGAGTTTTGACTTATGAATTATAGTTGCAAATGCAGTTCTAGTCTAGTATTCTATGTTTGCTTAAGAAAGAGGTTTTAGAATTAAGGTTATCAATTAATGATTGTAGTGATTGGGTTGTTGTGGGTTCAACTCGAGAGAGTAAATCTTTATTCTATCATACCTATCTAGCTCGAGATAGTAGATAAATTGAGGTTTTGGGTTGTTTATGGTATGATGCTTGTTGAGGTTCAAGAGAACTCAATTGATTCATGATAGTTAATTGAGAGATGGATATTGCATCTAACGCCTAGCCTACCCACTAAGATTCAGTGAGTTTTGGTAATTAGTAATCACTCGTATAGCGAAATTGGCAATTAATCGATCACATCCCCAAGTATCTCTTTCTACTTGATTTCTCCCCTCTTTTCATAGTTTTTAATTTACAAACCTCATTCCCCCATTTGATACTTGTTGTCAACCCCTTAGATTTAATCTAATGATTTCGATAATTTCAATTCCTACAATCGATTAGAACATAACTTTCACTTCGTAGTTGAATTCTCCATTGTATCACTTGTTGTGGGATTGACCCCAACACTTTGTTTGGTTTATACTAGATTTCTATTACCTACACTTAGTATTGGCTGAAGTATAGTTGAGCGTTTTCAAAAATGGTGCCGCTGCTGGGGAGTGGTGTGTAGAATTCTCTTATTGAAGTATACCTGTGAAATAATCTTGTTTGTAGTTGAATCTACTTACTTTGTTTTTTGTGTGTTATTTTCTATTTGTGAATAGGTGACGAGATGAGTGTGAATGGAAGTAACGTAGCCAGCTTGGAAACCAAGATGACATTGGAAATCTAAATGATGTCAATAAAGCAGTTCAATTGGATGGTGTAGGTGCCATTCGTTTACCTCATATTATGGGAAATGTTGTATTCCACGTGACTAGCATGATGTTGTAATTATCGAAAATGTAAGGATTATTCGGAGGGCTAGCTCATGAGGATCCCCATGACCGTATTTGGAACTTTTTGGACGTGTGTGGTCCATTCACATTCAAAAACATCTCACAAGAGTCGGTCCGGCTCCACTTGTTTCCTTTATCGTTGATTGGGGAAAGAGACCAAATAGTTAGCTGATCTATTGAGGGATTTTATTACCTCTTGGGACGAGCTTACCAATGCATTCTACATAATATTTTTCCCTCCTTCAATGATGATGGCATTGAGAGACAATATTCAAGGCTTTAAACATTTGGACTGTGAATCAATCCACGAAAAATTACTGAGGTTTCAGAATTGCTACTCTAATGCCTGACTACGGGCTTCCAAAAATCGTGTTGTTACAACATTTCTACCAAAGTCTAGACTAAGTGAACAAAGATGTGGCTGATCAACTTGTTTAAGAAGATATTATGCAGTAACCTTTCGTGATAGCGTTGACTCTCCTTGATGGGATGATGATAATAAACGTAGCTTGGTATACACGGGATGGATGATCAGGTGTCTCATTTGACTTTTAGGATTACAAAGGAGCAAATAGAAAAATACCAAGAGTGGGATTAAAAATAGACAAAATGATGACCCAAATGGATCTTTTGTCAAACTATGGTATAGGTAGTGGTTCAAGGGTTGTGAATGTAGTTGGAGTTATCGATGTGAATCCTGCTGATGCAAAGTTTGAAGCTTTGTACAATGAAGAAGTACACTATCTAGCAAATCAGGGAAGCGATTTCCGCCAATATTATCCAAGGCCATGTGGAAACCAAGGTTGGAATGGAGATCGTGATGAAGGTTGGAAGGATCGTGATAGAGAGTGGCGTAACCGTGGTACAAATTGGAAGGAGCGAGATGGTAACAAAGAGAGATATGTTCCTCCCCATGAGCATCAAAAGCCAAAAGAGCAAAGGGCTAACTCGGAGAACTTTCTCACTAAAGATATACTTGCACGTACTCTCAATAAAGTAGAAGGGTAGAACGAAGTTCTTAAGGAAACAAAAGATGACTTCTCAACTCTAAAAAAGATGGTTACTTCTCACTCGATGTCCATTAAATAGTTGGGAACGCAAATGGGTCATATATCATCTCATTTGAACCATAGTCAAAAAAGAGATTTACCAAGTCATACCTTGGCTAACCCGAAGAATGAACCTTGAAAGCATATCCACGTCGTACAACGACATTAAATAAGGCAAATTTTGGGAGGTAACCCATGTGTTTAAGCTTTTATTATTGTAGTTTGAATAATAAGTGTTGAATGTGCAGGTTGAAAAGTTAAATTTTTTGGAAAAGGCCGCAGATAGGCTAGCCTAGGGACTAGTTGGCGACTCACCGAATAGGTTGGTGAGCCCAACTTGGATCGTTGTTTGAACCACCTAGTTGGCTAGAGGTTCTGTAAAACTCGGCAGGCTAAAGAGCCATTCGGTGCATCACCGAATGCGTCGACGACATAAGGGAGCGTCGCCGACTTACATGCGAATTGATGATTCAAAATACCTAATCCATTTTTAATTTCAAATTTTTTCCTCATTTCATACATTTCAACTTCTACACTTTCACAACCACACTCTAGATTATATTTTTTGTATTGCTTGCTTTTTGTGTTGGATAAAGTGCTCGGGGGGGGGGGGGGAATTTGTAATGTTTGCTAGCCTAGCATTTCACGTTTCAAACATGTGCTTATGAGGTTCTTTATTTGAACCCCTCCTTTTTATTTTGGTAAATTCAAATGCATAATCATTAATCTATTGTTATAGTTGCGTATTGATGGTTTGTTGAATGTTTGTGGTAGTACTTGACCGTATTCTGTTCCGTTTTGCATTGGTAGCCTAAAATTTGAAATCATGTGTATTTGATTGATGAAATTATGTGGGTTGTGTTGATTTTGTTGTTGGGTCTAGTAGGGGTGAATTCTGAGTAACCCTAATTGTGTGGATCGTCCTATTTTGACCTAATGATAGGGTAGTTGACATCACTCCTAAGGGCAAAAGACGTCGATTGTCCAATTTTGGCCAAATCGGGGGAAGTTTGAGTAGCTTGAGGTCATAGGTAGTATGGGTCTAAGCTTAATGGCGCAGAATAGGTGTTCAATTTATTTTTTCATGGGCTCTGGTTAGAATTTGAAGGTCGAGGTAAAAATCTGGCAAGTTGGACTATTCGGCGAGTTGGGTCAAGTTCGTTGATTGGTTCGACAGTTCACCTAAATACCCCTAGATCGCCCTTTTATCCTTCATTTTTGTGAATTTTGTTTTGTAACATTCGTCAATATGCCTGAAATCGCCAAGTCACCAAATGCCCCTTCTAATTACCCTTATACGGACTTATTTTTCAAAATTATTTTGTAATATTCGGCGAGCCACTTATAGTTCGTCCATTGTTATTGCCGACCTGCCAAAAGGCCCTACATATCATTGACTTGTGCTAATTTTGAATGATATTATTCAGGAACATTCGACAAGCCAGACCTGGCTCGCCAAATGAGTTCGGCGACTCGCTGAACCATTTAGTGAGTCTTCTTGTAATTTTGTTTTACACTTTGAATTTTTTTCTAAACTAAGTCTAATGTTTTTACTGTGTTTTGTAGGTATGGATAGACCAAAATTACAAGGCAGAAATCAACCACCCCAAAAACGAGTAAAAGGCATAGTGATAAATGAGGGGGTTGCACCCTCCGGAAATTCATCTGATAAATTTCCTCCAACCTGGGGAAAAGGAAAAGGAAAAGGAAAAGGGCCCGTAGTGCCAACACCAGCAGGAGACAACTCCTACAGTAAGGGCATCTATGCCACTGACCTCACTACATCTAAAAGTGATGGTCATTCAGAGGATAGTTCTCCGGCTTCCATTTCTGAGCCAGAAGATGATCAACTTCTCTAAGCTAGGAGAGCAAAGCTATGGTCCAAGATTATGCATGATCCATCTCGAATCCCGGGGTATCCTATGCCTCCTTAACCTACAACACAAATAGTGGGGTAGGTACCACCAGCTCAGGTTCCTCATCCCCGGTCACTGAATATATTCAAGGGTCAGGGTTTGAGGACGATATGGAAGAAAAGAGGTTGCGACAAATGGTGTTGTAGACCAGTATTCGATGGTGTGGATTACCATAATGTTCCACAAATTTGAGATCTTCATGAAGCGCAAAGGCTCATACATTCCTATTTGGGTGTTGAAGTTTTATGACGAGTATGGGAAACTGGTTCCTAAAGGAAAGAAGAAGGCCAACACATTTAAGCCAGTTATCCATGTGGTAGTGCGGGGTAAGAAGGTCAAATGCAATAGCACCAATATCAATAGGTGTTAGGTTGTACGATGAACATCATGCACTACTACATAGACAAAATATAGAAGAAGATCCGTAATGATTTAAAGGGTTGGTTGGCACCAGTGATTTCGAACATCACTCTGCAGTGGATTAAGGCTGGTGTTACCATTGAAAAGAAGAACCTGAATGTGGCTGCCAGATATTGGTTCGGGTTCATTGGCACCAAAAAGCTGCGTGTTTGGCCTGAATCATGGATAGGGAGAGACTCAATTAAAGTCACTTATCGAGCAGGAGATGGCCAATAGTGCCAAGAAGAGTCAGACCTCTCTTCCCTTTTCCCATTTTGATTATTGAGTTGTGCAGGCGGGCGTGTGTTTCAGTTATTGCCAAGATGGATGTGGAAGTGACTCCCACTTCCTCTATTGACATCCAGCAGATAAAATCCGAGTATATGAGGAATACTGTAGATCAAAAGAGAGCTACACCGGCGGATACATCCCCGGTAGTCGATGTTGAGATGTTGCCGATAAAGGAATACTTCCATCTCAGGCCAGAGAGCCTAAAGGTACCATAGCACCTTTACTTCTACACCTTCAAGTTTGATCGTTGTTCCCCCCTCCCCTAATGCTGATGTTGCTTCTTCCCGACCCCTATCACCAAGGCCGTGTTGTACAAGATTATCTTAGTCTACTGATGTGCGTTCCTTTCGGGTAGAGGCTGTTGTGCCTGGGTTGATTGAGCGAGATTGCTTCTACCTTGGCCTCGTTTAGGTCTAAGTTAAGAGAGCTAAGGGAGTTGATAGATGCCCAAATATTTTCACTAGATGCCCTTACTGTAAGGGTAGAGGAATATGAGCGGGGACATGGCACTTCTGGTAATGTGACGGCCTTGAAGTCTGATATTGTTGGGTTGAGAATGGATGTGGATTAGCTGAAATCCACCGATCTATCGATGCTATTCTATACAGTAGAGATCCTAGAGGTTTTGAGTGCAGATTTCCTAGCCGTTTTCAAGATTCCTCCGATTACTGCTACCAGAGATGTTGCTTTGGATGAGATTCATGTAAGTCTGAGGCCTAGACCGATGAGGAGGAGCTGGGTGTTCGTGACGCAATAATGTATTATGACTTAAAGGACATTGAGGGAGCTATGGTCCATTATGTTGTAGAGGCTTCTTTGAGAAGGACCTCGATTGTGGGCTCTAGTGGAGAGCAAAAGATAGTGTTGAGTCGGGTACTGATGCCTAGACAAATGGAGTCACTGATACACAGAGTTCACGTGTTACACCCTATATTCGAATGAGAGTCAGTAGCAGATTGTCTTAGTTTGTAGGTGCCACCGATGGTGCCCAAACAACGGCCCGTGGCTTGTACCATGAACCATTGGTAGGGTTAGTGGGTTAGCCACTCAGAACTCTAAGAAAATCACGATCCACGGCCAGACCTATGGACTGTAGGTGGGACCACGGTCCATGGTCTAGGGTCCATGGATAATGACCATCAACTCGTCGCTTTATACGTCAAATAGTACCCTTCCAGGATGAACCGTTAGTCTGTCTATGGTCCAACGGTTAGGGACTACCCATAGACTCGTCAACTCTTTAGTGGGGGTTGTTTTTGTATTTTTCTCTGGCATGCCAGCTTAGTTATCCTCATCAAACCACTTACTTGATGTCTAGCTTCCCAACTGGTAGATGGTTCCCTTTCCCCACTATGTGTTGGATATTTAAACTCTGTCTTTTTACTTAGTTTAAGCCTAGTAAATTAGTCAGAAATTACCCAAATCATTTATTCTACAAATTTCACCTAAACTAGAGAAAAAGGAGGAAAATGAGTCGACCAAACCCTCAAGAATACGCAGCATTTTCTTCAGTACAACACCAAATTCTTTAGGATTTATCCATGAATGTCGTTACCAAGTATGTGGGATATCACTAGAGGGTTCCTTTCATCCACTCGGTCCCTAGAATTCAACAGATTCTTTATTCACAATATCTTGTTTAGACCTAGGGTTTCTAAAACCTTTTAGAATTGTTGTGATTTTGATGTTATAGTGCTCTTAATCAGATTGTCATGTTTTTGTGGAATTGTTGATTAGTTCCTTGCATGAAACTCAGAACCCTAGTTGTGTAGATACTCTTAGTTCATGAATTAAACTTTCTAGAAAAGTTAAACAGATAAACATGCTCAAGTTTCGAATGTTACATTGTCAGTTCTATAATGTTGCATTCTAGATTTACATGTCAGAACATTGAGCTGTCCATTATTTCAGTTATTTTGTGTCATACATATTTCTAGTTTGGACTAGGGTTCATCGTACCCATATAGTCCCAGAATTACGTGCCCCTATAGGTTTATAAGTCCCTTCAACGGGCATCAGATTTAGTGATCACGCCAATCAGGCCTTTATACCTATGGCAAGGTATATTGGGTCCTCTCGATAGGGTGTATACATCGGACTCCACATTTAGCTCACGTTGTTTTATGTCGATTTATAGTAGCTCCCACAGTCAGACTCTAATGCATGTGACAAGGTTTTCAATTTATACCTTAGTATCTAGTCTCAACATTTTATGTTCAGGATTAGTACTTTGTCATTGTATTTAGCTCAGTTTCAGTTATATTTTAGCATTTTGCATTCTGTTAATATTATATCATGGTCCATTTATGCTTTGCTCAGCTTATATATTGTTCAACTATATTATATATCCTACATGATCAGTACATTCCAAGTATTGATGCATACTCTGCGCTACATCCTTTCTTCAAGTAATCAACATTCGTATCATAGTTAGATTGATTCTTGATCTGTATTCAATAGCTTTAGTGGTGAGTCCTCATACTTTGAGGACAACAAACATGTTTTTCATATGCACTCTTTCATTTATGTTTAAGTTTTTCTAGGGTTAGCTGGGGGCATGTCCAGGCAACTCTAGTCAGTATAGGCTTTTTCAGACTTAGTAGTAGATTTCGCTTTAGTTTTGAGTGATTGTTCACTATCACTAAACTCATAGTATGTTATATACCTTTAGACTATTTCGGTAATCCCCACTTTTAATTATCTATTGACTTAGCCTATGAATAGTACTTATTTTATTGAGTAATATTATAGTATGCTTATGATATGCCAGACACAGGATTAGCTTGGGGTTATTCTTGATCCTAGGTCCCGTGTTACAACTAGGGGTAGCCTCGAGGTGTGATAAACTTTTTATCAGAGCATTAGGTTTCAGACTAATACGATATCTGAAATCAACAGTAAGTAGAGTCTCTTTTATGGGTGTGAAGTTCACCACATCTTTTAGAGGGAGGCTACAAAGTGTCTTAAGAAAAACTTCACTTGCTTTATTTTTCTTATCGTGCGTGGGTATAATCCAACATCTCGTTTCTAATCCATCGTTATGCATTTCAGATCATGCCTTCTTGTAGAGCTTACACAAGGAATACTATTTCACACAATTCCAATGTGGTTCCTCTAGTCCAAAACCATGAGGTTATGAATGTAGAATTTTAGAATGCGATCCAACTCTTGGCTCAGGGTATGACTAACTAGAACAATTAGCAGATCCAAGTTCCTACTAAGACTAATGGAGGATCAGCTACAACTAGAGTTCAAAATTTTGTTTGAATGAATCCGCCCGAGCTTCTAGGGTCACAAGTTGGTGAGGACCATCATATCTTCATTGATGAGGTGAAGAAGATCTTTCGAGTGATACAAGTGAATGGTAATGATAGGGTGGAGTTGGCATCCAAACAACTTAAGGATGTAGCTTACAAATCTTCACTCAGTGGAAAGAAAAAGCAAAGGTGTGGATGCAGCTCATGTGACTTGGGAGTGTTTTATTGTGGCTTTTGTAAGGGAGTTGAGAGAAGCTACAACACAAGAGTTCATGAATTTGAGACAAGGTACTATGTCAGTCCAAGTGTACTGACAGAAGTTTACTCAACTCTCTATGTATGCTCCACATACAGTTGTCGATCTAAGGGAACAAATGAGTAAGTTTCTATTCAAGTATCCGACTTGGTGATGACAGATTGCAAGAATGTTATGCTACTAGAGGATATGAATATCTCTAGGCTCATGAGTCATGCCCAACAGATTGAGGGAGACAAGCATAGGGAAATGGCTAAGGACAACAAGAAGGCTAGAACAGGTAACTATGAGTACTCTCAGCATAAATTTGTTGGTAGAAATCGCTAACAGTTTCATCAAAGGTCTACAGCCCTAGTGTAACACCCCATATTTTACGTGTACAAGTCCTACACATATGGAACTTGATTTATCTTGGTGGTATAAGTAATGAACTTCATTTCCTAGATGAATGGTGATAATAAAGAAGCTATAAGGGTAACTCCCGTACATTGCAATATTGCACGATTGAGTGAACGTTAAATTTTAGAAGTATTTAAATTCTAGATCGAAGGGCTTATGTAAGTCTAAAGGTTAAGGTGATCAAGTGTATATAAGTTTTGAGTTAAACTAAGGAGATTACGCTCGGAAAATGAATAAAAGAATTGAGGTGCTTGTTGGACTTTATAAAGCTAGCAGGTGTCACTTACTTGTTTAGCTCAAATGGGCTAGTTAGATGGGGAAGATTAGTTCATGCATTAGTGGGCTCACTTGAGGCCCAAATTAAATAAAAAGGAAAAGGGAACAGAGATGAGGCCTCACACCAATTTGTCCAAGTCCAACTACTTGAGCCCAATAGAGACTAAGGTCCAAATTAAGGGTATAATTATGGCCCGTGGCTTAATATTAGAAAGGGGAAAGATTGCAGCCCAAGATGAGTACATAAAGGGCCTATTTTGTATATATATAATTCTAAGTAGGTGCATCACCTACTTGGACCAATTTGACAAATTAGTGGCTGATATTAAAACTTAAGAGGTGAGGAAAAGTAAGACCTTTATAATCCCCAAGTTGCTGGCCATTTCCTCACTTTTAAGAATAGATAAAAATCAGATTTCTCTCTAAGCTTCTCCTCTCTCTTTCAAAGCATAGCAGCAGCCACACGTTTCCTAGGGTTCTTGCATAAACCCAAGCCCTTGCAAGGTACGATAAGTGGAATTACTAATGGATTTAGCCTAATTCTCTCATGCAATGCTAGATAAACATGTTAATTAGTTAAGAACAAGTAGAGGACTGAATCTGTCAAAAGTTTAATTGCTCACTTTCCTTTGTTATTGAAAGGTTTTTCTCTTTTTCTTTGACCTATGTGAAGAGAAGCTCAGGTTATTGAAGAGTTCAAATTAAAAGGAAAACGAGTTATAAGAATTAAGGTAAAGTGACTGCCCTATCTTTGTCTTCTGTAAACACAAGTCTAAGTATGATATTTTAAGTGTATTGTTGATAAGAACTCATGGGATGATGATGGGAAACTATGGTTTCACGTCCTATATTGTATATTGGATTGTTAAGACTGTTTTGGAGATAGGTTGATGTATAAACATATTGGGGACAACTTGGTTGATATCTGGAAAGGGTGGAAATTGCTGATATTGAAATATAGTTGTGTAGTGTACAAATGCAATAAAAGAAGTTGGGGATTGAAAGAACAACCTTAGTTTGGTAATTACGGGTTTCCTGCTCGAGCATTATTGTTGAGTGAGATTAGACTACCTAAGCATGTTTAGTACCTACTAATACTAGTTTATCACCTACTCTATTGTAGATAAGTATTTGAAAAGAAAGGAAGGTACTTCAAAGTGGTACAACAAGGTATGTAAGGCTTTTTGATTTCCTACTAATTGGCATAAAATCTAGACTCGTCCTCGACATATAGAAGTAGCCTACCAGCTCTAACACGACTTATGACCTTGTTCTCACTCTTTAACATGTCTGCATGTTCCAATACATGTTCATTGTAAAATCTGTACATATACATTGAATACCCTGCATGAGTTCTCCTTTTAACTAAATAAGGTCCATATGTTATTTCAACCCCTATGCATTTACCTAATTATGTAACTACTCTCTACTTTGTTGTTCTTGCATTATATGATTATTACATGTCACTTATTGACTACATAGTCCCACAACTCAAAAATGCTATGACCACCAAAAGAATCATCTCAAATGTTAATGGAAAGATATTAAATGAATCTGCTTATTGATAGGTGGTATCCCAGGGGTGGAAGAATCACCAAGCATAGGTCGATCCCAATATTACGAGTGGTATCCCAGGGTTAAAGGAAAGCCTAGCATGGGTCAATCCCGATTTATATGTCTACCATTGATCAGCTGGTAATTTGTATTATATGGTGTGCACAGAGTGTAAAGTAAAGAATGATAAAGTAAAGAAAATAATGTAAAGTACCTAATTCCATAATATGAGAAAAGGTGGTCGTGTATTCTTACATTGGTATATGATTTCATTTGAGTTCTTATTTCACATACAATACTTTATGCCTTACATACCCAGTACATTCTCTCGTACTAACGTCTCTCTCGTGGGACCTGCATTTCATGCTGCAGGTACAGGAGCTAGTAGATCTCCCCAGTAGGAAAATAGGACATCCAGCGGCTATTGGTGAGCTCCAGGTTCATTCGGGGCTTTTCAAGTCTATAGCATGTATTTTGGTATTATATAGTAGCTGAGTGTAAGGCAGGGCCTGTCCCGACCGTAACCCCATAATGTTTTATCATTTAGAGGCTTTGTAGACTATGTATAGTGAAGTGTGGTTGTGCCTCATGTTTTAGACATTATGGTCCTAATGGCCAAGTCATGTGCACTTTATTTTAGTTTGTTAATACTGTCTACTTTCATGAAAACATGTTATCCACTATGGCATCACCTTTAAATGTTCATAGATAGAGCATGATTACAAGTTGGTCCTCCCGAGCCTTCTCGGCAACGGGTGCCGGTCCACCTTAATGCCATTTTGGGTGTGACACCTAGCAACTTCATCATCTAGTGCTCTATCCCCTAGGTTTTGATAGGATAAAAAAGGTAGGGCATCTGGCTCTAAGTCTTAGAGGAGTAGTTAAGGTAACACGACTTTCCCAACCATCCAAAGTGTGGTAAGAGCCATTTGGGCAAGTGTCTTGCAGGCATGGAAGGGTGCTTTGGGTGTGGTAAGTCTAGCCATAGGTTGAAGGATTTCCCTTCTTCCGGTAAGGGAAAATGAGGTAACAATAATAGGGCTTAGTTTACAGCTCTAGCAGCACCAACAGGTCTCCCAACTCAGTAGGGTACTTCATCTAGTACAAGTGGCGGTCAATGCCAAAACAGGTTGTATGCTCTCCAGGCTCGCTAGGACTAGGGAGATTCTCCTTATGTGGTCACTGGTACATTACGAGTCTTTCATTTAGATGTTTATGCATTGTTAGATCCAGAGGCTGCAACGTGTTTTGTAACTCCCTATATAGCAGTAAACTTCGGTGTAAATCCAAAAACTCCTTAAGAACCCTTCTCAGTCTATACTCCAGTTGGTGACCCAGTTATAGGTAGATGGGTATATAAAATTTTCCTGTCATAGTCTCTTAGAAAGTCACCTCAGAAGATCTTGTAGAGTTAGAAATGGTAGATTTTGATATCATTCTAGCCATGGATTTGTTACATTATTGTTATGCCTTAGTTGATTCAAGAACTACGATTGTTCAGTTTCAATTTCAAGACGAGCCAGTCTTAGAGTGGAAGGGTAGTAGCTCAGTGCCTATAGGTTGCTTCATCTCTTACCTTAAGGCTAGAAACATGATTTCCAAACAGTATATGTATCATCTTGTTTGGGTTAAGGATTCAAACTTTGAAACCCAAACTATAGAGTCAGTCTCGGTATAAATGAGTTTCCAGAAATGTTTCTGGAGTTCCTTACGAAAGGGGAAATCCATATAGGAATAAATCTTCTTCCAGATACCTAGACTATTTTGATTCCTTCTTACAGAATGACTCTAGTCGAGCTTACGAAATTGAAAGACCTCCTAGATAAGGTCTTCTTCATACCTAATATCTCTCCATTATATGTTCCAGTGTTGTTCATGGAAAAGAAAAATGGTTCTTTCATAATGTGCATTGACTATTGTTAGTTGAAAAAAGTCACCATCAAGAACAAGTATCCCATCCCCATGATTGATGACATGTTCGACCAACTTAGTGTGCTAGTTGCTGTTCTAAGATAGATTTAGATCCGACTATTATCAGCTCTGAGTCAGAGATACTGACATTCCGAAGCTAGCTTTCAGAACTTGGTATAGTCACTATGAATTTATAGTTATGTCTTATGGACTAACAAATGCTCATGCAGCTTTCATGGACTTAATGTAATGGGTGTTCAAACAATATTTGGACTTTTTTGTCATCATCGTTATCGATGATATCCTCATATATTCTCTAAATAAGGAAGAGCATGCGACTCATCTGAGAGTTATTCTGCAAATGCTCAAAGAACACCAGTTATTCGCTAAGTTTAGCATATATGAATTTTGGTTTCATTCCATTGCTTTCCTTGGTCATGTGGTATCTAGCGAACAGATCCAAGTGGATTCTCAGAAAATTGAGGCAGTGAAACACTGGCCCAGACCCACCTACCTAACACATATCAAAAGTTTCTTGGGTTTCGCCGATTATTACAGGAGATTTGTTGAATGATTTTCAACCATAGCTTACCCATTGACCAAGTTAACTAAAAAAAAGGACAAGTTTCAGTGGTTAGATGAGTGTGAAAAAAGCTTCTCAAAACTGAAGATTAGGTTGACTACCGCTCTGGTCTTGACCCTACTAGATGGTTCAGACGGTTATGTGATTTATTGTGATACATCCAAGGTCGGCCTAGGTTGTGTGTTGATGTAGCAAGGTAAGGTCATAACTTATGCTTCTAGAAAACTTGAGGTACATAAGAAAAAAATACCGAACTCGTGACCTTGATCTTGCAGCCCTTGTTTTTCCCTAAATATTTTAAGACACTACTTGTAGGGTTTTCACAGAAAAAAAGATCCTCCAGTATGTGTTCACCCAGAAAGAGTTGAATCTTTGTTAGAGAGTATGGCTTGAATTCCTCAAGGACTATGATATGAATGTGCTTTACTATCCTGGTAAGGCCAATGTAGTAGTTGATGCTCTTAGTAGATTATCTATGGGTAGTGTAGGACATGTTAAGGAAAAAAAGAAGGAATTAGCAAAAGATGCTCATTGACTTGCTCGCTTAGGAGTTGGACTTACGGACATGTCAGAAGGTGGTGTGATAATTTAGAATAGATCTGAATCTTCATTGGTAGCGGAGGTTAAGGAAAAACAAGATAGTGCTCCTATATTGCTTCAATTAAAAGGTGTAGTTCATCAACAAAAAATTGAGGCTTTCTCCCAAGGGGGAGATAGTGTGCTTCGTTACCAAGGTCACTTATGTGTTCCTAATGTGGGTGAGTTGAGGCACTATATCCTTACAGAAGCCCATAAATCCAGTTTTTCCATTCATCCAGGTGCCACTAAAATATACCGTGATTTGTGAGAAGTGTTTTGGTGGAGCGGCATGAAGAGGGGCATAGAATATTTTGTGGCTAAATATCCAAATTGTCAACAGGTTAAGGTAGAACATCAGAAATCAGGAGGTATGAATCAAGAGCTTAATATTCCTGCGTGGAAGTGGGAAATGATAAATATGGACTTCATTACGGGTTTACCTCGTACTCGCAGACAGCATGACTCCATTTGGGTGATAGTAGACAGAGTTACTAAGTATGCTCACTTCTTGGCTATAAAGACTACAGGCTCAACGGAGGACTACACTATGTTCTACATTAATGAAATAGTCAGGTTGCATGGGTTTCCCTTGTCTATTATCTCACATAGATGTCCTCAATTACCTCTCATATCTGGAAGTCGTTTAAGAAAGGTTATGGTACCCAGGTAAACTTCAGAACAACATTTCAGCAATAGATGGATGGTAGGGCAAAATGTACCATTCAGACCTTAGAGGATATGTTGAGAGCTTGCGTGATCAATTTCAAGGGTATTTGGAGGATCACCTACATCTTATAGAGTTCGCCTATAATGATAGCTTCCATTCTAGTATTTAGATGGCCCCTTATGAGGCATTATATGGGTGTAGATGAAAATCTCTAATCGGTTGATTTGAAGTAGGTGAAAGGGCATTGATTGGGCCAGATTTGGTTCATGAAGCTATGTCAAAGGTTCATCTCATCAGAGATAATTTTAAGACAGCTCAAAGTCGTTAGAAGTCATATGCAGATGTGCGGAGAAGGGACTTAGAGTTTCATATCAATGATAGGTTTTTCCTGAAGGTGCCACCTATAAAGGAGGTGATGAGATTTGGCAAGAAAGGGAAGCTTAGTGCGAGATATTTGGGCCCTTACAGAATCTTGAAAATGGTTGGTAATGTGGCTTATGAGTTATAGTTTCCAACAAAACTAGCAGCGGTTCATCCAGTCTTTCACATTTTCTTGTCGAAGAACTGTATGGGTGATCCGACATTCATAGTACCATTAGAGAGTGTGGTTGTGAAAGATAGTCTCAGTTATATAGAGGTGCCAATTGAGATCCTTCACCGTCAGGTTCCTAAGTTGAGAAATAAAGAAGTAGTTCAGTGAAGGTGTAGTGGAGGAGCCAGTCCGTGGAGGGGATACTTGGGAAGCAGAAGCAGCCATGAAGGCCAAGTATCCTCACCTTTTCCCTTCCGGTACAATTTTACCTGAAGGTAATAGTTCCTCTCCAGTCTCTCAGTTTACTCTTGCACAAATTCAGTATTAGTATCATGTTCTTTCATTTATTCTTTCATTTTCATCATATTTGCATGTTCTTGGAACTCAGTTCAGTCAAATATAAGTTTCTAGTACTCAGTGGTAGGAATTGCATCTTTTTCCCTCCATACACCGCTAGTTTAGACATTATTGGAAGATGACTGTTCCCAAGAGGGAGATAAATTCAGAAGAGAGCCAGTAGAAGATTTTATGAGTTTGCAGGTGCCACCGACGGAGCCCAAGCTTGGACCATGGACCGTTGGTAGGGTCCGGGGTTAGACACCTAGAACTCATAGAAAATCACAACCCACGGCTGGATCTATGAACCGAAGATGGGACCACGGTTTGTGGTCCAGAGTTCGTGTATCATGACCCTCAACTCCTATCTTCAGATGCCAAATGACTCCCTACTAAGACGAATCATCGGTCTGTCCACGGTCCGTCGGTCAGGGACTAACATGGCCTCGTCATCTATTATGTCAGGGTCATTTTCTTCTTTCCCCTATTTTTTGGACATTTAAGCTACGACATTTTACACATAAATTACATCGTTTTACTTAATTTAAGCCTAGAAAATTAGTCAGAACTTACCCCAATCATTTATTCTCAAAAATTCACCGCAACTAGAGCAAAATGAGGAGAAAGAGTCTACCAAACCCTCAAGACCACGCATCATGAGATTTTCTTTAGTTCAGCCCGA
This sequence comes from Solanum commersonii, assembly GCA_029007595.1. Lineage (NCBI taxonomy): Eukaryota > Viridiplantae > Streptophyta > Magnoliopsida > Solanales > Solanaceae > Solanum > Solanum commersonii. Next base: position 345,184 of record JAJTWQ010000045.1, on the reverse strand, counting down.
ATTCCATAGGATTTCTCCGTGAATTTAATCACCAGGTATGTGGGATTTCACTAGTGTGTTCTTTTCATCCACTAGGTCCATAGAATTCAGTTAGATTCTTGATTCCCTATATCTTGTTTAGACTTAGAGTTTCTAAAACCTTTTGGAATTGTTGTGATTTAGATTTTATAGCGTTCTTAATTAGATTATCCTATTTTTGTTGAATCGTTGCTTAGTTCATTGCATGAAACTCAGAACTCTAGTTGTGTAGATTGTCTTAGTTCATGAATTACACTTTCTAGGGAAGTTAAACAGATAAACATGCTCCATTTTTTAATGTTACATTGTCAGTTCTCAAATGTTGCATTCTAAGATTCTCATGTCAGAAGATTGAGCTATCTAGTGTTTTAGTTATGTTGTGTCATGCACATTCCCATTTGTGAGTAGGCTTAGCACCGTTGGACTAGGGTTCAACGTACTCGTATTGTCCCAGAACTACATTCCCTAGTAGGTTTATAAATCCCCTCTGTGGGCATCAGATTTAATGATCACGCCTGTCATACCTTTATACCCCTGGCAAGGTATATTTGGTCCTTTTGATATAGCGTATACATCAGAATCCACGATTATCTCACGTGGTTTTATGTCGGTTAATAGTAGCTCCCACATTCAAACTCTAATGCATGTGACCAGGTTTTCAGTTTATACCTGAGTATTCAATCTCAACATGTTATGTTCATGACTAGTACTTCGTCATTGCATTTAACTCAGTTTCAACTATATTTCAGCATTTACATTTTTTTCATATTATATCATGTCCCATTTATGCTTTGCTCAACTTATATATTGTTCAGTTATATTGTATGTCTTCATGCTCAGTACATTCGAAGTACTGATCCATGCTCTATGCTACATCTTTTCTTGATGTAGGTTCATGTACTCAGCATCGAGAACATGCTTAGATCAATTCTAGGTCCGTATTCAACTGCTTCAGTGGTGAGTCCTCATACTTTGAGGACAATATACATGTTTTTCATATTCAATTTTTCATTTCAGTTTTAGTTTTGCTAGGGTTAGCTAGGGCATGTCCCAACAACTCTAGTAAGTAAAGGCTTTTTGAGACATGGTAGTACATTCAGCTTTAGTTTTGAGTGATTGTTCAGTATCACTAAACTCTTAGTATGTCATATACCTTCAAACTATTTGGGTATTCCCTACTTTCTGTTATCTATTAATTTGGCTTCCGCATAGTACTTGTTTTATTCAATACTATTATAGTATACTTATGATAAGCCAAACACAAGGTTAGCTTAGGGTCATTCGTGATCCTAGGTCGCGTGTTACTTCAAGGGGGTAGCCTCGGGGTATGCCATCACCCCAAGCTTTGCCTATTAGGATGTATCTTTTGATTCTCTTTCTTGTTATTTAGACTTGTTTTACTTTTTATGTGCATTTGAAGACAATTGCTAGATTAGTTTGGCAGGGTGAGGTATTTCCATACCTACCTCTTTTGGGTTGTTTTATGGATATTACGTGTTTGTGATTGTTTTTATGAATGTTGATTTTGATCCATTGTGTTAGTTCTCTTTTTTGAAATGCAAAATGTTGAAATGTTGGTTTTGAATCGATTTGATTTAAAAAAAATTGCCACCTCGTGATGTGTTTGAATGCGGATGTTCTCTTGGAATTTCAAATTTTAGTTGCGATCAATACCGATGTCTTGAATAGTTCCCTCGATTGAACGATATGAGTGTACGACTCTAATGAGGAAAATTGACCTAGCATCTCCTTGTGACTTGTCGGTTGTTGAGTTGATCTCTTGTGATGATCATTGCATGCTAGCTGAAATTATTGTGTCTTATTTAATAACTGTGTTGAATGCCATGTGTGGTGAGATTTTCGTTATATGTGCTTACTAATACGTAGAAATTGACCCATTTGTTCAATCGACTAATGTAACTGAATGATAGATATGATCTTAGGAAAAAATTGTGAAAAGTGAACCAAAATTGTTATCATACCTTTGTGTGACCACCTTGTGAGAGTGTGAACCTATCTTGGCACCATTTGAGTCTATCCTTTTACTTTAGAAGAAGCATGAACAACTTTGACCTCTTTGTCCCATCACCTATAACCCGTCAAGAAGTATTTGTTCGTTTGAATAGCCAACTTAAAACAAAACCATAAGTTGGGGGTCTGATGAAAAAGGTGATGAGTCCAAGATTTGGAGTCATTTAGGGCTTTGTTTACATAGGTTTAGTGTCCTCAAATGCTTAATTTGTGCCAATAAATGATGTTAAATCCTTGATTTTCAGGAATATGGATTGAGGAACAAAGCAAAGACACTAATTGGCAAAAAGGAACAAATCAGGCTGAAGAAATGAAGATAGGCGAGCCTGAGTATTGCTAATAGCACTCGGCGTCTCGCCGAGTGGCTTATCAGCCCGCCTAAATTTCCAGTGTGCCTAGCCCTGAAGGAAAGAACCAAGTTGGAGATTAAAAGGAGCAATAGGTAGATCACCGAGTGATTCCGCAAAGCCAAGATAGATTGCCCAAAGTTACAGACCTTGAGGATGTTGAATGCCAAGACATAAGGGCGATGGAAAGACCAAAAGGCGGCTTGCCGAGTGCATCAACGAGCCCGACTTACTTCACCGAATGAGCTTTCGTAGCTTATTTTCAGCGAATATAAATACATTTTTGAACATTTAGGTTATTATCAAATACTCTTTAGAACAATTTATTTTTAAGTTTCGAGCATCTGGAGACAGTTTTTTCAGTTTTCCTTAGCTTAGCTTGGAGGGATTGAAGAAATTCACTTTTGAGAGTTTGGAAGAGGGTCTTTGAGATTTATCAAATGTGAGCATTATAAGGACGATTACTCTTACCAGTTGATGGATAGTCAATTTGGTAACTGTTTTTATCTTTTTATAATGTATAGCTAAAACCTAAATGTTGGGGTGTGATTATGGGTTGATTTAGCTTATGGGTATTGCTAATCATTAGTTTAAATGCTCTTTAAGTGAGTTCAATCATTAATTGTTGATTAACTAAGGAATTGTAGTTGCAAATTATTATGACCCAAGGGTACATCCTAGGAGTAACATGGCATACTTGACCCCGAAGGGGTCTCATACAGCCCTTAGCACATCATAACATAAGATAATAGAAAAATACGAACATGTTAAAAAAATTTATCCATACAATCGAAAACATTTTCAGAAAGCAAGCGGAAGTCTCTACTACACTTTTGTCTCAAACCATCTAATACATCTATAGAATAAACCTGTTGGGACAAAGCCCATACAATAGTCTCAACATAAAATACGAGACAGAAAGGAAATAATGGGCATTGTCCTTGAAGAGATGAGAAATCACCAAATCTTCAACTCTTCTTTCTCCTTAGAAACCTAGCCTTCAAAGGAACTTAATCTCTGAAACCCTACATTTGATTAGAATGTAGGCAAAGTTTGTGTTAGAATAAAATGTACCAAGTGTGATAGCTAGCACAAAATCATAAGAGCATCTCAAAATGGTTAGTGAACATCAGACATAAACATATGAGATAATAACATAGTCATAGCATAATCTCCAACATAAACATCATTTAATCATAAGTCAACATAAGACATAGTTAATGAGCATCAGAGATAAATCATGTTCATGACATAGTCTTTACTTAGACCTTCATACCAACATTCATCAATCCCTAGTCTTTCATATTATAAGTGAACTACTTCACAAGCCACCTCAAAGCATACTTGTGCAATACATGAATGGCAATTCCATGATACCATCCTAACTAAGTACCCCTTTTTGTTCATTCTTTGGCAAAGTCCACATTCATAGTCAAGACATAGGTTTTCATATCATAAGAACACTATACTCCCAAGTATCCTCAAAGCACACTTGTGCAATGCATGAAAGGCATCCCATAATAACATTCACACTAAGCATAACATTGAAGTCAACATAGTCATACTTACCCTCCTTTGGCTTCACTCTTTAGCTTACTTCATATAGATACGGGAAATACCATCCTTAGTCAATCATATCATGGAAGGCATCAATAGATCAATCATACTCTAGATACATCACTTAGAGAACTCTTTATTGAACAACCTAAGTCATACTTGTGCAATACATGAATAGCATCCCATAATACTACTCATGCTAAGTACTACTTTTAGGTCCTCATGCTAATACTTTTTGGTTTGGAACCTAGTTCCTCTTTTTAAATTTAAAACACTATGAGGTACTCCCTTAAGTACATTTTAGTTCATTATCGGGTTGAACCCTACGAGACACTTCTTTAAGCCTGTCTAAGTTCATTATTAACATGGACCCTATAATATACTACCTTAAGCATGTCTAAGTCCATTTATACTCTTGAGCACTATGAGGCACTTCATTATGTAATTCTTAGTTCATTTATTCTTTTGAACACTATGTGATGCTTCTTCAAGCATATCTTAGTTCATTGGATATGGAGATTGGTACTAGAAACCTTAAATCAACAATCTGGAGTCTTCCATCCCATGAGACCAAACATTGGGAAAACCCACACTCAACTATGTAAGAGTTCCCCTTTTACTTGGATAGTCCTCACATCAACAAGGTGTGGTTCTCCTTTCAACTTGGAGCCTGGACCCTCTCTTGTCTGACACTCCATCTCATTTTCAATATCCACTAGGGGCCAAACATATATCCCTAGATTCACTATTAAGCCTTGCTTAACATTCATGTCTTATGGAAGGATGTCCTTGACAACCAATCCATGTTCAAGTGATTCTATCACATTATACTTTCAAGCATTAATAAGGTAGGTTAGGTGAGTATACACCTTTCACCACAATTCTACCTATTAGACTTCTATTCATCACATTGACTTTACTCTCAAAGCCCTAGTGATTCAACATTCATGACTAAAAACCTTACTATCAAAGCTCTACTTCATTCTAACCTTATTCATATCAAAATTACAAGACATTCAAGTCATAACCTTCATCTTAAGCAATTCTCATCTCATTCTTCATTATCAAAAGATTCTAGTCATAATTCATCATGTAAGATAAATCTCAAGCCTTATAAATCAAGACCCATCATATTCACCTTATTCTAATGCAATTCATGTACATAGGTTTCTAACCCTAGACAATTACTAGTCAAAATATTAATTCTAGAAGATCACCTATGAACATTCAATTTAACCTTTCATAGCAATAACCGACATAATTCAACTTCATTAATTAGACTAGGGTAATCATGGAAATCATATAAATTCATCATAATATCACAATTAAATGCAAAATCAAACATAATTGGGTATTATCCACTAATTTGGAATCATACACATCACAACCCACAACATAGGAACAAACCCTAGCTTAGATTGGGTTTTTCTTCACAATTGGGGGAAACTACGGGGACTCTATGGGATGAAAACCCCATAGATGAATATGCTAAATAGCTTAATTCAAAGTCCTACACAAGCCTTCAACAATGGCGTCTTTGTTCTTGACCAAAGCGTCAAGCTCTTTCTTCTTCTTCAAGTCTTGGGTTTTCTAGAGAGAGAAATATTCTTTGGAGGGGATGAAGTTGGGTTTTCTTTGTATTCTAGGGAGAATGACTTAATTAAAGAAAACTTTAGTCTAAAAAGCTTACATACTTGCTACGAAAAGAAAAAAATAATGTAGGTTCAATTTTGGAACAAAACTAAAGACCCTTAAAGTTTCAACTTAAAATTAACTACCCCTCACAACGTGGCTCGCCTAATGCTCCACTTGGCTCGCCAAGGGCACTAGGCAACACACCTAATGGACCCTTGGCTCACCTAATTTTCCAGTATGCTCCATAAAAAGGTACCTCACTTAGGCGATGGAGGGGGCCTTTGGGCGATGCGCCAACCAAGTAGGCGAGCCCCAACCTAGCTCACCTAATATTCCAGTAGCTAGGTCATGGGGACAGCCCACTAGGCGACCCCAAGGGGACATGGTCAGCTCCCCAATTCCCTTGGGCGACCATGCTGCCCATTCACCAACAAGGTCCAAAGAAAAGCAAGTTCTCCTTCACTCTTCCTTAATATCTTAGGCCCTTGCCCGCTTCCTAGGATTTTACCCCTATCATTTTAGCTTTAGTTTATCTTACTAGAATACGGGTTACAATATCTCCCCCTTGGGATCAGTTGTCCCTGAATGACTACTCTAAACTCTTCTTAGTGAAATGACTCTTGTCTAGCAGCCCATCATGCATGCAATACATCTAAATGCATACACTCCAAGTTAAACATACTCAATGCAACACAAGGAAGTAGGAACTGCATCTAACAACCCATTTATGCATGAATGTTTTCATAACTAGTCGTGTTCAAGGAGGAACTACCAACTCCTAGTCATAACATGCTCAACATACTCTCATGTTCATTTGCAATTTACTCTCAAAAAGCATTCATTTAAGCAGGAATCTCTCAACTCCAAACCAAGGCATGCTCAAATAATCATCTCATGAAGTCTCTATGCAACTTTATTCAAAATAGTACAACATGAGGTAACACAATGCATATAAGTCATTTTTATCAAGACTTAAGCTTTTTCATGAACATGCATATAAGGAAATCATGGAAACACATAGACACACAATGACCGTACTAGCTAGGCACACAATCTCCCCCTTGGGAGTAAGCCTATACCTAATTTTCTAAGCATCCTCTATCACATGAAAGCAACAATGAGGCTCATACATAATAAAGATAGCATCAAGGTCATCATATCAAAAGTCATAAAAGACAAGCAACACCAGTATATAGATAAAGCATGAAGCACATACCGAAAGCAACATAAGGAGATCACTCTTGATCATTCTTAGCTTGGAAGTTATAGAACCTATTCTTCTTTTGTGCACTCTCATCCGGACGACTAGAGGCAAATTTATTATCATCCCTTCCCTTAGCCTTAAAAACCAGGCAATCTCTCATTTTGTGCCCATCCTTTCCACACCCATAGCAACCATCTATGCCGGCTAGGCAATTACTATACTGACTCCTTTAACACTTGGTGCAAGTAGGTTTAGGAAATGGCCAACCACTACCCTTACTTGGTCAAACCTAAGGGCATTGGAAGAATCTTTACCGGAGTACCTTTGTTTAGACTTATGCCTACTTTGCCCATTGGACATGGCATTAGAAAAGTTCACATCATTGGTTCTAGCTCTTAATTCCTCTTTATTCATTTTCTTGAGTTTTTGCCCCTCAATTTGTTCGTCATGAACCATAAGACTTGAAATATTTATACTTGGGATAAGCATTGCCAAACGACACTCATTCTCTACCAAGTCGGACAGTCCCATCACAAACTTATTCATTCTAGCCCTTGAGTCCACCACTAGAGTTGGAGCATACTTGGATAGTTGGGTGAACTTAAGAACATACTCCTTAACACTCATACCTCCTTGACGAAGGTTAATGAATTCTTGCATCTTTCGTTTCCTCAATTCTAGGGGAAAGAACCTACCTAGGAATGCATCTTTGAACCCTTCCCACTCCATTGGGCCCGCTTCTACCGGCTTTTCTTTCCATTGTTCGTACCAAATTTGTGCTATATCCCTCAATTGATAAGCAGCTAGTTTCGCTTTCTCTACCAAAGTCAAACACATGATCGCAAGCACCTTATACACCTCATCTATTAAACCTTGAGGATCTTCCTCCACCTTGGAGCCATAAAACTCCAGACGGTTCATCCTAAAAAACTATCTCACCCTTAAAGCTGCGAAATTCACATTCGGATTAGCCCGACCAACAACTTTCCTATTAGCTTGGGCCGTTATGGCTTGAGTCAATATTTGGAGAGCCGACCTTATTTTCACATTTGTCATAGCCCTTACATCAATATTAACCCGAGGAGGAGCTTGATGTGTAACTTGGAGAGGAACCTTTTCCTCCTTATCACATTCCTCATCTATCCTAGCATTAGGCCTTGTATTAACCATACCCTGTAAAACTTTATGGCACGACTTAGAGAATGAAGAATGAGATTTTCTAAGCATCCAATAGCCTCCTATTCATAAATGTGGCACGCTTCACATTTATGAACAAGACTCTACTAGACATGGTTTGAGACAATCTTAGAACCATTGTAAACCTTGTGCTCTGATTACCAAGTTCGTCACGACCCAAGGGTACACCCTAGGAGTAACATGGCATACTTGACCATGAAGGGGTCTCATACAAGCCCTTAGCATATCTTAACATTAGATAATAGAAAAGTACGAAAATTTTAAAAACTTTTATCCATACAATCCAAAACATTTTCATAAAGCAAGCAGAAGTCTCTACTGCACTTTTGTCTCAAGTCATCTAATACAACTATAGAATAAAACTCTTGGGACAAACCCTATACAATAGTCTCAACATAAAATAAAAGACATAAAGGAAATAATAGGTGTTGTCCTCAAAGCTGTGAGGACTCACCAAATCTTCAACTTTTCTTGATCTTTAGAAACCTAGCCTCTAAAGGAACTTAATCTCCAAAACCCTATATTTGATTAGAATGTAAGCAAAGTATGTGTTACTACAAAATGTACCAAGTACGATAGCTAGCACAACATCATAAGAGCACCTCAAAATGATTAGGCAACATAAGATATAAGCATAAGAGATAATAACACAGTCATAGCATAATCTCCAACATAAGCGTCATATAATCATAAGTCATTAGAAGATATAATTAATGAGCATCAGAGATAAATCATGTTCATGGCATAGTCTTTACTTAGGCTTTCATACTAACATTCTTCAACCCCTAGTCGTTCATTTTATAAGATAATTACTTCACAAGCCACCTCAAATCATACTTGTGCAATACATGAAAGGCATCCCATAATACCATTCAAACTAAGTACCCCTTTTTGGTCATTCTTGGGAATAGTCCACATTCATAGTCAAGACTTCGGTTTTCATATCATAAAGGGAACTATAATGCCAAGTAACCTCAAACTATACTTGTGCAATGCATGAAAGCATCCAATAATACCATTCATTAAGCATAACCTTGAAGTCAACATAGTCATACTTACCCTCCTTTGGTCTCGCTCTTTATCTTACTTCATAAAGACAAGGGAACTACCATCATTAGTCAATAATATCATGGAAGGCATCAATAGAACAATCCTATCTCTAGATACATCACTTAAAGAACTCTTTCTTGAACAACCCTAAGTCATACTTGTGCAATACTTGAATAGCTTCCCATAATACTGCTCATGCTAAGTACTACTTTTAGATCCTCATGCTAATACTTCTTGGTTTGGAACCTAGTTCCTCTCTTTAAATTTAAAACACTATGAGGTACTCCCTTAAGCACAACTTAGTTCATTATTAGGTTGAACCCTATGAGAAACTTCTTTAAGTATGTCTAAGTTCATTATTAACATGGACCCTATTAGATACTACCTTAAGCATGTCTAAGTCCATTTATATTCTTGAAAACTATGAGGTACATCATTAAGTAAGTATTAGTTCATTTATTCTTTTGAACACTATGAGATGATTCTTTAAGCATGTGTTAGTTCATTGGATATGGAGATTGGTGCTAGGTGAGTATAGACCTTTCACAACAATTCTACCTATTAGAATTTTATTCATCACATTGACTCTAATTTGAAAACCTTAGTGATTAAACATTCATGACTACAAGCCTTACTCTCAAAGCTCTACTTCATTGTAACCTTATTCTTATCTATATTACAGGACATTCAAATCATAAGCTTCATCTTAAGCAATTCCCATCACATTCCTCACTATCAAGAGATTCTAGTCATAATTCATCATATAAGATCAATCTCAAGCCTAACCAATCAAGACCCATCTTATTCAATTCATGTACATAGGTTTCTAACCCTAGACAATTAATAGTAAAATCATTAATTCTAGAAGATCACCTATGAATCTTCAATTTAACCTTTCATGGCAATATCCCACATAATTAAACTTCATCAATTAGACTAGGGTAATCATGGAAATCACATAAACTCATCATAATATCACAATTAAATTCTAAATAAACCATAATTGGGTATTAGCCACTTACTTGGAATCATACCCATCACTACCCAAAACATAGGAAGAAACCCGAGCTTAGATTGTTTTTTTTTTCACAATCGGGGGAAACTATGGGGGCTATATGGGTGGAAGAACCCATAGATGAATAAGCTAACACACCTTAATTCAATTCCCTACACAAGCCTTCAACAATGGAGTCTTTGTTCTTGACCTAATCTTCAAGCTCTTTCTTCTTCTTCAAGCCTTGGGTTTTCTAGAGAGAGAAATATTCTTTAGAGGGGATGAAGTTGGGTTTCTAGGGAGAATGAATTAATTGAAGAAAACTTGAGTTCTTATATACTTTCTAGGAAAAGAATGAAAAAATGTAGGTTCAATTTTGGAGGAAAACTAAAGACCCTTAAGGTTTCAACTTAAAATTAGCTACCCCTCACGACTTGCCTCACCAAATGCACCACTTGGATCGCCAAAGGCACTAGGAAACATGCGTAATGGTCCCTTGGCTTGCCTAATTTTCCAGTATGATCCCTAAAAGAGCAGCTCACTTAGGCGATGGAGGGGGCCCTTGGTCGATGCGCCAACCAAGTAGGCAAGCCCCGACATAGCTCGCCTAGTATTCTATTAGCTAGGTCATGGGGACAACCCACTAGGCGACCCCAAGGGGACATGGTCGACTCTCCAAGTCCCTTGGGAAACCATGTTGCCCATTCACAAACAAGGTCCAAAGAAAAACAAGTTCTCCTTCACTCTTCCTTGATAGCTTAGGCCCTTGCCTGCTTCCTAGGATTTTACCTCTATCATTTTGGCTCTTGTTTAGCCTACTAGAATATTGGGTATTACACAAATGCAGTTCCATGTTTGTTTCCTGCCTTGCTTAAGGGAGAGGTTTTAGAACTAAAATTAGTGATTGATGGTTTGTGTGTATTGGGTTGACGTAGGTTCAGCTCGAGAGAGTGAATCCTAAACCCAATCCCACTCAGTTAGCTCGACAGAGTGAACTAATTAAGGTGTGGGTTGCTCTTATTTTGTATGTTTGTTGATGTTTGAGAGAAATCACTTTATTCAGGGTAAATTATTCAAGAGAAAATTTACTTCAACTATAGCCTAGCCTACTCGCTAATATCTAGCTATTTTCTAATAATTGCAATTACTCTGTATTTGCCTATAATCGATCACATCCCAAGAACTCATCTCATTATTGTTAATTTGTATTATTTGTGACTGTTTGTAGTTGTTAATAAAAACCAAATTCCCTCATTTCACATTCGTGTCACCCCTTAATTTGAATGATGTCTTTATTTGATAATTTTAATTCCTATGACTGATTTGACCATGTTTATACTTCCCAATTAAATTTGAAACACGTACGACTCCTTGTGGGATTCGACCCTGACTCATTTAGTTGGGTTTTATACTGATTTATGATTGTTGACGCTTAGAATTGGATGAAATGTCTTTGAAAAATTAATATATTAAACTGGCGCCACAGTCGTGGAGTGGTGTTGTTTGAAATTCTTTTGGTGAATTTGAATTGTGTTCTATTTAGTCATAGTTGAATCTACTTATTTTTTGTTTTTGTTTTTATGTTGCCTGTTAAAACAAAGCAAATGAGTGTGTATCATAGAAATGGTAATAAAGTGGACTACCCTCCTTCAAAGATGATGATTCTTAGGAATAACATCCTAGATTTCAAGCATTCAGAGGGTTAGACAATCCACGAATTTTGGTTGAGATTTAAGACGCTATTGTTGCAATGCCCAACCCATGGAATCCCACATAAAATGCTACTGGACTATTTCTATAGAGCTCTTGTCCCTGAGAATAGTGGACTGGCTGACCAACTTTCTCTGGGTGGTCTAATATGACAACCCTATGCAATAGTATCCCAACTCCTGGATCAGATGACTAAAACCAATAAAGAGCAAGAGAGGGACCATAATTTGGCCAAAATATTGGCCTAGCTAGCTCTCTTAGCCAAAAAGATCATGGAATTTGAAGTACTGTACAAAAAGAAAGATAGGTAAATTCCTCCTCATGACTGTAGAAAGCCCAAGGATTATCAGGGTGGACAGATACAAGAGATACTCTCACTCATTCTCTACAAAGTTGAAGAACACGATAGAGTGTTGAAAGAGATAAAAGAGATTGGCTCAATGCTAAATCAGATGACTGCTTGTCATTCCATATCTATCGAGCTATTGGAGACCCAAATGTGTCATATTTTGTCTCGTCTCTACTTGAGACAACAAGGATGGTTACCAAGTGGCACTATGTTGAACCCCAAGAATGAAGCTTGAGTGGGTACTTGCGTCATGCCACGACGTTAACTAAGGCACTTCTTGGCAGGCAACCCAAGTTTTTAATTGATTTGTCTTTATTTTCGAATAATGGGTGCTAATTGTGCAGGTTGAACTGTGGAATGTGTTTAAAATATGTAGGTTGGAGAGCCAAGAGTCCAGTCAGTGACTCACTAAAAAGGTTGGTGAGCCTGACTTGGACCGCCGTTGGAGTTTGTAGAACTCAGTGACCCCATGGACGAGTCGGTGACTCATCGAACTGGTCAGCGAGCCCGTCTTAGTTCACCGTTAGGACCCCCAAATTAACTGGAGGTTCTGTAAAAATCGGCGTGGTAAGTTATCACTCGGCACATGACTGAGTGATTTGGCGAGGATGACTAATATCGCCGATGAACTGCGAATTGAAAATTTATAAATGTCCAAAGGTTTAAACTTTCAAACTCTTTCATATTCCCTCTTTTTAACTTCATATCACACACGCACTTTAGATATTCAATATTCTTGCATCCTTATCGCTTTTTTCTTGTTGATCTCATGCTCGGAGTGGAACACATTGCCTCCTAGCTTGACAAACTTGTATTTCAACATTAAAGGTTAGTTTTCCAAACCCCAAATTCTTTATTAGCGGTTGAATTCAATTGCAATTGATTTACTCTTATTGATATGTATTGGGCCTGTTCTGAAATCATAATTGTGTGCTAGCTTGCCTATCGTAGTCTCGTAATTGTGCCAAATTGCCTAAATTGTTGATTTCCCAAGTTTAGTGCTTTAAAATTAATCATAAAGTTGTGGGTTGTGTTAAATTATTGTTGGGTCTATTAGGGTGAAGTTTGAGTAAACCGTATTTGTGTCAAATAATGTACTTTGCCCAATGATGGAGCGTGTGACGTCATTCTTAAGGGCAAAAGTCATCAAATTGCCAATTTTGGCCAAACCGGGGGATGTCTGGGGGATGTCTGAGTTCCCCGGTGGCATGGTTCTAGTGGTTCGAAGTCTAATCGAATAAGTGTGTGATTTGATTTTGTTTTTGAGGCCTGCGGGCTTGATTTTGGGAAATAGGGTTGAAATTTGGCATGTTGGGCAATTCGGTGAGTTGGGTCGAACTCACCGGACCACTCAGTGGTTCACCAATGTACACCTTGATCGCTCTTAATTTCATATTTTCGTTGAGTTTGAGTCCGTTACTTTTGGAAAGAAGCCTGAGCCCACCAAGTTCACTCGGCAACTCGTTGAAAGTATCCTTTGATCACCTTTCTGCACCTCTAACACCTAAAACATACTATAACTTTTAGTGGGTGAGTCTAAGCTTGCCAAGTGATGTCGGTGATTCACTGACAGGCCTTGCATAATTCTGAACTCTTTTTTTTCTGGGAAATTTTTGAACCAATCCTTTCAAACTCTTTCATATTCCCTCTTTTTAACTTCATATCACACCCGCACTTTAGATATTCAATATTCTTGCATCCTTATCGCTTTTTTCTCGTTGATCTCATGCTCGGAGTGGAACACATTGCCTCCTAGCTTGACAAACTTGTATTTTGGCATTAAAGGTTAGTTTTTCAAACCCCAAATTCTTTATTAGCGGTTGAATTCAATTGCAATTGATTTACTCTTATTGATGTGTGTTGGGCCTATTCTGAAATCATAATTGTGTGCTAGTTTGCCTATCATAGTCTCGTAATTGTGCCAAATTGCCTAAATTGTTGATTTCCCAAGTTTAGTGCTTTATAATTAATCATAAAGTTGTGGGTTGTGTTAAATTGTTGTTGGGTCTATTAGCGTGAAGTTTGAGTAACCCCTATTTGTGCCAAATAATGTACTTTGCCCAATGAGGGAGCGTGTGATGTCATTTTTAAGGGCAAAAGTCATCAAATTGCAAATTTTTGCCAAATCAGGGGATGTCTGAGTTCCTCGGTGGCATGGTTCTAGTGGTTCAAAGTCTAATTGAATAAGTGTGTGATTTGATTTTGTTTTCGAGGCCTACGGGCTTGATTTTGAGAAATAGGGTTGAAATTTGGCACGTTGGGCGATTCGGCGAGTTGGGTCGAACTCGCCGGACCACTCAGTGGTTCACCAATGTACACCTTGATCGCCATTAATTTCATGTTTTGGTTGAGTTTGAGTCTGTTACTTTTGGAAAGAAGCCTGAGACCACCAGGTTCACTCGGCAACTCACCGAAAGTATCCCTTGATCGCCTTTCTGCACCCCTAACCCCTAAAACATGCTATAACTTTTAGTGGGTGAGTCTAAGATTGCCGAGTGATGTTGGCGATTCACCAAAAGGCCTTGCATAATTCCAAACTGTCTTTTTTCTGGGAAATTTTTGAACCAATCCTTTCAGCGAGCCCGATCTAGCTTGCCAAAGTGATTCGGCGTCTCGCTAATTTGTTTGGCAAGTCTTTTTGCAGCCTATATTCTGCACTTTTCTTGAACTGTTTCTAACTATTTCTGCTGTGTTTTGCAGATATGGCTAGAACAAAAGTAGCAAGACAAGACATGCCACCCCGCAAGAGGGCAAAGGGAATAACTATCAACGGTGATGCAACTGAATACAAAGCAAAGGCCATAAAACTTCCTACCACAGGTGGTAGGGGTAAAGGGAAAGGAAAAACACATTATCCTAAGTCACCTCGGATAGTGAGGGAGTGTACGAAACTCACCTCACCACTTCTGAGAATAAGGGTGAGCAACAGGACCCTCAGGCTGACATTTCTGAGCATGAGGATGACCAGCTACTGCAAGCCCGAAGAGTTGAAATGCGCTCCAAAAGGTTGAATGATCCATCTAGTATCTAGGTACCACAGGCCACTACTCCTCCTTTCATCCTAGATCAGACTGTGGTTCCAGCAGCACCTTCATAGGGTCCTCCTCCCCAATTTATGAATATACTACAGGCTGAGTGATTGAGGACCATCGTTGAGGAGAAAAGATTGTCCACAGAAGGTGTGTGGGACATATACCCAGAAAATATGAGCATATTAAAATCCCACAAGTTCAAAATATTTACTAAACCACGTGGTGCTTACATTCCTAATTGTATCCGAGAGTTTTACACCACCTACAGAGCTTTAGTTCCCCAAGGGAAGACGAAGGAAAAAACCTTCAAACCGGTCGACTGTGTAGTTGTTAAGGGGAAGAAGGTCAAGTGCGAAAGTTGTGCATAAATGTTGTGTTGGAATGCACTACCACATTGATGATGACTACCAATACATGATCAAGAAAAATTCCTTGGAGACCATAAAAGAATGGTTGGCTGCTCTTTTATATAATGGTACTCCTAGGTGGCTGAGGCTAGAGTGCAAAATGAGATGAATGACCTCAATGTGGTAGCGAGGTGCTAGTTTGGCTTCATTAGCAGCATCATTATGCTGTCTCAAAACAAGTCTATCCTCCGCCACACAACGACGGCTTGTATTTCTTCCATCATTGCAGGGAAGAGCAAAAATTTATACATGATCCTTTCACAAGAGATGGCCATAAGGGAAAAGCAACGCCAAACCTCCCTCCCTTTTCCATAGTTAATCACCGAGTTGTGCAGACAAGATCGAGTGCCTTGCGATGAAAAGAAGGATGTGGAAGTGATTCCCACATACTATATTGACATCCAATGGATCGAGGCTGAGTATTTAAAGGATCAGGAAGAGAAGAAGAAGGCATCCTCGGTGGATTCTTCCCCGGCTATGGACATTGAGATTCTACCTGCAGAGACAATATCGCCTACTCCGGCCACTAGGCCTTCAAGTATATCTAGTACTGTCGCTTCCATCACTCAGAGTTCCTCTACCGCTCCCTTGCCCCCTAGGTCTGCTGCTAGTTCTACTGCTTCTTGACCTCCACTCACCTAGGCTGCGATACTATGGATGGGGCAGCTAGACCATTCTATAGATAGGCGTGCCTCCAGGCTAGAGGCTACAATCCCTTGGATGATTGAGAGAGACCTCACTACTACTGTGAAACCTCTTAGTTGGTCTATTGATGCCCTTGCGACAAGGATAGATGTTTGTGAAACGAGCAGGGAGCCACTCATTAGGTGATGGCCCTAAAGGCCGCTTTTGCTGAGTTGAGAAAATATGTGGATCAGGTGAAGTCCACAAATATGTCGATGATATTTGGGACTGTGGAGATCCCCAAAATGCTAGTTAATGCTAATGTACCTCTGGCTACCACCGGAGATGAGGTTTGAGCTGAGGAGGTGGTTGCTGCTGAGTTCGAGGAAGAGACATATGAGGAACAATGCGGTCTCCAAGAGGAGACCACATATGAGGGTCTTATAGAGATTAAAGAGGCTATGGTGGATTCAGTTGTGCAGATTTCATTGGCAGAAACACCAATGGAAGGCTCTGATAGGGCTAGTGCTGATGTGACCCCGTGCATTAATGTCCCGATAGATGGAGTGACAGTATAGAGATGGTCTTTCTTTACCTTCTTCTCTGTAATTTTTATTGACTTTTGATTACTTTTGTTTTATTTAAGGGCAACTGTCCTTTTTATTTGTGGTGGGGTGAGGTATTTCTATACCTAACTCTTGTGTATATATTGGGATTTGTGTTTTAAATTTTGTTTTGATCATATCTTGTGGATGTTTGAGCATATGACTCCTTGTTTTGAATAGAAATGGTTTTTGACCCATCTAAAAAAAATTCCACCTCTTATTGTGTGTGATTGTGGTGGTTCTTGTGCAACTTTGAGTATCCTTTATGATCAATACTGATGACTTGAATAGTGCTCTTAATTGAACAAAAAATTGTGCGGCTATGATAAGGCCAAATGAAGTTGCATAGACAATGTGTGAACTTTTTGCATCTCGTTGTTACTAGCTGGTTGTCAAATGAAGTCTGTTGTGATGAACATTGCACACTATCGAATATGTGAAGTCTCGTTTAATATTGGTGTCAATGCCTTGTGTGATGACACCTAGAATATGCCCCGTTGGTCTGGTTGACTAAGTGATACAAGCTCTTAAAATGATCTTAGCAACAATTTTGAAGAGTGAAACAATTTGACAATATACCTCTGTTTGTGGCCAACCTTGTGAGATGTGTGAACTTTACTTGAACCCCTTTCAGCCTTATCCTTTTCTTTGAAGAAATTTGATGCAATTGTCACCCCTCTTTATCCATTCACCCATAATCCTCATGAAGTGTTGTTTGTTTGAATAATCAACTTAGTCCAAAAGCATAAGTTGGGGGTGTGGTAAAAAAAGAAGTTAAATCAAGAAATGTGAAGATTTCCCCTTTGAGCCATGGTCTTGAAAAAGATGCAACCCCTTCGTATAAAAAAAGAGAAAGAAACAAAGAGAGAAAAAGAAAATGTATGAAAGAGTTGAGAAATAAAGATTTGAAAGTTGCAAAAGAAATGCATTGTCCGAAAAGTCATTGGAAGTTGAATAATGAGGTAAATTTTGAGCATGATAAAAATGTTGAAGAAAAGGAAGAAAAGTGACGTTCAGATCACATTTCATGAGGGTAGCAGCCACTGAGCCTAAATGATCATACCTTGACACTTAGCCCCATTACAAGCCTTGAAAATACCTTTTTGATCTTATATGAGCTAAAACGAGTGTTGATTGGAAAATAAGGGCAAACCTATGGATGAAGTCATGCATATGTTCATCTTTGTGAGTGTGAGAGTTGTATGTGATTCCGGAACTATAAATTGTTGAATAATTTTGTGTGAATATGGAATCATCTTTGTTGTGAGGGAATTTGAGTACCTTTGTTGAGCTTGAACTTTCATTTGAAACAAGTATTGTGAACTTGAGCACCTTTGATAATAGTGCGTCACATTTTGAATCTTTGAGTGCACAAGTGATCCTTACATGAGTAAGTTGATTCTTGTTGTGTGCATTCATGATTGAGTCTTATGTAGCACTATTTGAGACATCCTTTTAGAACTAGTGAACTTAATTTTTCGTTGGGAGTGTAGATGAGTCCAAGTTTTGGACTCGTTTAGGGCTTTGTTTACAAGGATTTAGTGTCCTCAAATGCTTAATTTGTGTTAATAACTGTTGTGAAATTCTTGATTTTCAGGAATATGGATTGAGGAACAAAGCAAGGACACTAACAGGCAAAAAATAACTAAGTTGGCAATGAAAAGGAGCAGTCAGCGGATCAACGAGTGATTTCAAGAAGCAAAGATAGATCGCCCAAAGTTACAGACCTTAAGGATGCTGAATGCCAAGCTCGAAGGGCGATGGAAGAGACCAAAGGGCAGTTCGCTGACTTGATCGGCGAGCCCAACTTAGTTCATCGAAGGAGCTTCATAGCTTATTTTTGGTAAGTATAAATACATTTCTGAACATTTAGTTTATTATCAAGTACTGTTTAGAACAATTTATTATTAAGTTTTGAGCATCTGTAGACAATTTTCTCTAGTTTTCCTTAGCTTTGAGGGATTGAAGAAAATTCACTTTTGAGATATTGAAAGTGGGTCTTGGAGATTTATCAAATGGAAGCATTGTAAGGACGAAACTACTCTTACCCAGTTGATGGATAATCAGTTTGGTAACTGTTTTTACCTTTTTATAATATCTAGTTAAAACCCCAATTATTAGGGTGTGATTATGTGATAATGGGTTGATTTAGCTTATGGGTATTGCTAATCGTTAATTTAAATGCTATTTAAATGTGAGTTCAATCATTATTTAGGGTTTAACATAGGAATCACAATTTCAAATGCAGTTCTATGTTTGTGTTCTTGGCTTACTCGAAAGAGAGGCTTTAGAACTAAAATTATTGATTGATTATTTGTCGGTATTGGGTTGAACTGTGTTCAATTCGAGATAGTCAATCCTAAACCCAATCCCATAGATTCAGCTCGGTAGAGTGAATGAATAAAGGTGTGGACTGCTCTTATTTTGTATGCTTGTTGATGTTCGAGAGAAATCACTTGAGTTGGGGTAAATTGTTTGAGAGAAAATTTACCTCCACTATAGCCTAGCCTACTCACTAATATCTAGCTATTTTCTAATAGTTGCAATCACCCATATGTCTATATTTGCCTATAAGCGATCACATCCCAAGAACATGTCTTATTATTGTTAATTTGTATTATTTGTGACTGTTTGTAGTTGTTTATCAAAACCAAAATCCCCCATTTATCATTCGTGCTACCCCTTAATTTGAATGATGTCTTTATTCAATATTTTTTATTCCTACGACTGATTTTACCATGCTCATACTTCCCAATTGAATATGAAAAATGTACCGCTCCCTGTGGAATTCGACCCAACTCATTTACTTAGGTTTTATACTGGTTTACGATTGTTAACACTTAGAGTTTAATGAAGCATCTTTGAAATGCTATAAATCTAAAGGAGGAAAGTCAACAAGTGTAAAAAGAATCTGCCCTTGAAGGATCATGTTGAATAAGATTGACTCCAGGTAAAAAAAAGTGAAAGTAGAAAAAGACAGAAAAAGAAAAGAGTTGTTGAAATAAAGTTCGTGATATGGACAAAAAATATGGGGTGTCCTGTTATGACACAGGGGTACACCCTAGAAGTAACACGTCGTACTTAACCTCGAAGGGGTCTAATACAAGCCCTTAGCATAACATAACATATGACAATAGAAAATTACGGAAATTTTATAAACTTTATCCATACAATCAAAGTCTTATATAAAGGAAAGCGAAAGTCTTACTACACTTTTTCTCAAACCATCTAAACTCAACTTTGATTTAAAACCTTTGGGAAACAGCCCATACAATAGTCTCATGACATGAAAATAAAAGACATAACGGAAATAGCGGTTTTCTCCTCAAAGCTATGAGGACTCACAAAATCTTTAACTCCTTGCTCTTTAGAAACCTATCCTCAAAAATGGAACTCAAATCCCCGAACCCTACATTTGATAAGAATGTAGGCAAAGTATGTGTTAGTACAAAATGTACTAAATAAGTTAGCTAGCATAACATTGTAAGAGCATATCAAAAGTGTTAGCCAATATAAGATATAAGTCACGAGTATAAGAGATAATGACATAATCATAAGCATATTCTCAAACATAAGCATAATGTAAGCATTAGTCATCAAAAAGCATAGACCATATACATAGTCAATACTTAAACCTTCATATCATAAACAAGCCACTTGATAAGTAACCTCCAAGTATACTTGTGCAATGTATGGATAGGATTTCATAATCCCATACATGCTAAGTATCCCTTTTGGTCCTCATATTCACACTTACTATCTGAGGATATCATAACTAGGGAGAATCTCACCTTTAGTCAATCATAACATAACAAGGAAGGTAACTATAGCACAATCCTATCTAAGCATACATAATAAAAGACAAACACTTTATGAGTCACCTTAAGGCAAGCTTGTGCCATGCATGAACAAGACCCATAATCCTATCTATGCTAAGCTAGACACTTTAAGTTCTTCATTCATATTTATCATCTCTTAACATCATAAAGACAAGGGGAATCACCACTAGTCATGCATTTATTAGGGGCCTATAAATCTACAATCCAAACTAGTCATGCTCATGTTCATATATAGAAGGGGAATCACCTCAAGGCATACATATTTAGTTCTTCATAAAGGGCAAGGGGAATCACCTCAAGCCATACATATCATGGAATCATAAAGAAAAGGGGAGTCTCTACAAGTCATACATTTTAATGAATCATAAAGACAAGGGTAATCACCTCTAGTCATACATATTAATGAATAATAGGTATTCGCCTCCATATATATTTTAGTGTGTAATGTAGGTATTCGCCTCCATATCATCACATAAGGATCATAGGTAATCACATCCATGATCAACATAAAGGCTAATGGGTAATCACCGCTTGCCTTGGAAGTCGTACATACATAAAGGGTACTCACCTCACACCCTCGCCATATCATGACATGGGCAATCACCTCATTTTTAACTAATTGGGAATAAGGGAACTCACCTCACATTCCTATAATATAAAGGTCTTTATGGGGGAATCACCACAAGCCTCAGAACATTTAATAGTCCTAGGACTTAGACTCATTTTAGGTGAGCAAAACATTCAACCTAGAATCATTCTATGTAAGGGATCCTTTTATGTCATATTATATTGATGAATAATATCATATCTAGAATGCTACATTAGACATGGATATCATCATAATTCAAGTGATTCTATCACTTCATACATTCAAGCATTCACTAGGTAGATTAGGTAGGTAAAGATCTTCCACCATAACTCTATCCATTAAGCTTCTATTCCACCATAACTCTATCCATTAAACTTCTATTCTCATATAGACTTTACTCTCAAAGCCTTAACATACCTAGTTCATCAAATGGGCTTTACTATAAAAAATCCTAGTGATGAACATTCATGAATATTAACCTTACACTCAAGCTTTACTTCTTACAATCATCTTTCATACCTAGATTTCAAGGCATTCTAACCACATTACTTATTATTAGGTACTTCTAGTCATAATTAATCCTAAAGGTTCAACTTCAAGCTTTACAAGTCATGATCTATCATATAATCTCTAATATAATCCAATTCATGTCTATAAGTTCCTATTCTTGAACAATTACTACTCAAAACATCAATTCTAGAACATCACCTATACATCTTCAATTTCACCTTTTATGACATAAACCCACATAATTTAATTTCATCAAATTGACTAGGGTTCACCATGGAAAACACATAAGTTTATCATAATATCATGAATTAATACCAAAAAAATCATAAACAAGTAGTATCCAAACAATTGGAATCATACTCAACACTACCCACAATATAGGAAGAAACCTTAGCTAGAATTGGGTTTAATCTTCAAAATTGGGAGAAATCTAGGGGGCTCTATTGATGGAAGAATCCATAGATGAATAAGATAACATACCTTGATTATAAAGCCCTCAAAATTCTTTCATCAATGGAGGAATTTTCCCCAATTTGCTTCTCTTCTTCTTCTTCTTCTTTGCTTCCTAGAGAGAAAATTTCTAGAGGAAATTGGATTTGTTTTGGGGTCTTGGAGGAATGATTTAATTGATTTAGTTTAGGGGTCTATTAGGTTTATATAGGTTGTCTAATTAAAATAAAACTACACCACTTAACCCCTAATTAATTCTAGAACCTTCCCCTAACCCTTCACTTAAACCGACTTAAGAAACCTACTGTCCAACCCACGAGACCCCAACCCACGACCCGTGGGTGGATCTACAGGGAGTGCTTCACCTGCATAGGTGGGGTACTATAACATGGCTGTAACCCCTTGACCCATGACCCTCCCCCACGGGGAGTGGGTCCCCCTCGTGAGTGGGCTATTTTTTTGACAGCTTTTGGGGCTGTGTTTAGGGTCCTCTTCAAGGACCCTTTGGTTGGTCCTCCGGGAGTCGTACCTTGACATTTAACCCCTAAACCCATAATTCTACGTATGGGAAGTCATTTCACCATTCTACCCCTCACATCAAACTCTAGAACTCCCATGTAAAGCTCTAGAACTCTTACGTTAGGCTCTAGTTATGTCTACAAAAATCCGGAAGGTTACAATATCTCCCTCTTGGAATCATTCGTCCTCGAATGACGATCTAAACACCTATTAAAGGAAACGAATCTAGTATAGCAGTCCATCATGCATGTAACAAATGTAAATGCAGATAGACAAGGAGGAAAACTTCAACCCAACTAAACATACTCAATGCAACACAAGGGTGTAGGAACTACATCTAACAACCCATGGTGCAAAAATTTCTCATAACTAGTCATGTTCATGGAGGAACTACCATCTCCTAGCCATAACATGCTTAACATACTCTCATGGAGCCTATATGCAATTTACTCTAAAAAGAATTTATTCAAGGACGAATCTCTCAACTCCAAACTAAAGCATATTCATATATTCATTTCATGAAGTCAAATACGCAGCTCATACTAAATACACTACAATCATGAGGGAAAAAAATTCACATAAACTCATTTTCTTCCAAAACACAAGTTTTCATGAACATGTATCATATAAGGAAATAATGGCAACACATAAACACACAATAACCTTGCTAGATAGGCACACCATATCCCCCTTTGGAATAAGCCTATACAAACTCTTCTAAACATATTTTATCACATGAAAGCAACAATGAAGATCATTCCAACTAAAAAACACATCAAAGTCTATCGTGTCAAATCTATGAAGTCATAAAAGACAAGCAACACTAGAATCTAGATAAAGTATAAAACACATATCGGTAGCAACATAAGAAGGTAACTCTTGTCCACCTCTAGCTTGGAGTGTTTAAGAACTATTCTTCTTTGGAGCCTTCCCACCCAAACCAATTGGACTGGAGGATGGGTAGGATTCAGACCTACAATGACTATCCTCTTTATTTCTAGTAACCTTAGGGCAATGCCTTATCTTGTGTTCCAACTCACCACATCCAAAGCAAACATTAGAACCCACTAAGCATTCACTCTCATGCCTTATGTTACTCTTACTACACTCCACCAATAGAATGTCACTACCATCTTGTTCAGACTTAGTGTTAGACACCTTCGTTTGGTTGAACTTTGGAGTGTTTGAGGGACTTTGTCCGGCGAAATTTTGACTATACCTAGGGCGACCATGTCCATCAGACTCATCATCAATGGACCTTGCATCATCCAATCTTGACCTCTTTTTATCCCTTGATTCTTTCTTGAGTTTTGACTCCTCGATTCCTTGGGCAAAAACCATAAGATGTGAGATATCCACATCATAAATAAGCATTGCCATGTAACATTCTTTTTCTACTAAGTCAGACACTCCCATCATGAAATGATTCATCCAAGCCCTTGAATCCTCTACTAAAGATGGAGCATACTTGGAGAGTTGAGTAAACTCTAGAGATTACTCTTGAACACTCTTACTAGCTTGCATAAGGTTAATGAACCCTTGCATCGTAGTCTCCTTCAACTCTAGGGGAAAGAAACTATCAAGGAATGCTTTCCAAACACCTTCCACTCTATGGGATCTGCTTCTCCTGGTCTACACTCCTTCCATTGACCATACCACATTTGTGCTACCCCTTTCAATTAGTAAGTGGCTAACTCCGCTTTCTCTACCAAAGTCACCCCCACAATATCAAGAATCTTATAAATCTCATCTATATACTCCTTAGGATATTCCTCCACTTTGGAGCCATGAAACTCAATTGGGTTCATCTTAATAAACTCCCTTACTCTTAAGGCCGCAAAATTCATAATAAGGTTCACTGGAGCTACTATCTCTCTATCGACTTGAGCCAACAATTTCATAATGGACCTAAACTCCGTCATATTCTCCCTTACAGGGTCAATTGGAGCTTGAGGAGGATCTTGGGGTAGAACTTGGAGAGGAACCTCTTGATCCACATTGCCTTCCTCATTTCTCCAGCATTTGCCCTTGTATTAGCAATACCTTGATAAACCATAGGTCACGGATAAGGAGAAGGACCTTCTAGAGAAAAACTCTATGGCACGACTTAGAGAAAGATCAAGTAGTCTCCTATTCATAAATGTGGAGTGCTTCACATTTATGAACAACACTCTACTAAACGTGGTTTGAGACAATCCTAGAACCATTCTAAATCTTTTGTTGTGATACGGAGTTTGTTATGACCTAGGGGTACACCCTATAAATAACACAACGTACTTGACCCCAAAGGGGTCTCAAACAAACCCTTAGTATATCATAACATAAGATAATAGAAAAGTATAGATATTTTTAAAATGTTATCCAAACAATCGAAGTCTTTTATAAAAGCAACCGGAAGTCTTACTACGCTTTGTCTCAAACCATCTAAACTCAAATTTGAATTAAAACCTTTGGGAAACATCCCATATAAAAGTCTCATGACATGAAAATAAAATAAGTAAAGGACATAGTGGCTTTGTCCTTGGAGATATTAGGACTCACCAAATTTTAAACTCCTTGCTCCTTATAAACATATTGATTAGTCCACAAATTAGACTAATTTAGGGCTTTATTTTGATAGAAAGAGTTCCCTCAAATGCTTATTTTGTCTCAATATCTGATGAAAACTCGTAAGTTTCAGGTATTTGAAAGCATAGACACTTGGCGCAAAAAGGAACAAAATGGCTGAAAAGAATGAACAAGCTGAAGCCTGAGCATCGCCAAGCACACTTGGCGATTCGCCGAAGGGATTCACTCTGCCCTTTGTTCCATTACGTGAAGCCCTGAAGGAGAAGGATAAAAAGGGCAATGAAAGGAGAAGTCGGTGCTTCGTCAAATATTTTTGCGAAGCAGTACAATCCCGCCCAATGGTCCAGAACGTGAAGATGCTAAAGGCAAGCATGAAACTTTGGTAAAACTGAATGGAAAACTGTTTTTAAGACAAAATATGGACTTTATGAGTGGTTAGTTATGCCCTTTGGCTTGACTAATGCACCAAGCACTTTTATGAGACTAATGAATCATGTTTTTAAAGATTTCCATGGAAAATTTATTGTGGTGTATTTTGATGACATCTTGATCTTTTCACAAAATCTAGATGAACACCTAGAGCACTTAAAACAAGTTTTTGAAGTTCTTAGAAATCGGTGCTTATTTGCTAATCTCAAAAAGTGTACTTTCTCAGTGTGGATCGTGTGGTTTTCTTAGGTTTTGTGGTCAGTTCTAAGGGAGTTGAAGTAGATGATGAGAAAATCAAGGCAATAAAAGAATGGCCTAAACCTAATAGTGTAACCGAAGTTAGGAGTTTTCATGGACTTGCTAGTTTTTATAGGAGGTTTGTGCGAGACTTTAGCACCATTGCTTTGCCTTTTAACTGAAGTTATTAAAAAAGATAAGGTTTTTAAATGGGGAAAGGAACAAGATGATGCATTTAACTTGCCGAAGGATAAATTGTGTTCTCGCTCCTCTTTTTGCAATTGCCTCGATTTTTCTAAGTCTTTTGAAGTTGAGTGTGATGCCTCTCGGTAAGGGCATAGGTGCGGTTTTGATGCAAGACTCCAAGCCAATTGCCTACTTTAGTGAAAAGTTAAGTGGAGCAACATTGAACTACTCAACTTATGATAAGGAGCTATATGCCTTGGTAAGGGCGTTAGCTACATGGCAAAGACTACTTGTGGCCTCGAGAATTTGTGGTCAAGACTCGATCATGAATCATTAAAATACTTGAAGAGCCAAGGTAAACTTAGTCGTAGGCATGCTAAATGGGTAGAGTTTATTGAAACTTTTCCTTATGTAATTGCTTACAAACAAGGAAAGGAGAATGTGGTTGCTGATGCACTCTCAAGAAGGTATGTTTTGATCTCTACTCTTACTTCAAAGTTGTTGGGTTTTGACCAAATCAAGTTCCTCTATGCTAATGATTCTGATTTTGGTGAGATTTTTGTTGAATGTAAGTTAGGTCCTTTTGAGAAATTTAATCTTCAAGATGAATTTCTATTCAAGGAAAATAAATTATGTGTTCCTAATTACTCGTTGCGTGAACTATTTGTTAGGGAAGCACATTGTGGAGGGCTAATGGGACATTTTGGTGTACCCAAAACACTGGAAATACTTTCTAAAGGATGTTGAAAAAGTGTGTTCTTATTGTCTTGAATGTAAACAAGCTAAGTCTAGAACATTGCCGCATGGTCTTTATACTCCTTTACCTGTTTCTAATTCCCCTTGGATTGATATTTCTATGGATTTCATATTGGGGCTACCAAGGACTAAGTATGGTAAGGATAGTATATTTGTGGTAGTAGATAGATTTTCTAAAATGGCTCATTTTATCCCATGTAAAAAGACTAATGATGCATCTCATATGGCTGACTTGTTTGTAAAGGAAGTAGTTAAATTGCATGGAATACCTAGAACTATTGTTAGTGATAGGAATGCCAAGTTCTTAAGTCACTTTTGGAGAATTCTTTGGGGAAAGTTGGGAACTAAATTGCTATTTTCTACATCTTGTCACCCACAAACGGATGGGCAAAACAAAGTGGTTAATAGAACTTTAGGGAACATGTTGAGGGCTGTTTTGAAAGGAAAGTTGACTTCTTGGGAAGATTACTTACCTATTGTAGAATTTGCTTATAATAGGACCTTCCATTCTTCTACTGGTAAGACTCCTTTTGAAGTTGTATATGGATTCAACCCCCTTACCCCCCTTGATTTATTGCCTTTGCCTACTAATGATTTTTCTAATCTTGATGGTAAGAAGAAGGATGATATGATGAAGAAAATTCATGAACAAACAAGGCTTGCAATTGAAAAGAAGAATAAGGAAGTTGCATTACGAAGGAATAAGGGCAGATAATATGTTGTTTTTAAACCTGGTGACTTGGTTTGGGTGCATATGAGAAAGGAAAGATTTCCTTCCAAAAGAAAGACCAAACTAGATCCTAGAGGAAGTGAGCCATACAAAGTCCTTGAAAGGATTGGAGACAATGCTTATAAACTTGATCTTCCTGGTGAGTTCCAAGTTAGTGCTACTTTTAATGTTTCTGATCTTTCCCATTTTGATGCAGATTTGAATTCGAGGACGAATTCTCTTAAAGAAGAGAGGAATGATAGCATCCAAGGAAGCGCAACTCCATTGAAGGACGAGGATGAAGCTTTAGAAACTCCAAGGAGTCCCATAACAAGATGTCAAACCAAGGAGTTCAATGATAAGCTCAATGGGCTTCAATCGCTGATCCAAAGGTGTCTTATTGGGGAAGAAGAGCTAAAGCCCAAGGAAGAGGAATTGTCCAAATGCTACAATTATTTGGTGGCCCAAATTCAAGCCCAAGATGAGTAATTTTAATGCCCAATTTCATGCAAATAAGGTCAAGAAGAGTCCAAGAATCAGCCACAACAAGAGTTGCTTTCTGCCCAAGTTTTGAGAGAAGACTAGTCAAACTTTCCAAGATTGTCAAGATTCTTTTCCTAGTTGGGATTTACCTTATTTCTTTATTTATTTATAGCTTATTAATATTTTCCTTTTTCTATTTATGGTCTCCTAAGTACCATAGCTTTCCTAGAAGTACTAAATTTGTTTTTAGTTAGATTACTTTATTTCCTTTCTAGAGTAGGAGTCCTTGTAATTGTCTTTTAGGGTCTTGGACGTTTTTCACCCCTTCTCCTATATATAGGGGTCCTTTTTATTCATTAAATACAATTTATATTGATATTAATAATATTTGAGAGAGTTCTTTGAACCTTTGTGACTTGTTCTTTGAGAATTTATCTTTAAACCTTTACTAGTTTCATAGTTTAAGGTATAAAGTAACTTCTTCTTGTGATATCTTTGGTTTCTTTTTGGTATTCTTTAGAAGGTGATTAGTTTCTACATACTAATTATTGTCTTTAGTTACTCATAAAGCGGTCAAGATCCGAATCTATTGTTTTGATTCATTTTCTCAAGTAAAGGCGTTAGATTTCTTCCATAAATCTATACGTTGTTACTTCGATCTTTTCAAGGCCTTAGAACATCTAATCCTTGGAAATTTGAGGATCTTTCCTTCGAATTTTCCATATCTTTAGTTAGTTTAGTTTGTTTCTTTTCTTTGTGCTTCCGCATTCTAATATTCAATTCTCTATTTGTGATCTCCCTTAACGTGGCTGTTATCACTTCCTCTTGCATTTTATAAAGACTTCGATTGTAAAGAAAAGTTTTAATTTTTCCATACTTTTCTATTATCTTATGTTCATGATATGCTAAGGACTTGTATGAGGCTTCTAGGAGTCTTGTACACCATGTTATGTCTAGGGGGTACTCTATGCGGTCGTAACAGATTCGGAGCCACTATGAACTGTGAAACTACCCTTAGGAGAATCTATTAGTTGGACACCTAACCGGGCCAATCTGTGCACCTCACAGACCAATTACTTCTTTTAATCCTCTACGTAGGCCACACTACCTATGGATAATCTACTAAGTGCATCCGCTACTACATTGGCTTTGTCAGGGTGGTAAAGGACACTCATGTCATAATCCTTCAAAAGTTCTAACCACCTTCTTTGTTGGAGATTCAAGTCCTTTTGGGTAAACACATATTGGAGACTTTTGTGATCGTTGAAGACATCTACATGGATCCCATATAAGTAATGCCTCCATATTTTCAAAGCAAATACTACTGCCGCTTATTCAAGATAATGAGTAGGATAATTCTTCTCATGAATCTTAAGTTTCCTTGAAGCATAGGAAATCATCTTACCATGTTGCATGATCACACATCCCAACCCCACTCTAGAGGCGTCACAATATACCAGAAATCCATTGGTGCCCTCTGGTAAGGTCAACACTGGAGCGGAAGAAAGTCTATCTTTCAACTCTTGGAAACTTTTCTCACAATTCTCCAACCACTCAAATTTAGCATTCTTTTGAGTCAAAGCCGTTAACGGAAAATAAATAGAGGAAAAACCCTCAACAAACCTCCTAGAGGAAGGAGTTAGAGGTCTAGGACAATTCTTGACCGCATCCATCTTCTTAGGATCTACCTCAATACCCTTTCTGGACACAATATGACCAAGGAAAGCTACAGACCTTAACCAAAATTCACACTTAATAAAATTTTGCAACAAGTTGTTGGTCCTTAAGAACGTGAAATAAGATTCTCAAATGGTTAACATCCTCATTCTCACTCCTTGAATAGATCAAGATATCATCAATAAACACTATCACATACCTATCAAGATACTGTTGGAACACGTTATTCATTAGGTCCATAAATTCCGCTAGGGCATTTGTCAATCCAAATGACAATAACCACAAATTCATAGTGACTATATCGGGTCCTAAAGGCAGTCTTGGGAATATCAACCCCTCTCACCCTTAGCTGGTGATAACCAGAATGAAGATCAATTTTGGAGAAATAGCTAGCCCCTTGGAGTTGATCAAACAAGTCATCGATTCTCGAAAGGGGATACATATGCTTTATGGTCACCTTGTTCAATTGGCGATAATCAATGCACATTCTAAGAGACCCATCCTTTGTTTTAATAAAAAACACCGGAGAACCCCAAGGAGAGATACTCGGACGAATAAAACCCTTGTCTAGCGAATCCCTTAATTGTTCCTTCAACTTTTTCAACTAGGCTAAAGCCATTCTATAATGACGAATAGAGATAGGCTGCGTATCCAAAAAAAGATCAATGCCAAAATCTATTTCCCGCTTGGGAGGAATGCCAGACAAGTCATCGGGAAAAACTTCTGGAAATTCATTCACCAAGGGGACTGACTTTAGGGAAGGAGTTTCGGACTCCACATCCATCACCCTAAGAAGATGGTAAATGCACCCTTTGGAGATCATGTTCCTAGTTTTGAGACAAGAAAAAAATTGACCTCTAGGGATGGGATTCCCCCCTTTCCACACTAAAATAGGCTCATTTGGGAATCGACATTTGACAACCCGAGTCTTACAATCTATAGAGGTAAAACATGCATGCAACAAATCCATACCCAAAATCACATCAAAGTCCAACATTTCTAACTTTACAAAATCCACCTAAGTGACTTTATTAGACAAAGAAATAGGACAATTTCTATAGACTCTTTTTTCCAGTATTGAGTCACCAACCGGGGTAGAAACTGAAAAACGCTCTACTAACATTCAGGGAGTATTTAAAACTTCATAGCTACAAAAGGTATAACAAAGGACAAAGTGACACAGTGGTCTAACAATGCATATACATCAATGGAAAAGACTTGTAAAATACCGGTCACCACATCTAGGGAGCTCTCTCGGTCTCCTCAGGATTGAAAAGCATAAAAGTGGTTTTATTTTTGAGCAGTGGAGTTGGAACCGCTTGGAGGAATTTACTTATCTTCTCTCCCCTTAACCTTGAGCATAGGACAATCTCTCATCTTATGACCACCCTTGTCACACCCATAGCACCCATTCGAGCAAACTAAGCATTTGCCTTCATGCTTTGTACCACATTTTGCATAATTAGGCCTAGTAACATAGGAACCACCACTATGCCTCTTTGAGATTTAGGGTTAGGCACCCTATCATTATCGACCCTCGGGGAGCATTAGAGGAGCCTTGGTTGGAGAACCTTTGCCAAACTTGCCTATCGAACTTAGTATTGGAGAAATTCCCATCCCTATTCTTATATTCGAGTTTCTCATCCTCCATTTGTTGAGCATACAACATAAGACGAGATATATCCATGTTATCATGAAGCATAGCCAAACTACATTCTTTTCTTATCGACCCTCGGGGAGCATTAGAGGAGCCTTGGTTGGAGAACCTTTGCCAAACTTGCCTATCGAACTTAGTATTGGAGAAATTCCCATCCCTATTCTTATATTGGAGTTTCTCATCCTCCATTTGTTGAGCATACAACATAAGACGAGATATATCCATGTTATCATGAAGCATAGCCAAACTACATTCTTTTCTTACCAATCTGGACAAACCCGTCACAAAACCTATTCATCTCATCCGTAGGATCCACCACCATAGAAGAAGCATACTTAGACAATTCAGTTAACTTTAGAGAATATTCTTCAACACTCATACCTTGTTGACGAAGATTGATAAATTCTTCCACCTTGGCTTTTCTCTTCTCTCGGGGAAACAACCTCTCAATGAATGCCTTCTTGAACACCTCCCAATCTATGGGACCCACTCCTACCAACTTATTCTTCTTCCATTGAGTATACCATACATGGGCCACTCCCTTCAATTGATAAGCAGCTAGCTCCACTTTCTCTATCGAAGTCATCCCCATAGCATCAATTATCTTGTAGCCCTCTTCCACAAACTCTTGAGGATCTTCTCCCACTTTGGAACCAAAGAACATAGGAATGCTCATTTTTGTGAAATCCCTCAATCTTGAACCCATGGAATTCCCACTAGGGTTTACATGAGCTCCAACATCCCTATTGGCTTGGGTCGTCATGGCTTGAACCAATGATACAAAAACCGACCTAATTTCGACATTTCTCATAATCGGAGGATCAATTGGAGGTTCTGGAATTCCATCTCTAGTCGGGGCTTTCAATTCTAAAAAATGTGGTGTGGGTTCATCTCTCTCGACCAGTTCAGGCGAGAGGGAGTTATTCATCTAGGGAATGCGTTAAAGAACCGTTATGTATAATCTGAGAATAAGAAAGTAGACATACACACGAAAAGACTTGCAAGACTAAGGTAAGGCTTTAGCTGATCATCTTGAGGAGCTTGATTACCTTGAGGATCTCCTTGGTGCACATTCTCCTCTTCCACCCTTCTAGCATTTTCCCTTCGTGTATTCATTTCCTGAAGACACAAAAGAAGGATTAGGAGAGGAACTTTTATAGAGTTAAACTCTATGGTACGACTTAAGAGTAATGAAAGAAGTGTACTTTCCTAACATCTTATAGCCTCTCATTCATAAATGTGACACACTTCACACTCATGAACAAGACTCTACTAGACGTGGCATATGAGACATCATCCTAGAATCATTCTGAACCTTTTGCTCTGATTACCAAGTTTGTCACGACCCACGGGTACCCCCTAGACGTAGCATGACACATAATACCCCTAAAGGCACTATGTAAGCCACTTAGCATATCATCACATAAGTAAAGAATAATAAAGAGTAGAAACACTTTTTAAAGTTTTGAATAAATTTTCATAAAAGCAAAGTGGAAGTCTAGATATAGTCTTATTTAGCCATCTATTACAATAAAAGTTTCAAAAATAGGGTCACAGTCCTTACAATAGAAAATACTAAAGTCTAGTACAATAAAAGAAAATATATCACCTGTCTTCGGATGCATGAGGACATACTATAATCTTTGGAGAATAGTCAATCCAAGCTTTGACTTAGAAGGAAGATCACCTCAAACGCTGGAACCTACACTTTGTAGAAAAATGTTAAAGAAATATGGGTTAGTACACAAATGCACTAAGTATGGTAGCTATGCATGAAAGTATGCACTTTACCAAGTTTAGTTCATCATGAAAATTAGTGTAAAAGCATAAGATACAAGCATATTCAACATATTCAGAATCTCATACTAATGTAAACAAACCATAAGTACCATCAAAGAATCCTTGTGCAATGTATGAATAAGAACTATACTACTACCCACACTAAGGAAAGCTTATTAAGTGATTATAGTTCATAACTCCAATTCTAGTTCAATCTATCATAGTGGGATTAGCTTTAACCGACATAGACCATGAGAGTTTAATCATGGAATCTAGAGTCTACCCCACACCAAAAGGGGTCCTACTTGCCTAAGGTAGAAGCAAACTCTTAGCTTAAGTGGATCCACTAGTTAAAGACCTATGTGAGCACATAGTTTATGGTATAAGGAGATTGCTTCAAGAAACCCGAACTCAACTAAGGTATAAGGTTTCCATCTCATGAGACAGTACTTTGGGAACCCGCACTTAACTAAGGTAGAAGGAACCCATTTAGAAAGCCGGACTCAACTAGTGTAAAAGCTTCAATCTCCTATTCATATCCTCTCGGTGCTAGGCATTAATTCCCATTGATTTCACCTTAGGTCTTAACTTAAAGTAATAATTAGGGAAGGGTGTCATGACACACAATCCAACAACTCATGCTAAAGCTCCTATATTCGTTAGGGGAGACTAGTCTTCAACCCTTAGAATCACTATTTGTGGCAAACCTTTCACATTGTATGATATTCATACCTAAGTGTTCAAGTAGGGATGATCATCCAATCAACACAACAATTATATTATAATATATTCACTTTACTCTCAAAGCAATCTAATTTATTACACACAAGTCTCATACATATAGCTAATTCCCATGTTTTTCCCTTCAAGGCTATAGATCACATTCAACTAATTAATCTAGAATTACTACCTTAGATATAGATGGCGACCTGATTCAATTAACTAAACTACTACAAGTACTATTTCATAGTTACTACAATTCACCCAAATCATAAGTAATAAATTAGGGTTATGGGGAATTCATGGATTCATGGGAGATTTTATGGAAAAACCACCATAAAACAGTAATCAAATCATAATATAAGACAATTAAATCATTGAAAACGTTTTTAGAAAGAATCCATGACTTGGAGTGAAAACCCTAGGTTTTGGAGACTTTTCTACTATGAAATTGAGAATTTGAGGACTTCATGGATGAAAGGCTAACCATGAATCAAAACTACCATACCTTAGAGGAACATTCCTCACAAATTTGGGTAGAAAAGATGAGTTCTTGAGCCCTAGACTTCAACTTTTTCTTCTTCTTCTTCTTCTTCAATGGAGGATTTAGTTAGAGAAATAATGGAGAGGTTTTGATTTGATTTGGGGATTTATGAATCATGAACTTAGATGGGTTAATTTAGGTGGGAAAATAAATATATAGGTCTTCCAAATAAGGTTAAAACGACACCACATAACCATTTAATAAAAAGAAATTAAAAAAAGAACCCTTAACCTTAACTGCCAAATGGTAGTTTCAGGCATGACCTACGTTGGGTGATCTACGGAAAGTAGGTGGACCTACTGGCCGTTTTGCAGATCTGTAGGTCATGGTCTGGGGATAAGAAAAATAGGGGAGGTCCAACCTTGACTCACAACCCCCACCTACTGGGAATGGGTCAATCCACCAATCGTGGATGCACTCATGAGTAGGCTATTTTTGACAGCTTTTTTGGTTCTTCCTTAGGAACCTCAGCAATGACCCTTGGTTGGTCCTTGGGGGGGGGGGGTCATACCTTTACGTCTACACCCATAAACACTTATATTGACTACCGAAGGTTATTTTACGACTCTAATCTTTTTGTTAAACCCCAATTAAGCCACTAGTTTACACCATAGGCTCTAGCTTAGTTTTACTAATTTTCCGGAATGTTATATGCACTCATCTCTCTCTATATTTTTTGTCAAGGGCATATATCTCCATATATTTTAGAATACTCTTCTTCATGTGGATATATTTATGAGGATGAGTATACAAAATAGCCTCCAGGTCTTTCTACTTTATGGAGCTCAAGAGGAGGATTTTGTCCCTTTACCAATCAATTGTACAACGAGAACAATGAGAAAGTTCAAATCACCTCTCTAGATAGGGAACCCTTTTTGTTCTAAGGACATCATGACATATCGGAATTCCTCTCTCTAAGGTAAACTGCATATAATTCTTATTCACATTGTTTGGTACCAATGATAATGTTATGATATCATAGGATTTAAAAAATACCACCAAAGTTGGCCACACCACAACCTTCCCTCATTGGTCATGTTATCATTTCAAAAGTTCAACAACAAGAATAATGAATGATAATTTCTGAATAGATTACAATTTCATACATGGCTGAAATTATATATGAGATATCTGTCTTGATATGAAATTAATTTTGAAAGACCAGTTTAAATTTAAGAAAGAAAACAATATAAGCAACCAAATGTAGCAAGTCGTCATTTCCTCGAATTAGCTAATCTTGGTGGTTGGAGGAGAGCTTTGTGACTAAAATTGAGCCGTGAAATAAAAAAAATGACTTACCGAAAAACTCTTAGGGGCGATACTGAGAGAGATACTATGGTTGAGATGTTAGCTTGTAGAATCTTTGTTAGGATTGCAATAAGTTCAGGTGCAAAATAGACCTCTTATTGGGTTGGTGTTGTAGTATCGCTTTGGTGCACATTAATCACGAGGTATGCTAAATTATTACTTGGATGGACATTATTTGTGGAGTATGCATCAATTAGACTATATTATCTTGAAGTCAAGTTCATATAAAAAAAAAGTCCAGGTTGGTTGGTGAGCCTAGTGATAGGAGACTATCTAGCTTGGTTCGGAGAGCACTTGTTGGGTTAAATATTTTTTGGATGAGATTTCATCATATGAAGCTTAAGAGGATATTATCCATGGTGCATCGACATAATTATGAGATATAATGGAGTAAGGTGGAGAGGATGTTCCACTAATAATATGATGTGTGAACTTTAAAACACACAATTGATAAGTCCAATCAACCTCAATAAGTCGATACACCACAAATAACATACTCTCAAGTTGCATATGAGGCCATCCCATTCATAGAAAGGATCTCATGGATGAATTATAATCATGTTACCCGAGAAGATCTTAATTTTCCTTTGAGAAAATATGGTTCTCTAACTGATGCATACCCAGCAAATCATGCACAGCCAAGAAGTGTCAAAGGAACTACTATGACATGAGTAGCAACTTCTGTTGGTATGCTTGCTTCTAGTCAGCAATAGTCTTGGAGATATGAACATTAAGCAGATTGCATAAATTGGCAGCCAATTTTATAATAAAACACAAGACGGTCCTATTTTGTCAATAATCTCTAATTAATCTGCAGAAGAATCAAGAAAAGGTGAGTGAGTGGCCGAGAGAACATTTGGAAAGCTTAGTTATCAAACTTGTTTTTATTATTAAAATCACGTGGATGGTAGATCTGAACAACACATATTGATGCTTTCTCCTACAATAATGAAAATTAAGGAAAGAAGAAAATCTACAATATCTTTGATTTTTATAATGTTTTCGTTCAATACAAGAAAATAGGATTAAATATGTTGTTTTTCTTAGTTACTACTAACTTGGACATTCAAAGAATATTCTTTATGATCATCATTTTTTCAAATACTTTTAAAATATTTTGATTTGTTAATTTACAATACTTTTTACGGAGTTTTAAATGTGTTTATTGATTTGAAAAACAAATTAATATTTTTTATTTCAATTATAGAAATTAAGGAGATAAAACAAAACCTAGAATATCTTAGATGTTTTGTTTGGTGAACTCTCATTCTTGTCTTAACAAAAGTAGAAAAGTTATAAAAGTATCCTCAAAATGTAATGCATCAAGATAAAAGTAAATAGTTGAGATAGCCTCTAGATTAATTAACTAGTCATTAGTTATTTTCATATAAAAGAAGTACATGAACCCACTTCAACTAATATAAGTACAAAAAATATCATAAATATTTATTAGATAAGTAGCTGAATTAGTATTTGATAATCTTTATGAAACAAATAAGAATGCTAGTAATATTTTTAAATTTTGATGTACGTGTCAACAAAAAGTATCAAAATAACTAAAGAATAATTGATGAAAAACTTATTACTAATAATTAGAACTATTCCAAAAAATTTATTTATGTTATTCTAAACTGATCAATTGTATTACCATTATGGTATGACTTTTTCAAAATAAATGATTGAATTGATCTATGTTATCTAGATCCTTATCCATCTAAAGAACCTATGAAAGCAATAAAAGTAAAATAAAAAGGAATAATTTTAGAGATCTCCCCTATCTATGTCAATTTGCATCTTGAATTTCCTTTTTTTTTTATGACAAGACAGAGCACTTCTTCATCAAATTAAGAACTTCTATAATTCTATCTTGACTCACTCATTCCTTTTTCTTTTTTTTTTGTGTGTTTGTGTTTTTCATAACGTCTTTTGAATTCCTCATCTATAATGATGAAATTTAGGAAACCTCTTTTTCTTCTGATAAGAGGAGAACAAAAGGGAGTTTTAACCCAATCTATCTATTTCTACCTAAACCTAGCATATATCCACCTAAAAAAATCTAAGAATTTATTTTATTTTCTTTAAGTGAGTGATATTTTTCTTCCTTGGGCCTGAGTCCTACTACATAAAATAAATGATCATTCTTCAAACAATTAGACATGAGAGACAATATTTTTCACATTTTCCTTTTATTAAAACAACAATTAATAAAAACGTCAAACAAAAAAGAATCAATTTTGTGCTAGACATAAGATTGACTCATATCTTTTTCATTTTCCAAGCGTTCACACAATTTTACGTCATCAAAAATAGGAAAATCGTATCATACATAACTCTTCTTATGTTTATTAATAGGGACTAAAACATTGGTGTAGGCCCCAAAAATACTATCCATTCTTTGAAATTACACCTCTGAACCCAAATGGAATACATAAGTACATATTAAAAAAATTCAATAGGAACACATGATTTACGACCAAAGATGTATTTAATTTGTGAAATAAATTAGCTTTTATTCAAGACATATTTCTCCAATGATAAATCAAGTTTTAAAAATCAAGATCTAACTCTTTTATTTTTCAAATAATTTCAAACAGAGAAGCCAACTTAAACAGGGATTAAAATAGAGAACACATCAAACTTAAAACTCAACAATTTAACTAACTTTATTTCATCTCCATGAATAATAATTAAACATGATAAAGCTCAATGTATGAAAGTGAACTTAGAAGCAAATCTTTTCCATCTCAAAATATAAAAATAATTTTTAAATCCAACTTGGACACCAATTATTAATAAACATATCAACACAACAAACACCTGTTCATTTTTATTAAAAATGATAATGATTAAAAATGCCAAAATTTTTTATTAATGAAACAATTAACAGATTTCTTTTTCAATCCATAGGTTGTTTCAATTTGCAAAACATCAAGAGCACAAGCCATCGTACCGGACAACACACCTAAGGGCAAAAGAGTAAGTTGCACAAAGCAACAAAAAGAGAAAAACACAAAGAAAAGAGTACTTTCTATTGTTATCTCATGAACAAGGAAGCAAGAAGATCAACTTAAAAACATTGATGATATATAAAAAGAGGAGGCCGAGTTTCTTGTTAAACCATAGTGCAAACATTGTGCAGGTGTGGAGAGGTTGGGAAACTGAAGAGTGTGGGGCTGAAATAAAAACCTTAATCTTAAGGGAGATATTTAAAGGAGAGGGAGTGGACTGGGTGGGCTAGTCTCCTATATCCATGTAATGTTGCTTTGTTTTGGGCTTTAGACCCAAATGAATTAAAATCTACTAAAAATAACAGATTTCATTTTCATAGGTCGTATGAAGCGATTCACTGATTTTTTAGTTAACTGCTCAATCGTAAAACTAGAATAATCTTCACACACAAAGAAATAATTTTTATATATTTTTGATAAAGGAGGCACTGGAAAAATGAGAACGAGATCGAAGTTAAGCCTCAAATGTCTTTGCAAATCAAACAAAAAAGCGACATTGAATTTCTAACAGAAGATTGATCAGAAACCTTTAAACTCTCTCAAAATTTCAAACTTCTCTTCTCCATTCTATTTTTTTCTAGATCTAGGTTTTTTTTAAAAATATTTTAGCTATTGTGGCCTTCCTTCCTTTTTATTGTTACCCCCACTCCTTTTTGGTTTTATAGACTAAATTCAGGGGGTTATAAATTTTGTATAAGATCAAAAAAATTGGGGAG
Source organism: Solanum commersonii (assembly GCA_029007595.1). Taxonomy (NCBI): domain Eukaryota; kingdom Viridiplantae; phylum Streptophyta; class Magnoliopsida; order Solanales; family Solanaceae; genus Solanum; species Solanum commersonii. Next base: position 305,740 of record JAJTWQ010000045.1, on the reverse strand, counting down.
GAGAGTGGAACATTCCCTTTCCCATGGGATATGTTTTTGATTGAGACTGGAATGAAATTTATCATGTAGCAATGCGCTATTGCTTTCAATCTTTTTAACTTTCTTTCTAAAATATTATATATATATATATATATATAAAAAAATTAAACTTAACTAACATGTTTTTGTAATATTTCTCGTTCCTTGCATATCAAAAAGCAAAAGTATTATCGAAAAACCACTACTATTATTTTGGTTTTCAATTTTCCCAATTAAAATCTATTAAAAATAAAATAAATATTTAATATAAAATAAAATTTCAAAAAATATATATTTAAAGCTTAAAAAGGATTGAAACTTAGCGAGAGTAAAGAATCACATGTCCACAATTCAAAACATGTTTGTCCAAATGTTTTTAATCATTTATTTTGATGGTTATACTTTTTGTATTTTAATTTCTTATGTACTGCTTCACGGGGACATGAACCTAAAAAGGAAGATATGGAGATAGAGGATTATAGTAAAAGGTTAGTAGGTAGTTGAACGTCGTCTAGTTTTTCTTTTTAGTAGTCTTTTTATCCTTCACAGACTTTTGTGTTTTTTAATTCTATTATTACATTTTGTTTGCTTTGATTGAATTAACGTATTGTTTTTGGTTGTTACTTGGCCAATGGTCTATCAAAAATAACATATCTACCTTCACAAGGATAGAGTAAGGCTGCATTAACACCACTCTCCATCCCCATGTGGAATTACAGTCGATTTGTGTTGTTGTTCCTTTACTGTATTGAGCTATGAATTAAAAAAATGTATTTTTGATTAAGAGAATGGAAGGGAATGAATGATCTGGATACCAATCTATACTAAAATATAAGAAATGATTCGAAATAATAAAATAAAACACCATTTTTGTAAGAGTTCATAAGATTGTAAGAAAAATTACATTGCATTCTTTTACATTTTTTCTAGAAAGGACAACTAAGTCAATGTATAGTTTTTAAACGTCACAAAATAACCAAATTCCCATTCTTTTGCTGGAATAGATTACATGAATCTTCAATAAAATATAACTTAAAATGCTTAATAGGTTTTAGTAATTACAAATTAAATCATGTGAACAACTCTTACTAAAGTGTGGAAATTTTCAATTTTAATATGCAAGTGAATAAATTTGTGCTTATTCACTACTTTTTAACAATCCTCATGGTTGACTTTATTTTCATTTTCAAAATTTTGTCCCTTATTTTGACTGATCACATATTTTCATTATGCATTTTATGATTTGCGTGGATGACTGATAAATTTCCCAAGGTGATCAAATTTGTTATTAGAAGATTTTCATTTTTGAAAGATCGATATTTAGAAAGTTTCACCAAAGTACGTATTTTGGGTAAATAACGTTTGATTTGAGTTTTCATAGCTTCATTAGGTCCAAATGGATGATTTATGACTTGGGTTAGAAAACATTTTGTGTATTGACTTGAAAATTATAGGCTAGGCTAGTCATAGACGGGATATGAGCAAGGGGAGGTCTAGGGAAATTGTGGATGTCACGGTCTGAGCCTAAGCCCTTGATGTGGCTGACACTCGAGAACCATCGTTGGTTCCTAAGAAAACCTTTGGACCGGCTTAATACTCAGCGGAAGACATAGTCAACATCATATGAACTTAAAAGTAAAGGTTTCTCAAAAGTCTCAAAATAGATATCTCAAAATATTTTAAAGAAAACATTCATCTGGCCAAAGAGACAACTCAAGTCGTAAACATTTAACAATGGAAATGAGCAAACTCCTTAAAACACTATGGTCTATCTATGAAGCCTCTAACAGCTATGATGGAAGTCAGGATAAGACCCACAACATCCTATCAAGACTGAAAGAAAGGAGGCTCAATAAAACAACCTTGGAGCTACAGATGGTATGAACGGTGATCCTTTTGATCACCTTGAACTACTGTATCTAAATCATAAAAAGATGCAGGACAAATGGTGTCAGTACATGGAATATACGAGCATGCAAGGATAACTCTAAAGAACATGGTCAACTCAACTCAACTAAACTCAACTCAACTCAACTGAAGGTACTCAAAGATTCTTAAGGATACTCAAAGATACTCAAACTCTGAAATACTCAACTCAGTTCAATATTTAAGCATCAATAAATATGCATTATAATGAAATATTTTAAAAACAGTAGATAATAACTCAATCTATTTAAAAATACAATAATAACTCTTTTACTCATACTTGGGAGATTCTCTAACGAAAAATCATAACTATAAGTTATGTGATGTACAACATCTCACCCACGCTGCCAGAACTGTCCTATGCCTTGCTAGAGAATAAGACATCCTCAACTAAGTGAATCCAATAAGCTATACTTCAAAGCAATAAGGGACCATCTAAAAAGTATGATCAGTTACCCATGTTGGCATACATGGTTTATGAGGACTTTGAGTTGTCTAACTAGTCCCCATATAGGTGCTCAATACTACTCCAATAATAGAACTCATGCTCATATGTTTAAAGAGATTTCCTCATCATGATACTTTGAGATTATTACTCAAAACGTTCTCTTAAAATAAATTATGCTCAAAACTCTTCATGAACTCATTTAAAAATCATATTTTCCTCTCATTTTAAAGGTAAAACATTTAATCTTGGGAATACTTAGTTCCCATATATTCATTTTGAAAAATGAACATAACTCTCTTCATCCTCATACTCAAGTACTCAAGTCTTAAAACAAGTTTTAAAAGTTTGTAAAAGACTTCTCAAAATGACGTGAAAGACTCTCAAACTTGACTCTTAATCTTTTCTTGAATTTGAAATATGAATTCAAGAGTTATGATTGATGATATCTAAGATCTCAATGATTAATGAAGGCTTAAATAGTTAGGATTAAGTAAGGAATGAAGGCTCGACTCAACGGAACAAGTACGGATCGAAGGATGGAAGGGAAAGTGGGATGACGCTCCTGGAACATCCCTGGCACGCCGCACCAGCCCTCCACTTACTACGTCTGGTTTGTGGCGCACTGTAGGCGCAGGGCGCTAGCCCTCTCTGTGAATCTGGGGTGCACCACTCCAGCCCATTCCCAGAACATTCCGATGAATTTTTCATCTCAATTTCTGGCTTTAATTCACCTAAAAGCGATTGATTTTTCCCAAACTATTTTCGTTCGAATACCCAACCTTAGTAAATAAAAATATACTAAAAAAAGCAATCAAACTCATAACATTCACATCATGATCTCATCAAATCCCATTATTAAATATTTATGAAACAAAACTTCAAGAAACTCATCAAGAACCTCAATAATGGATTGTCATGGACCAAATAAACTCAATGAAATCATGATTCGTGTGAGGGTGAATGAAACTTACTATGAAAGCTTACATACCTCGTAAGAATTGAATCCTTTAGTGAAACCCCTAACGATCGCAAGATTCTTGAATGAATGCTTGAACTTCTCCTTTTATTCTCTTGAACTCCTCTCCAAAACCCTGAGCGTGTTTAGGAATTTTGAAAATTGATCTGAGTTAGTTTAGACCCCAAATATATTACTAAAAATGAGTTAGGCTTGTGGGGTAATGAAAATACGAAAATACCCCTCCTTAATTCATATGGATTTCCTAAATCGGACAACCTGGACTCAAATAGACATATCTCCCCCATCCAATATCAAAATTTAGAAAACCTTGTGGTGTTTGAAAGAGGACTCAAATATCTTTCATTTGACATCTCATGGGCCAACTAAATTATCATCTTCTGAAAGTTATGGTCATTTGAAGTTGACTCAAAACTAACAATTTAAGACTAACTTGCAAAATTCTCAAATTAACTCTTTAAAATTTAGTTTTTTCTAGTATTAGCTCTTTCCTAGACCGAGGTGTTACAGTGGAAGGGGTTTGATGGTGTGTCTAAGATTGGATTGTGTCTCTTAGTAGCGAACACATTTAAGAATCCACAGAGCTTTTCCGAATCGAATTCGGGTGGGTAAAACTCCCACTATCGAATTTGTTGTATAGGATTTATTATAGAATGTAAATATTCGATGGTGGATTGTTAAATGGGAGCATTGGGAAGGATTTTTTGTTTCCATGCAGGCTATTATAGCGGGTTTCACGCCTCTATAGCGGGATAAATTAATTCTCATTAGAGGGTGGACCACTATGGTGATCCCGCTATTGAATTTTTAGTGGGGTTTATGTGGAGGAAAAGTTTCAAACCCTCTTATTTTCGTAAACTTCATTCTTGGGAAAAGAAAGGGTGACTTAGGGCAACTTTCTTCAGTTTTTCCACCAAGATCTTCGGTAAAGGTAAGTTAAATACTTCCCCAACTTGTATTTTGATTCTTAAGCCTTAGAATAAAGGGATTTACCCTTAGGGAATGATTTTGTAACAACCTGATTTCGTCGTTAGGGAAAAAACCAATGGAGAAAGAATTGCGGTCAGAAAACTTTTTGGTAGCAACTTGAATTTTCCTAACCTAATCAAGATTTGGATGAGATCAAAGTAAGTAAAGTCTAGGGAAATTGGTAATAATTGGGTGATTTAATTATGATTTTGTTTACATTAACAGATAACTAAGACGTTAAGGAACCCGTACTACTTTACAAAATTGAATTCTTACGACTAGAACTCCTGAAACTGATCTTAGCATGAAAGGGTATTTTCTGAATGTCAAGGGTTAAAGGTGTGTTGTGAAATGGGGGCTTGGAATTCAAATTCTCGCATTCTGTCTTCGTGTATGCCACCGTAGTGGGATGGCTGTCGCTGTAGCTGAATGGGTCCTGCTGAAGCCAGACAGCCACAACTTAAATAGTGTAAAACCCCCCAAAAATGTTATTTTCTGCACTTTTTGACTTTGACAGCTAGGAGATGACCCCAGACGAGTTCTTGACCATTTTTCATCATTCTGGAGGCTAAAGGTAAAGTTTTGAACCCCCGAATCTATTTTTTTATCCATACAACATAATCTTATGGGTAATTATCGATCAGGGAGGGTTTTGATCTGAAAATAATGGTGGAAAAAGCCCTAAATTGGGTATTTGGATCTTGGGTTTGGTCTAGGGTTATTGGGTTTGTTATAATCCAGATAATTAGACCTTTGATTGTTGATACTTGCAATTATTAATTGTTTGTAGACTTAGAACAAGCGGAAAGAATTCGTAAAGGGAAGATTCAAGTGTCGTAGGGGATTCAAGCTTGGATTCGCAGTAGGTGATGGTTGTGATTTCATTATTGTGTGATATATGTTTTTTCTTACTTCATTATAATACGTGTATGTATACGATTGTTTCACTATTGATCACACTACTTGTGGATGAGGATAGATGAATGATGAATGCCATGAATCATGACTTGATTGTATGATCTTGAGAGTATACTTGTGATTGTTATTGTGGCTTGTTGAATGGATCGAGTGTTGAGTTGCAACACACTAACTTGGAGCAGTTTCCACGTTCTGGCATAACCTGGGATAGGTTACCATGTTTCGGCAAAAACATGGGTACGTTGCCATATTTTGACATAAATATGAGATCGGTTGCCACATTCTGGCATAAACATTGGATCGGGTACCACGTTCCGCTATGCTAACAATTTGGGTTTAGGTTCCATGAGAGGACCACTGATTTGACATAACTGTATAGCTTGATAAATATGAAATTGTTCGTTGTTCGTAAATGATATCGATATTTTATATTTCGGTGTATGCATGCTATTATATTATTGTAATGACTTATGTATGTTGCATTTAGTGGGATAACTGCGTGATCCCACCAATACACTATGGTTGTATACTGATACTGCAATTGCTTGTTATTTGTTGAGTACAAGGCATCTTTAGGCGGCTATTGATAAACGTCAGTTAGGTGACTATTGAGCATGGCCGGATTCAAGGGTGAGCCAGTTCTTTCAGGCTGCCATGGATCTCTCTTGTTTAAGTGCACTCTTTTCGGACTCATATTATTTATTGAAGGTGTTTTTTATGTTTCGGGGTTGTACCCTTTGTTCTTAGACTTGTCGTTAGTAGAGTTTTGGTACAATGACTTTTAGGTTTTAGGGGTTGTTTTTCCGCATTAGTTTGGTTAGTTGATTGTACCCTTTGTTATTGTCATTTAAACCTTCTTCCATATCATCAAATGCCTAAATTTTCATAAAATTTGTTAGTTTAAGTTGTAGTAATGATTCTCCCCCCAGAGTGTTAGTGTGGGTGCCAATCACGACGGTCTGGGTCATGACAAATTTCAGCTTGAATTAATGATAGAAAGACACTTACTAGGTGGGATGTTCACAGGAATGGTCTGGGGGTTAGGCTTGGTCATGACCTAGACCATCGTGGTTGACACCCACACTAACCCTCTAGTGGGAGAACCATTCATACTAATTAGCTAACCAACTTAATCAAAATACTAAAGCATTTAAGGTTACTACAAAAAAGTTTTCCAGCCCAAAATTTTTCTCCATTAGCTTTTCTATAACTACATAAATTGGTCGTTATAATAGATACCAATTAACCCATCACTCGTCCCGGAGTGAAAATCTTAGGAAAAAAAGGCTAAAGAAAGAATGGAGTAGTACCGAATCGACGAACAATTAAGGATACTTGTCTCGCATGTCCTTTTCAGTTTCCCAAGTAGCTTCCTCAATTGGACGATGCTTCCATTGAACTTTCACGGACTTAATCTCCTAGCTCCTCAGCTTTCGAACATCATGATACAGAATTGTAACCGGTTCCTCCTAATACTGAAGGTCTTTTTCTAACAAAATTAAGTCTCATTTTATGATGTTATCCCATCACCATGATATCTTCTTAACATGGAAACATGAAATACCAGATTAACTCCCGAAAGGTTAGGAGGTAAAGCCAATCTATTAGTCACTGGCCGTACACATTCAAGAACCTCAAAGGGACCAATGTATCACGTAGTTAGCTTGCCCTTCTTGCCAAATCTGATCACCTTTTTCATGGGTGATACCTTAAGTAGAACATTCTAACCAATTTGAAATGACAGGTCTCTTACCTTATGGTTTGCATAATTCTTTTGTCTACTCTGGGCAGCTAAAAGCTTAGCTTGAACGCTTCACACCTTATCTTGAGCATCCCTCACTAAATCAATCCCGAAAGGCTTCACATCTCTAGCCTTGAACAATCCTATGGGTGATCTACATTCCCTTCCAAAGAGTGCCTCAAACAGTGCCATATATATGTTGGAGTGATAACTATTAATATAGGAGAACTCGCACAAAGGTAAGAACTTATCTCAATGCCCTCCAAAGTAAATCACACATGCCCTCAATATGTCTTCTAACACTTGAATAGTCCTCTCTGAGTGCCTGTCCGTCTGTAGATGGAAAGTGGTACTAAAGGTGAGTTGTGTGCCCAATTCATCATGTAATTTCCTCCAAAACTTGGGAAGACTAACAACGAAATCGATGGCTATCCTTTCCCACTTGCATTTCGGAATTGACATTCTCTGAAGAAAACCTGCAGGCCTTTGATGTTCATACTTTACTTGATGGCAATTTTGTCACTTAGCCACAAACTCTGCTACATACTTCTTTATGGACAACTACCAATAAATTCGCTTCAAATCTTTGTGCATCTTTGTCACTCCCGGATGAATGCATTATCGCGAACCATGAGATTCTATCCACAATTTCTTAATCAAGTTATCAACTCAAGCAACGCAAATCCTTCCTTTAAAATTGTGCACACCTTCCACATCAAGAGTGGTGTCTTGAGTCTTACCAATCACCATCTTCTTTCTAAACTCATTCGAATTTTCATCCTCAAATTGTTTGGCCTTGATCTTCTCAATGAATGTGGCCCTAACTTCAATGCTAGCTAACACCCCACCTTTTTCTAAGATTCCCAACTGCATAAACTTAGAATCCAAGGTCTGAATTTCCTTAACCAAAGGTTGCTTAGTTACATTCAAGCAAGCTAAACTACTCATACTCACCGTTTTTCGACTAAAAGCGTCTGCCACTACATTAGCCTTACCCAGATGGTATTGAATGGTCACATCATAATCCTTGAGTAACTCAATCCACATTCGCTGTCTCAAATTCAGATTCTTTTGAGTGAACACATGTTGCAAACTACGATGATTAGTAAATACCTCACACTTGACACCATAAAGGTAAGGTTGCCAGATCTTAAGAGCAAACACTATCGTTACCAACTCCAAATCATGCATTGGGTTATTCCACTCATGCACGTTAAATTGTTGCAATGCGTAGGCTATGACATTCTTATCCTGCATTAACACAACACCAAAACCCAAATGTGAAGCATCACAATAAACAATAAAATCCATACCTTCCACCGGTAATGCTAAAGCAGGCGTTGTATTGAAGAGACTCTTGGGCTTTTGAAAGCTCTCCTCACATTTTTCAGTCCATTCAAAGGGTGCCTCCTTTTTTGTAAAAAATTTCAAGTGAGTGGCAAAAGAAGCAAAGTTCTTCACAAATCAACGATAGTAGCTAGCACAAAACTCCAAACTTCCATCCGAATGCAATTCTTAACCGCCTCAATCTTTTGGGGATATTCTATTACCTATTATTTTGAAACTACATGTCCCCAAAATACAACCAAAGTCCACCAAAATTCACACTTAGACAATTTCGCATACAACCTTTGTTTCCCAAGAACACCCAGAACAAAACGAAGATCAAATTTTCCTCACTTTTCGAATAGATCAAACCTTTGGGGTCGGCATGATCTTCCTCACTTTTCGAATAGATTAAATTATCATCAATAAAGACTATGATGAATGAATCAAGAAATGGCTTGAACACACTATTCATTAAAATCATAAAGGTTGTCAGCGCATTAGTTAGCCCAAATGACATAACTAGAAACTAGTGCCCATAGCGAGTTCGAAATGCCATCTTGGGCACATCCTTAGGCCTAATCTTTAACTGATGGTAACCATACATTAGATAAATCTTAGAGAAAAATGGTGCATCTTGCAATTGGTAAAAAATATAATCTATTCGAGGGAATGGGTACTTGTTTCGAATGGTGACCCTATTCAATTGTTGGTCATCTATACACATCCTCATACTACCATCCCTTTTTCTTAACAAACAAAAACTGGAGCACCCCATGGGGAAGAACTAGGATGAATAAATATTATATCAAGAAGTTCTTGGATTTGAGCCTTAAGCTCTCTTAATCGTAGTTATTTGTTAATTTTGATGAATTTGATTGTTTGATCACACGTCTCTTATAAGAATCCATGTGCATCAGTATAGGTTCTATTTTATGTAACTGATATGTCCATCATTGAACAGCTCAAGAGTTACATTATTTATTATTACTAGACAATAATTGTAAGCAATATGTCATAACATTAAAAATGACTTTTGATATGATTTCAGTTTCTAATCTTGTACATTTCAATTGTGTAATATCATTGTCTAATACCTAAGAATAATCCACCATAGAAAATAAAATAGCTGGCAGAAAATAATGAAGAACCTGCACAAATATAGTAAAAGTTTTCTTGCAAAATTTATTAAGAAGAAGCGAACATTTAGACGGTATAAGGAAATTTTTTATGTGGATCTAATGTAGTCAAGTTGTTTGATAATATGCTTGAAGAATTGAAGTAACTGTATTTTATTTATTACTTTTCTTACTTCTTTTCATAAGAATTCTATCACTTAGGTATGAACTTAACTATGAGAACATATAGTTGTATATATCCTGAAAATAAAATTATATATAGTTAGACTTTGAATATAGTTGGTGTCAGGCTATGCAGTTGTTAAAGTGTATTATATTGTTCACTATCATATTTTGATCATCTCTCAGTTGCTTTCCAATGAGGAACATATTTGCTGACCAACACTGATCTAAAGTCATATTGTCTATCTTCCTCTTAAAGTATAGTTGTTAGCAATTGAACATGCCATCAAGTGATATCATTGCGTGGAAATTGATTCTTTGAAACTTAGTCATATTTTAGTTATGTAGGTTAAATATATAGTAGAGTTTTATCCAAATTTATACAAGCCTTTGTTGATTCACTCCATTTTTGAGAAAATGAGGAACTTGATTATGTTTATTCATGACTTTTGAGAGCTACCAAATGAAGTAAGAGGTAAAATGAAGATATCCTAATTTTCGAGTTAAGAATAAAAGATACCTGAAATTAGATTTGAAGATGTGGTGTGATTATTCTTTAGTCCTCTATTTCTACTTTTTGGAAATTGAAAGGAGGGAAAACTCCATTTATAATCCTTTAGCATACTTTATGCATTTACATTTTGAGAAAGCTATGTCTTAATCAAGAGTTAATTTTAGCAAAAGATTGGAGATGCTCAATCTTGAAACTCTTGAATAGGGTAGGCATTACGTGCCTCTTGTACATTTGTTTTGTTATTTGTTATTAACATAAGAGGTAGGCGTCATTCCTAACCCTCCATCTTGAAGGTGACTTTAAGGGGAAAAAAACCCATTCTTTGTGCATTTTAAGGATTTAAATCAACAAATACCTATAATATATTTTGGAATTGTGAAGAGTTGTATAGTTCAATACAATCCTTTTGGTCATATCCAAGCAAAGGATATGTTGTGACTATCTTTGGAGTGTGCTGGAAACATAATTTGTTACATTTGATGTGGTCATTTTATTACAGATGTTAATAAAGGCTGAGGTTACTCAATCCATCGAGTGAGATAGAGGGAGTGGTACCTTTGGCATTTCAGTAGTTTCATCATGAATGTGGCTCAAGGTTTCTCCATCAATTATTTCCACTATTTTTATAGAGTCTGATATACAATTGTTCAAATTTCGAATGTACAACAAGAGTAGCTACTATTTTTTTGAGATAACATACCTTTTTTTTTGTTCGTACTGGGAGAGTTGCATGGTCAGTTATGTATCCTGTTTGTTTGTTGAATGTGGATGAATATATCTTTGGTATTGATTTCTTTATTTGTTTGGTTCTGTAGTTTGTATGTTCTCTAAAACCAGAAAATTGGGTACACACAAATCTGAGTCAGTTATGTATAATGTTTGTTGTTCTCTCTTCCAATGTTTTCAAGCATGTAAATTTTATCAAGTAATATACATTTGTAGGTTACTTCTTCCGGAGTAATGGACTATTCTCACCTTAAAAAGGCTCGTTCCATCACGTGTATTTAAGAGTTCAAATAAGGGAGATAAATGAGAAAAAATATGACAGCAACTTTAGAACATGTGTTTAGTTCCGAACATTATAAGTCTATGTAATTGTTTCATTCCGGTCACTACTTTCTCAAATTTTTTGGGTGTTAATGCTTGTTTTGTTTATCTCAGGTATGCGTTTATTAAATGAGTGTCAATACCATTGATAATAGAGAAGGTTGCTATTATTGGTGATGGTTTAATGGGCTCTGGCATTGCCACAACTCTTATACTCAGTTCTATACAAGTCATTCTCAAAGAAATTAAATTTGACTATCTGCAAAAGTCACTCAAATCAATAGATAGTACCTTTCCCATTTTCGGAATGTATTTTTCATATTACACAAATAATGACTAATTAAAATTTTAAAAGTAAAGTACAATAATGTGTAGCTATATATTATAAATTGAATTAATTTGACCTTTTTCTTGTGTGGTTTTTATGATATATGTTTCTTCGTCTTTTGTTATTTGAACAACAAATATTTTGAATATGAACATGAGAAACATGATCAGTTAAGTTTGCAAATGCTTCGAGTCTTAAAGTTTGTATCTTTTCTTAAGAAATGGTATCATTCTCCTTTATAAAGTCTCATACTCTAGTACATTATTGTCAATTTCATGGCTCAACACATGTAAAAAAACAAACAATTCTTGTGATAGAGATAATTAATTAATAATTAGTGATATCAGAAAATTTAATCAATATTACATATATATAAATCATAGTTGTACATACATGAATCATTTTTTTAATTCAAGATTATTATATCATATATATAAATCATACTTGTAGCTACTACATGCATCACTTGTTTAATTCAAGATTATAAATTATAATACATGTGAATTTGACAAAATAATTTTAGTAAACCTTTTTGAATATAATCATAATGTATAAAATATAATAACATCTTTCACCATGTTTAAATATCCAAAAAAAAAAAGGAATAAAGTTCAAAGAACTAATAATCATGTATGTATCTAAAGTTTCTGTCTTTTATAGTTTTCATAAATCTTAATCTTAGACATATGTTACATTTTTCTACATATTATATTATATTTTTGTAAAATAATAATTGTTAAAAAATGAGTACTTGATGTTGTGATTGAGAAGTGAAGAATGCACAATTGCAAATTTTAATATGAAATGTAGAATAACAAAAATAAGAAATAGTTACCGAAAAAAATTCAAAAAATTGGCAAATGATAATTGTTAGAAAATGAGTAGCTGATGTTCTGATTGAGAAGTGGAGAATACGCAACTGCAAATTTAAATATGAAATGTAGATATATATATATATATATATATATATATATATCTATATATGAATCAAATTTCTCTAAGAATAAAAATGAGAACAAAATTCATTGTTTTTTCTTCTCCTTTCTTTCCTATCAAAATGATCCGTATAAATTTGATTGTATAGATGATTATTGTTTTTTATTATGACTTTAATTCAATGTCAACTCTTCAGATTCTTTAAATTTTAATAGTATTGATAACACTTTTAATAGATGAATGCAATTTTTATTATATTTTTAACGAAAAACTAATTTTTAAAATTCTTTAGACATTTTACTATTTGATTAAAAAAAAAGTAGATTTCAAGCATCCCATAATATTTAATATATGATTTTTAAAAAAAGTTTCTAGTATAGGGGTAAAATGGTATTTCAACTTTAAACTTTGGAGCTTCCCACTTTTATATATATATATATATATATATATATATATATATTATACTTAAAACCTAGTAGTTACATGTACAGAGAATCTACACAAATTGTACAAGTCCAAAAAATGGACTAAAATATATAGACTTGTCTTAAAAGCCAGCAACTCGCCATAACCAAACAAAATGAATCATGTATTATCTAGAACGCCATAGGTTCACTCTCGTCTCTGAATCCTCATTAAACCAACTTGATATTAGCATTGATGAATAATGCCCAGAACTGCATCACGAAAATAGATACAGAGTGTAGTATTAGTACCAAAACAACATGTACCAAGTAGGCATCATAGGCTGAGTTAGCTTGAAAAGTAAACAAATAACACTACAGAGGTGAAATGAATGGAAATCTAACAGGAATACACACGAGTTTAGGAAGGAGCAAGAGAGATAAACAAGTAGAGGATAATATTACCAAAACTTAGATTGTAGTTGTAGATCATGTGTGTAGACCTTGAATAAATGACTAGAACTGTCACTATCCGAGCCTACACCCTAGATGTGGCCGGCACTCGAGAACCATTATTAGACCTAAAGTATACCCTCTTCCTAAGTGACTACAAGCGGAAGACTAACTCAAGCATACATATGTATCAAATTGAAAGAAACGTTTAAAAATAGTTTAGTGAATTTCAAAACTTCGCTGAATATACTTAGTATGAAAAAGAATTTTTAATTAAAATATCTGAAACTGAAAGAATCTCCAAAAATGTCTAGCTATGAAGCCTCTAACATATATAGACGAGTGTCGGGACAAGACCAACAACGAATCAGAATGTTACTAATACCAAAATTCATAAAACTGGAGTCCTTTGGATGAAAGGAAACCACACTCAAAAGCTGACGAGCGGACGAAGTGATCTCAATAGACTCTTGTTGAGGATCCTGAGAACCTTTATCATTAAAAGATGCAGGTTGAATGACATAAGTACATTAAATGTACGAGTATGTCATATAGCTAAATAACAAATAACTAAAAGAAAGGAATGCAATAGAAGACAAAGACTCAAGCTGAATGTAATGAAATAAAGGAGTAACATCATTTAACACTTTATAAAATACGTTCTTATCGCTGAATTCAATATAATAAATGACATATAAAAATTCACTTTAACTCTATTGGAAGATTATCTAACAGAAGACCATCACTATGAGCAACGTGATGATACAACGTCTCGCCCACACTGCCAGAACTGTGCTATACTTTGTCGATGTATAGAACATCCTCAACTAAGTGGATCCACTAAGCAATAAGGATTCATCTAAAAGATATGATCCTTTACCCATGTTGAAATACATGGTTTATGGGGTTTGTGAGTTGTCTGAACTTTGCCCCCATGTCGGTGTTCAATACTACATCTAATAATGTATACTCATGCTCATATGTTTAAAAACATAACTCTTTCTCTGGTTTGAGATAATTTCTCAAACTACCCTCTTAAAAGAGGTAACTTCTATTGAAATATTTTTTGAACTCATAACTCATTTAGAAATCTCAGTTTCTCTTTTATCAATGTAAAAATTGATACCTATGGAAATACATAGTCCCCTTATGAGTAACTCAATTCATACTTGAAAAAGCTTTCAAAAACATATGAAAATCATATTTTAATATAATCATTAATGACTCGGGAAGTGATATTAAAAAACATTGATGGTATAGCTAGGTACCAAACTGCTCATACATTGATGCCATACTCGATTATTCATACTAATCATATTTTAGAAACTCTTTTTTTAAAACTCATCTTTTCTTTTCCAAAACACAGTTCAAGAACTCAACTGTTGGCTTTAAAAAGCTTTTCAAAATTTATAAGTAAATTTGTAGGGTTAATGTAAAATTATTGACAAGAATGACTCAACTCAGGGATCTGAATAGCAATAAGGAAACTCTATACTCAGAACTCAAGAACTCAAGGATATTACTCTTCTCAAAGATAATCAAATCAAAGGGTTCATGCTGAAATATAGACATGAACAAATCAACTCAAGAATCTTAATGTATAACATTTAGCAATTCAATAATTAGGAATGGAATTTCAAACAGAAACAGGAACTCAAGAACTCAAATCAACTTATCTCATTAATACTCAAATCTAGGGGTAGAATCCTCCATTTCTCTTTTACTGATTTGAAAGTAGATGTAGGACGTGAGGAAGAACTAGTCAAACACTATGATAGCCTTAGATACATGAAAGAACAAGGTTCTTGAAGAATGTTGAAAAAGAACTTGATTACAAGCCTTCAAACCCTAACTTGAAGGAGAACAATCAAGAAAACTTTTCCTGAGATTCTTGAATTAGTTTCTTGAAATCTCTATGGCCAAGAATTATAATTTTTTTACTGATTCATAATTGTATGGAGGAATTTGAGTTGGAAAGAATGAAATTCTTGGAGAAAAACTTACCTTGAAGAAGAATCTTGAAAAAGATTGAAAGAATCTTGAATGGAGTCTTCTACTTTTATTTTTCCTTACAGTTTAAGAGAGAAGAGAATGATGGAGTAAGAGATGAAAATCTGATTGTCTTGGGTCTTTACTTAGTCAATAAATTAGTTTATGGTTTTCTTATAGATAAAAAGACAAACATACACTTTTTAATGTTTTTCTATTGGCTAATTCTTCATTGCACTGGATCAAGTTACTAAAATGGTCATAACTTTTACTCAAAACTGGGATTGATGCGAAATTCATGGCGTTGGAAAGAAGATTCAAATACCTTTAATTTGATAGGTTATGGGCGACATAAATCTATATATTCTAAGAGATATGATAGTTTGAAGTTGACCTAAGTAGAATCTTACATCAAAACGTAATCGGTGAGGAAACTTTCAACTGAACTTTGTGCTAGGAGATTCTAGTGACCTTAATTGATAGGCAAAATCATTCCTATACTAAAGAATTAATTATAAAAAATATGACTAATTTATGAATCACCAGATACGACCTTACATGTAAATAAAGAATAGTTCGGGTCTTAACTTAGAAATGTTTTGGTGTTACAACATCTCCCCCTTGGGACAAATGATGGTTAAACTAAGTATGGAAGGAAAAGATTTACTTTTACTACTATTTTGACTTTTAAACTTCGCTACTAACTATCCGTTATAGAATCCGCATAATCTCGTCACTCATACCAACTTAAATTTCATGCATTATTACTAGGAAATTGACTTATTACTTATCGTAAAACTATATCTCCTTCTTCCTCCTTATTTATAACCTTAGATGAAATACACACCAACACTATCATAATAAGAGAATAGCTATCATACTTTCTATCATCACACCACTACTATCAATAACACCACTCTCAACAAAGAAGGATCAGTGAAAGAGCTTTAGGGTGAAAGATCATAAGCACAATTCATTCGAGAGTTCTGATATAAGAATATGCATGACATAACATTATTTTGCTAGCCATTGAGAGTAAATCATGAATTTGTGAGACTGAAGATATACTGATATATAAATAAGTTCATATCATGTTGTTGATATCTATAATTTTATAGACTGAGCTTGAGATTAATGATCTAAAGTCTTTGCCCGTCATTCTAAAAAGTTAGCATAGATGTGAAACTCTCTGACGTGTATGAGCATAGCTCATAGACACAATTTTGATAATAGAAACATTAACAAGATGATGTAATAACTTAACTTTGAGGAATACCCAAGAGTATGTATGGATTGTTATACCTCTACAACTCTTTCAGAAGACAAAACTATCTCATTCTCAACACTTAGCTTTATTTCTCATCTTATCATCTCCCTCTTAGGTCTAAAACTAACAGTTGAAAATAATTGACCTACTCCCTCATCTCTAAACTGGTCTACATTCCCTTTAATACTTGAAAAGGCTTATCTCATGGCTACAGAACTCTCCATAAGAACGTACTAAGACTCCTTCTACGACCTCTTTCTAGGATACTTCTATTAACCTCTCATCATTGTCTTATAAGCCCATTTCATTTAACTCTTAAAGAGACATAAAATAATTCTTACCTCAGCCTATTCCATATTGAAAGCTCAAATATACTATTTAGTCACACATGGAAAATCATTAAATTAATTGTAATCTCGTCTAATTACATACAATCTTTGTACACCTCTTTATGCTCTTGTTACTCTTTCGACTTAGCCACACTTCACTTCCCTTATCTAAAAGTTAGGATCTCATACTTATACCACTCATATTTATTGCAGCTAACATCTCAATTCCTCCCTTAGTTTATGTCAAGTCTACCTATAATATCAAGGAAACTAGTGAGCTAAACTAGAGAGTTCTAGAGCCTTTTGTTAGGGTTTTAGAGTTTGGTATGAGGCTTAAAATCATAAAAATGATTCCCGTACCTAGAATGAGGGTTTTAGGTTTAGGGGGTCAAGGTACGATCACCCTAGGACCATCCAAGGGGTCCTTGAGGAGGACCCCAAAACAGCCCAAAAGCTGTACAAAGCAATGCCTCCCACGAAGGGCATCCACGAGTTGTGGATGGACCCATGCACCATGGGATGAGGTCGTGGGTCAAGGCCTGATTTAACCTAAAAATTCCAGCTGCAAACCACCACCTACGAGGGAGTAGTACAGCCCGTCGACCCTCCCACGGTCCGTGCGTGTGCTCTTGTGGGTGGGTCAGATTTGTAGTTAAGCTGTTTTAAGTTAGGACTTAGGGGTTAGTTTAATATTAATTAGAGGCTAAGTGGGGTCGGTTAGTTAGGTATTAAACCCCCTATAAAAACCTAATTGACTAGTAATTAAGTCATTCTGAATCATTCTCTCAACTCACCATTAAAAAAGAAACCAAATAATTCTCTCTCTAAGACTCCATCGAAAAAGAAGAAGAAGGTCAAGTCTAGGGTTCAAAGAGCAGAATTTTCTCTTTAATTTCGTGGTGAATCTTCCTAAGGTATTTTACCTTATTCATCTATGGGTTCTTCCACCCATAGAGCCCCTAGATTGCCCCTAATTCTAAAGACAAAACCCCAATCTAGCTAGGGTTTCTTCCTACGTTGTGAGTAGGGTTGAAGTTTGATTCCAATCAAGTGGCTAATAGTTAATTATGATTGATTTAGCATTGAATTGTGATACTATGATAAATTTATGTGATTTATATGGTTAAACCTAGATCTTGACTTGTAAAGTTAGAAGTTGAACCTTTATGAATAATTATCACTAGAATCCCCTAGTAATGAAAAACATGATTAGAATACCTTCAAAACTAGGTATGCATGTTGATTGTAGATCTGAAGCCTTGAAAATAAGGCTTGTAGTCATGAATGTTGATCACTAGGGCTTGAGAGTAAAGCTAAAATGGTTAACTATATGAGAATAGAAGGCAAATGAATATAGTTGTGATGAAAGACCCTTATCTACCTAATTTACAATATGAATAATAGATGGTAGGAAGAGATAGAAACACTTGAGTCAAGATGATATGATTGTCTAATGTAGAATTCTGGACATGATATTTGGTATGAGTATGAACTTAACATAAAAAAGGGTTCTCACATAGTAATGGTTCTCAGGTTGAAGGGCTTTTCTCATCTAATTGAACTTAAGGCTATATAGCCTTCATACCTATGTCATGGATGGTGATAGTTGCTCACACATGGTCTAAGAGAGGTACTTATTGAATTAACATGGATTGGTTGTCAGGGACATCTTTCTATTAACTTCAGTCTAAGTAAAGACTTAATAGTTATCTTGTGAGATTTAGGCCTAGCATTGAGTGGATATTGAAATTAGATGGAAGTTCACACCTAGTTTAGTTTGGGCTTCCGAAATGGGAACTCTCACCTAGTGGAGCCCGAATTTCCCATAGTGTGTCTCATGAGATGGAAGCCTTCACCTAGTGGAGTTTTGAGTTTCTAGTAGCAATCTCTACATCCCATAAGTATGTGCCCCGTAGGAAAGTTAGCAAGTGGATCCAACTAAGCTACCAAACCAGTTCTACCTTAGGCAAGCGGACCAACCCTTAACGATGTGGGTAACACCGTGAGAGATCATGTGATACCTCATATGTTCTCATGTCAATTAAGGCTATATCCCAACTACAAGATGGTTAGTAATGAACTAGTATTATGCTTAATGTAGCATCTCCTAGAGTTCAAACCTCATGGACTAAGATTATGCTTGATGTAGCATCTCCTAGAGTCGAACACAATTAATGAACTAAGATTTTGCTTTAAGTAGTATCTCCTAAAGTTCATGCTTGATGAACTAAGATGTAGTTAGTGTAGTATATCCTAGGGTTCAAACCAACAAGGAACTAATATAGGCTTTGTGAAGTACGTCATATTGTTCCAATGCATTCAAAAAGGGACTATTTACTAACTAAAGAACTTGAGTAGGATGACCTAAAGAATTACTTAGTTTGAGTGGTATTATGGGGTGCCATTCAAACATGGAAGAAGTATTACTTAAGGTTACTTAAGAAGTGTTTCTCTTAAATGATGTATGCGTTGATGGATTGTTCCTATAGTTTCCTTCCATGACATAATGGACTAAAGGTAATAGTTCCCTTATCTATGTGAATTAAACTAATAATGATAGAGACCAAAGGAAGGTAAGTATGACTAGGATGATTGAAAGTTATGCTTACTGTAAATGGTAGTATGGGATGCCTTTCATGTATTGCACAAGTGTGTTTTGAGGTTACTCAGAAGTATGGTGCCCTTGTGGTAGAAAATCTTAAGACTTGACCATGTGTATAAACTATGCTTAAGATGACCAAAAAGGGATACTTAGCTTGGGTGGTATTATTGAATGCTATTCATGCATTGCACATGTATGCTTTTTGGTTACTTGACAGTATTTCTATTATGGTATAGATGACTAAAAAGTTGAATAATGCTTATGTTGGAGACTTTGCTTAGTATTATGATATTGTCTCTTATGCTTCTAACAGAAATTTCATGAAGTATTTCATATGATTTTGGATTATGTCTTATATTTAGTAACCCTTATCTCATGCTCTTATGGTATTGTGCTAACTAACATATTTAGTAAATTTTGTACTAACGCATACGTTGCCTACATTCTAATCAAATGTAGGGTTTGGAGACTTGAGTTCTATTCTTGGAGATACGTTTCTAAGAAGCAAGGAGTTGAAGATTTTGGTGAGTCCTCAAAGCTTCGAGGACATAACCACCACTTCCTTTATGTCTTTTATTTTCATGTTGACACTATTGTATGGGTTATGTCCCAAAGATTTTAATTCAAGTTCAGTTTAGATGGTCTGAGACAGTAGTATAGTGAAGACTTCCGCTTGCATTTTATTAAAAGACTTCGATTGTATGGATAAAAGATTTTTAATTTTCCATACTTTTCTATTATCTTATGTTGTGACATGCTAAGGGGTTGTATGAGACCCCGTCGGTGCCAAGTACGCCATGTTACATCTAGGGTGTACCCCTGGGTTGTGACAAACTTGGTAATCAGAGCACAAGGTTTAGAATGGTTCTAGGATTGTCTCAAACCACATCTAGTAGAGTCTTGTTCTTTAATGTGAAGCACACCAAATTTATGAATAGGAGGCTATTGGATGTTTTGAAAATCTCACTTATTCATTCTCTAAGTCGTGCCATAGAGTTTGGCTTTAGTAGGTCCTTTTTCTAATCTGTGCCTGTTGATTTTCAGGATATGGCTAATACAAAGGAAAATTCTAGGAGAAGTGATGAAGGGAATGAGGAAAAAGAGGTTCCTCTCTAAGTTCCACACCAACCTCTTCCCCAAGCTCCGGTTGATCCTCCGGCTATGACAAATGTGGAAATTAGGTTGTCCTTTGTAACATTGGCTCAAGCTATGACGGCCCAAGCAAATAGATATGTTGGGCCCATGTGAACCCTAATTCGAATACGATGGCTTCTATATTGAGGGATTTTACAAGGATGAATCCTCCCATATTCTTTGGTTTCAGAGTGAGAGAAGATCCTCGTGAGTTTGTAGAAGAGATTTACAAGATAGTTGATGATATGGGGGTGACTTCGGTAGAAAAATTAGACCAAGTCGCTTATTAATTGAAAGGTGTGGCACAAGTATGTTATACTCAATGGAAGAGAAATAGGCCAGTAGAATCGGGTCCCATAGATTGGGATGTGTTCACGAAGCCATTTCTTGATAGGTTCTTTCCCAGAGAGATGAGGAAAGTTAAGGTAGAAGAATTTATCAACCTTCGTCAAGGAGGTATGACTATTCAAGAATATTCTCTAAAGTTTACCGAATTGTCCAAGTATGCTCCGGCTATGGTGGCAGATCCCAGGGATGAAATGAATAGTTATGTGACAGGTATATCCAAGGAGGTGAGAAAAGAATATCGTACGGCAATTCTCCTTCATGATATGGATATCTCACGTCTCATGGTGTATGCCCAACAAATGGAGGATGAGAAACTCCAAGACAACAATAGAGAGGTAACAAGGGCTAGGACCGGTGTTAGGGATTTCTCCAATGCTAGATTTGATGGATATGGTCAACCTAGGACCCAACAAAAACATTCCAACCAAGAGAGGGTGTAACCTAAGCCTCAAAGAGTGAGTCTTAGTGAATTTTTGTTGCCTAATCTTACTTGCTCCAAGTGTGGAACAAAGCATTATGGTGAGTGTCTAGCTATAAAGGATGGGCGTTCTAGTTGTTGTGGTAAAGAGGGTCACACGATGAGAGATTGTCCAATACTTAGGGCTAGAGGGAGAGACGCCAAGCAAGCTTCTCTTAGGGGTCCGAATTCCAATGCTCCCATGCAAAAATAGGTTCTAGGTTCTCCAAACTAGTTGTGATCAAGAGTGACCTCCTAATGGGGCTACTAGTATGTTTTCATGCTTTATTTGATTCTTGTATTATTTGGTCTCTTGTGACTTGATATGTTGGACTTTGAAGTTGTCTTTAGTATGAATGATGTTTAGAAGTGGTTGTTGATATACTGCGATTTTACGGTATTTTTAATACACTTCACTTAAAGAGTTGTGTGTGTCTAGGGCTATTTTGTATTGGTATTAATGTGTTTCTATCATCTTTGCAAGAAATAAGTTCGGAAGTGGAAGTATGAGACACACCTGAAGGATTCAACAGTAAAGGGCATCTACAAAAGTGACTCATGGACTGTAGGTCCAGTCACGTTCCATAGATAGTGAACGTAGATGGACATGCAAAGCATGAAGAAGAAATCATGGAATTCTTGACCAAGTGTGGAACGACAAACTCAAACTATGGACCGTAGGTCGACCTACGGGCCATCCTGTAAGTCCATCAAACTATTCAGAGAAGGGTGTTCGAGTACCTGATTTCAAAAGTCTAAGTATAAAACCACGAATGAGGATCCACGTACCGTCGATTGAATCACGGTTCGCCCTGTTGATCCGTCAATTGCAACTGAGAGGAGGAGATTTGAAGAAATTGCCCAAGTCACAAATCATGGAAGGGACCTACGGACCGTAGGTCAGTCCACGGTCCGTAGGCTAGTGTCGTTAACTACAACCGCATCCAGAAACTTTACTTCCTTATTTCATTTCCTATTTAGTTAGGACTTGTTTTTCAATATATATGGTATGTAAACATCGTTTTTGGGGGTTAAACCATATTACTTTTATTCTAGTTTTTGGATTTGGAGATTAACTTCAAACTTTAGAAATTCTTGATTTTCTAAGTTCGTTTTGAAGATTTTGACTTTGAAATTCAAGTTGAGATTCTGGGTTTATTCTTCTCATTACGTAAGTTCATGACTTCTTCATCTAAAAATATGAAATGTATTCTTGCTATTATTGGTAACTAAATCCATAACTAGGGTTGTGGGAACCATGAGTGATTAACAGCGTATGAATAATAACTAAGTAATTCTTGAATAGTGTTGTTGCATGCCTTGATAATTCTTTCGTTTAGAAGTCTTTTTAATGGTGGCTAACGTTAGAACTTACCTTTTTGCTACTTGCCGAACCAAGGAGGTAGTTAATAAGAAAAGAATTATCAACATAGATACAGTCTGTTACTATCTAATAGTTTAGTGTCAATTGGTGCGAGGGTGAAAACTAAGCCATACATTGATACAATGTCTAATATGAGGTAAAGGTAAGGGTTAGTAAATTATGCACACGTAGTCGGACCAAGGTGCGGGGTGAAATTCTCTATTTGTCGGACCTAGGAATTAGAGATACCTAGCTTATCACGTTGCATGTAATACACTAGGAAAGGATTACTATTACTAGGATTACCGCGTTATGAGCTTATGGGGAACATGTACACTCTAGTTTCTCTCTCATATTGATAACAACTAAAGTGTAAATCTTGCTCACTGATTGTTCACATAATTTCTAGAATTTGTATCGCAAATCCCCCCTTTAATTACTTTTTTCGGAAGTACGTTGACTAAAAGAATATAATTGCAAGTTAAGTTTAATTGTAAACTATATTCCTCGTAGGATCGACCCCAACCTGTAAGTTGGGTTCTTTACTTGATAACAATCGCTTATACTTTCTTAGGGAGGTGTAATTTGGCGTATCAATTGTATAGGCATACTCCCAAGGGGGAGATAGTGTGCGTTAAAAGTAAGGTTATTGTGTGTTTATGTGTTGCCATGATTTACTTAGGTGCATGTTCATGAAAAATGCATAGGTCTTGATAGAAATGACTTATATGCATAGTTTTGCCTCATGTTGTAGTGCATTTGAGTAAAGTTGCATATAGACTTCATGAGATGAATTAATGAGCATGCCTTAGTGTTGAATTACAAGATTCCTCCTTGAATAAATACCTTTTGAGAGTAAATTGCATTTAGGATCCATGAGTGTGTGTTAAGCCTGTTCTATTTAGGAGATGGTAGTTCCTCCTTGAAAATAAGTAAGTGTATAATTTCAGCCATTTTAGGTTGGTAGATGTAGTTCCTACTTCCTTGTACTGCATAGAATATGTTTAGTTTGAATTGAAGTTTTCTTCCTTGGATGTGTGCATTTAGATATGTTGTATGCATGATGGGCTACTAGTTTAGAGTTGTGTCTTTATGAAGTGTTTAGAATTGTAATTTGAGGATGAATGATCTCAAGGGGGAGATATTGTAATATCCCAAAAAATAGTGAGCTAAACTAGAGTGTTCTAGAGCCTTTTGTTGGGTTTTAGAGTTTGGTATGAGTGTTAAAATCGTAAAAATGATTCACGTACTTAGAATGAGGGTTTTAGGGTTAGGGCGTCACGGTGTGACCCCCCTAAGACAACCCAAGGGGTCCATGAGGACCCCAAAACAGCCCAAAAGCTGCCCAAAATAGTTCCTCCCACGAAAGGCATCCACGAGTCGTGGATGGACCCACGCCTGGTGGGAAGGAATTGTGGGTCAAGGCCTGAGTTCACCTAAAAATTCCAGCTGCAGACAACCAGCCACGAAGGTGCAATACGGACCATTGACCCACACACGGTCAGTGGGTGTGGTCTCGTGAGTGGGGCAGATTTGTACTTAAGTTGTTTTAAGTTGGGACTTAGGGGTTAGTTTATTATTAATTAGGGGTTATGTGGGGATGGTTAGTTAGTTATTAAACCCCCTATATAATCCTAATAGACCCCTAATTAAGTCATTACAAATCATTCTCTCAACTCACCAAAAAAAAAGAAACCAAATAATTCTCTCTCTAAGACTCCATTGAAGAAGATGAAGAAGAAGGTCAAGTCTAGGGTTCAAGGAGCAGCCTTTTCTCTTCACTTTATGGTGAATCTTCCTAAGGTATGTTATCTTATTCATCTATGGGTTCTTCCACCCATAGAGCCCTACAGGTTTTCCCTAATTGTGAAGACAAAACCCCAATCTAGCTAGGTTTTTTCCTACATTATGGGTAGTGTTGAAGTTTGATTCCAAGTGGATGATACTTAATTATGATTGATTTCGCATTTAATTGTGATATAATGATGAATTTATGTGATTTCTATGGTTAACCCTAGTGTAATTGATGAATTTGATATTGTGTGTGTTTATACCATGAAAGGTGAAATTGAGGATTCATTGGTGATCTTCTAAAATTAATATCATGTGTAGGAATTGTTCAAGGTCAGGAACATATAGACATGAATTGAATTAAACTTTATCATTTATCATGGATCATGACTTGTAAGGTTAGAAGTTGAACCTTTATGATGAATTATAACTAGAATCACCTAGTAATGAAGAATATGATTACAATACCTTGAAAACTAGGTATGAATGTTGATTGTAGATGTGAAGCCTTGAGAATAAGCTTGAAGTCAGGAATGTTGATCACTAAGGCTTCAGAGTAAAGCTATAATCGTTCACTATAGATGCCAAGTTTTTGAGACTAAAATCTACATGAGAATAAAAGGCTAATGAATAGAATTGTGATGAAAGACCCTTATCTACCAAATTCACCTTATGATTAATAGATGGTAGGAAATGATAGAATCACATGAGTCATAATGATATCCTTGTCTAATGTTGAATTCTAGACATGATATTAGGCATGAGTATGAACTTAACATAAAAAGGGGTTCTCACATAGTAATGGTTCTGGGTTGAAGGGCTTTTCTCATCTAATTGTATCTAAGGCTATAGAGACTTCATACCTAGGTCAAGGATGGTGATAGTTGCCCACACATGGTCTAAAGAAGTTATTTATTGAATTAACATAGATTAGAAGTCGAGGACATCTTTCTATGAACTTGAGTCTAAGTAAAGACTTAATAGTTATCTTGGGGGATTTAGGCCTATCATCGAGTGGATATTGAAATGTGATGGAGGTTCCCACCTAGTTGAGTTTGGGCTTCCAAAATGGGAACTCTCACCTAGTAGAGTTCGGATTTCCCAAAGTGTGTCTCATGAGATGGAAGCCTTCACCTAGTGGAGTTTTGGGTTTCTAGTAGAAATTTCTATATCACATAACTACGTGCCCCGTAGGAAAGTTAGCTAGTGGATCCAACTAAGCTAATAAACCAGTTCTACCTTAGGAAAGTGGACCAACCCTTGACAATGTGCGTAACACCGTGAGAGAATATGTGATAGCTCATATGTTCTCATGTTGGTTAAGGCTATATCCCAACTACAACAAGATTAGTAATGAACTAAGGTAATGCTTAATGTAGCATCTTCTAGAGTTCAAACCTCATGGACTAAGATTATGCTTAATATAGCATCTCCTAAAGTCCAACAGAATTAATGAACTAAGATTGTGCTTTAAGTAGCATCTCCTAGAGTTCAACCTTAATGAATTAAAGATTATGCTTTAGTATCATCTTCTAGAGTTTAAGGTTGATGAATTAAGATGTACTTAGTGTACTATATCCTAGGGTTCAAAAAATTAAGGAACTAAGATAGGCTTAGTAAAGTACCTCCTAGTGTTGCAATGCTTTCAAAAAGGAACTAGTCCCTAACTAAAGAACTTGAGTAGGATGACCTAAAGAATTACTTAGTATGAGTGGTATTATGGGATTCCATTCATATATGGCACAATTATGACTTAAGGTTACCTAAGAAGTGTTGCTCTTATATGTTGTATGCTTTGATGGATTGTTGTTATAGTTACCTTCTATGACATAATTGACTACAGGTGATAGTTCCCTTGTCTATATGAAGTTAGGTAATATTGATACCAGAGGAGGGTAAGTATGACTAGGATGACTTCAAGGTTATGCTTAGTGTGAATGGTAGTATGGGATGCCCTTCATGCATTGCGCAAGTGTGTTTTGAGGATACTTAGGAGTATAGTACCCTTATGTCAGAAAATCTTAAAACTTGACAATGTATATAAACTATGCTTTTGATGACCAAAAACGAATACTTAGCTTGGGTGGTATTATGGGATGCTATTCATGCCCCGCACATGTATGCTTTTAGGTTCCTTGAGAGTAGTTCTATTAATGTATAGATGACTAAAGAGTTGAATAATGCTTATATGATGCTTATGTTGGAGACTTTGCTTATTATTATGATATTGTATCTTATGCTTCTAATTGATGTTTCATGAAGTTTTTCATATGATTTTGGATTTTGTCTTATATTGACTAACCCTTAACTCATGCTCTTATGGTATTGTGCTAGCTAATATATACATTTTGTACTAACACTTACTTTGCCTACATTCTAATCAAAGGTAGGGTTTGGAGAATTGAGTTCTATTCTTGGAGATAGGTTTCTAAGGATCAAGGACTTGAAGATTTTTGTGAGTCCTCATAGCTTCGAGGAAAAAACACCATTTCCTTTATGTCTTTTATTTTCATGTTGAGACTATTGTATGGGCTGTGTCCCAAAGATTTTTATTCAAGTTAAGGTTAGATGGTTTGAGACAAAAGTATAGTAAAGACTTCTTCTTGCATTTAATGAAAAGACTTCGATTGTATGGATAATTGTTATTAAATTTTCCGTACTTTTCTATTATCTTATGTCGTGATATGCTAAAGGGCTTGTATGAGAACCTTCCGGGGTCAAGTACACCATGTTACATCTAGGGTGTACCTCTGGGTTGTGACACTACCAGATCATATCTCAAAACTAACATCATCACCATCATGTTGTCATTCTTTTAATTACGACACTCATCTAAAATTCAATCTTAATGTTTATTACTAATCCCAAATATCAATACAACTTCTCACATACTATACTAACATACGAATGCTACATAAAATTAAGATACACTCGCCCACTAAGATGTCATGAAAAGTAGTCAATCTTTACCTTTCGGTCTTTATACATACAATTTATCGTCACATTTCCTTTCACAACTTAAGTGCTATTTACTCATTCATGATACACCAATACCTAATTAGTTCTGTAACCCTCCTAATATTATGGGCTTTCCCTTAAAGATCATAAGCCTAGCTTAGAGGTATCACCTCATGAATACTTCTTCTCTTATATTCAACACCTAAACTTGGTAATTACTGACACAATGGCACATCATCATAACCTACTTTCTAGTTAAAGTATACTATAACTCATCCTAACTAGTAATTATTCCTCTACCTTCTATCATGAACTCTGTACAAAATTATTACTTCTTAGTCTACCTATAAGGGAAAACTCCTCATTAATAACCTATTGGGTGCATGACCATAATAACATAGCTTTCCTCATCACTATCTCCCTTTCTTAGATTACTGAACCTCTCTATTCATTCTTCTAACATTGGGCACTCTTACTACTACTGTTATAATCTCATAACTCACACTATCTTTTCGGGTGAAAATACTACACAATCTCCAAAACACACTTTCACATAAGGGTCTCAACTGAAACAAGGTTTAGAGAAAGGAGTCAAGGAATACATCTATCATTTGGCTCAAACGCACGATTCATATGAATAAGAGTGCATTCTTTTGAATCTCAATACTTAAGCTCACTCATGGGTATCTCTCATGCCCCTCTGCAATCTCATGACGTTTTGAAGACTTTTGCTAAGAGTAACTCATTGATAAGTATCTGGGCTTTGCTATTTCAACCACCTTGAGTATAAGGGGTAATTGAACGAATATGAGAAACACACAAGTTAGAACAAATTTCTTATGACACAGTACTATTGTACAATTTAGAGTATGAAAGAAGTAATTTTTTTCTTAAATGTCTATAGTCTCTCATCTATTGAAGTGGGATCCTCACAACCACAAACAAGATTCTACCACAAAGGTTCATAGACACATTAGGGCACTTGAACTCTATACTATGATATAAAGATTGTCACAACCCGAACCTACACCCTAGACATGGCCAGCACTCGAGAACCATTGTTGGCCCTCAAGCTAGCCCTTATCTTGGCTGACTACAAGCGGAAGACTAACTCAAGCATACATAAGCACCAAACTGAATGAAACATTTAAAAACAAGTTAGTGAATCTCACAACTTCTCTTAATATACTGAGTATGACAAATAGTTTTAAATAAAACATATGAAACTAAAAGACTCTCCAAAACTATCTATCTATGAAGCCTCTACCGTATATAGATGAGTGTTGGGACAAGACCCACAACTACTCAAAATGTTACTAATACTGACAACTCTTAATATTGGAGTCCTCTAGAAGCAAGGAGACCTTACTCAAAAGTTGACGAGCAGATGAAGTGATCTCAACAGACTCTTGTAGAGGATCCTAAGACCCTGTATCTGCATCATTGAAAGATGCAGGTCGAATGACATCAGTACATTGAATGTACGAATATGTAATATAGTTGAATAACAAATAACTGAAACAAAGGACTACAATAGATGACAATGAATAAAGCTGAATGAAAAGATATAAGGGAGTAAAATCATTTAAAGCTTTACAAAATACTTACTCATCTCTGAACTCAACATCATAAATGATATATAAAAATACACTATAACTTTATTTGGAGATTCTCTAACCGACAACCATCACTATGAGCTACGTGATCATACATCGTCTTGGGTTAAGTGAGCCTCAACCTACAACTATATGCCTTCTCATGGATGACCGCTCTATCAAACGTCCTGTTGGCATCCTCTATGAAATTTTGGTGAATGTAGAAATATTTATATTTTTGGTTGATTTAGTGATCCTCAATTGTGGGATTGATGCCCAGGTTCCTATTATTTTAGGTAGGCCATTCTTGGGTGCTGGGAAAGTTCTTGTTGATGTGGAAAATGGTGAGCAGAAATTCAAGGGGAATGGTGAGGCAGTTACATTCAATATTTGTAAATCAGTAAAGCAATCAAGTGACCTCCATGTGATACCGATCATTGATGTGATTGATGAAGCGGTTGCTAGTATGAGCGAAGTTTCTTGTGTCGGTGAATCATTGGCTGCCGTCCTTTTTAATTATGATGAGGAGGCAATTCAAGATTATGACAAGGTAGTGGCTGCTCTATCGGGTTTAGGTTCTTATTCTAAAAGCCCCTTGAAACTTGACGTCAATTTGAAGAATGGGGAAAGTCCTCCTACAAAGCCATCTATTGAAGAACCACCAAAACTCGAATAGAAGGTACTTCCACCTCACCTTCGTTATGTGTTATTGGGACCAATAGCACTTTACCCGTGATTATTGCTGAGGAATTTCTTAAATGGAAACCGTAGCTGCTTGTTAATGTGTTGAAAAGATTTATCAACGCAATATGGTGGATGATTGCCAACATTATGGAATATCTCCCAGAATTTGTACCCACAAGAATCAATTCGCAACTGATTGTAATCCATGTATTGAACATCAAAGGAGGTTAAATCCTCCAATGCAAGAAGTCGTCAAGAAAGAGATTATTATGTTGCTTGATGCATGGGTTGTCTACCCTATTGCGGATAGCAAGCGTGTTAATCCCATCCAATGTGTTCCAAAGAAAGGTAGTATGACCGCGGTCCCTAATGAAAAGGGGGAGCTTGTCCCAATGCAACCTGTTACCGGTTGGTGTGTGTGTGGACTTGGATCGAGAAGAATCATTTTCCAGTGCCCTTTATGGATCAAAAACTTGAAAGACTTGTGGGCGGTAGATGGTATTGCTTCTTTGATGGTAACTCCGAGTATAATAAAATCTCCATTACACCAGAAGATCAAGTAAAGACAACCTTCACATGTCTCTATCTGGCTTTTTCTTTCAAAAGAATGCCCTTCGGATTGTGTAATGCGCCGGTGACGTTTTAATGGTCTATGCTTCTCTGTTTTTGCTAATTTTATACAGAATTTGATGGAAGTCTTCATGGATGACTCTTTGGTTGTGGGAGATACATTTAAAATGTGCCTTGAGGAACTTGGATTCTTGCAAAGATGTGTCAAAACAAGCCTTGTTCTCAATTGGGACAAATGTCATTTCATGGTCAAGCAAGGTATTGTATTAGGGCACAAAATCTCAGGAGATGGCATATAAGTTGATGAAGCAAAAGTTGAAATTATCGCCAAGTTGCCTCATCTTAATTTGGTAAAAGGTGTTAGATGCTTCGTGGGTCTTGCAGATTTCTACCGGAGGTTCATTAAATATTTCTCTAAGGTGTCTCGTCCTCTTTGCAAGCTACTTGAAATGGAAAGTGTGTTCGAGTTTGATGAAGCTTGTGTCAAGGCATTTTTGTGTTTATAAGAGAAGCTTGTTTTGGCTCCTATCATTGTTGCCCCTGATTGGAGAATTCTGTTTGAGTTAATGTTTGATGCAAACGGTGTGGCTTTTGAGGCTGTACTTTGCCAATGAAAGGGAAATTTGTTTCACCCGGTCTAATATGAAAGCAAGACTTTGAATGTAGCTCAAAAGAACTACACCGTCACTAAGCAAGAGTTATTAGTTGTGGTATATGCTTTGAGAAGTTTAGAGCCTATATTTTGGGGACCAAGGTGGTGGAACACACCGACCACACTGATATACGTTACTTGATGGCTAAGAATGATGCAAAACCAAGGTTGATCCGATGGGTGTTATTATTACAAGAGTTTGACTTAGAAGTCAAAGATTGTAAGGGGTGTGAGACCAAAGTAGCATACCACTTGTCGAGGCTGGAATCGAATGTGGTTGTTTGTAGTGAAAAAAGATATTATGCCTTCCCTGATGAGTCGGTGATGGTTGTGTTGAATGGTACCCTGCCTTTTTATATTGAGGCTTATCATGACCAACGACACTAACCTACGGTACGAGTGTCTACGTTCGTCGATAATATAGTAACCCAAATACATGTTGGGGTTGTGCCCCAAGGGAGTGGTTTTGAGAATTAATAGAAAAATAAAATTAAGCTCTAACTAGTCCTAGCTAAAGACATTAATGAACAAAAACATAGTAAATTAAATGGGGTGACAGGAAAGTGTCAAATATCAATTGGGGGTTTTGTCACAAGTAGTAAAAACAACAAGAAAATCAAGTATGGGGACAAGTTCTTAGGGTGTGCCTGCAATTCAAGTTGAGAAAAATCATTAGGTACATGCTTTCGATAGGAAATTTTCAAGATAATAGTGACTAGGCTAAACTTTAGATGGAAATAAGTTCCCTCCTGAGCAACTTACCCCGTTTCAAATGGGTTCCTCTCGGA
The DNA here is from genome assembly GCA_029007595.1 of Solanum commersonii. Classification (NCBI taxonomy): domain Eukaryota; kingdom Viridiplantae; phylum Streptophyta; class Magnoliopsida; order Solanales; family Solanaceae; genus Solanum; species Solanum commersonii. The sequence continues at coordinate 273,908 of JAJTWQ010000045.1, read as the reverse complement.
CACCCACTTGCCACATGAAGACCAGTCTACGCCTTACCCCACTCACTCTTTCGAGCTGAGTGTTAGGATATGGGACTAGGGTTCACCATCTCAGGCTGAACCTCATGTCGACCCACTCCTTAGGCCATCAGTCTAGTGGTCTTGGTTTTACGACCTCCCTCTAGGGCAAGGCAAAAATACATGGGTGGTTTTGTATTTGCAACTACAAACCATTTAGATTAAATGACAACCACTACGTGAATTCACCATTAAACTACATCCAACCTATCAATAAGCAAGACCCAGTAACAATATCAACACATATTTGCTAAATCACACCCCAAGAATGGGGGTTTTTAGCCACACATCAAGAAATAAGAAAATACACCTAAAATGATACTAAAATCAAATGGGTATAAGAAATTAAACCTTGATTTAAGCAAAGGAAGAAGAATGGAGAAGACCCACTTCTAACTTGGGGAAGATCAAATCCTTCTCTTTTCAAGTCTCCCACAAAACCCTCTCCAAACTTACGAGAAAAATATCCAAAAAGTACTATTCTATTTTGAAAATAATGATAATAATTCGGAACTCTTAAAAATTAATAACAAGTTTAGTATTTATAGACTTCAAAAATAGGGCGGCGGATCTTCCGGAAACGTTATTCAATGTCGCTGAATGACTCGGCGACTCGCCCTTCTTCTGTCACATCACCATTTAGTGCTTGCCTTCAGCATCTTCATGTTTTGGACCATTGGGTGGTATAGTACTACTTTGCGGAACTATTTGGCGAAGCGCCAACTGCTCCTTTCATCGCCTTTTTGATCCTCTTCCTTCAGGACTTCGCATGCTAGAACAAAGGGCAGAGTGAATCCCTTCAGCAAATTGCCAAGTGTTCTTGGTGATGCTCTGGTTTCAACTTCTTCGTTTCAGCCTTTTTGTGCCTAAACGTCCATGCTTTCACTAAAGCTTCAACTAACTGAAACTTAAGAGTTTTCATTAGATATTGAGACAAAATAACATTCTAGGACATTATTTCTATCAAAATAAAACCCTAAATGAGTCCAATTTGTGGACTCATCAACACCCCAACTTAAACTTTTGCTTGTCCTCAAGCAAACTCGAGTTCAGTCGTTCAAAAAGGGTGTCTCAAATAGTGCTACACAAGACTCAATTTACTTATGTAAGGATCAATTGTGTATTCATAGATTCAGGTTGTCACACACCATTGCCAAAGATTCTCATTCTCACAATACTTGCTACCTGTGCAAGTTCAACTTCAACAAAAGTATCTAAATGCCCTCACATGAAGAATGATTCCATGTTCACACGCAGAGGTTAATCAATTCAAGATCAGGAATTAGATGCAACGCTCACACTCGAAAAGAGGAACACAATGCATGTTTTCACCCATAGGTTTGCCATTATTTTTCAATCAACTTTCCATTCGACTTACTCAATATCAAAAAGGTCTTTCTAAGGCTTGTAATAGAGATGAGTGGAAAGGTATGGTCATTTAGGCTCAGTGACTTTTTCCTCCTGAGCTGTGGTATTCTCAAGGCATTCCGTTCTTTTCCTTTAGCAATACTTTTTGTAGTGCTTCTAAGTCACCTTTTTATTCACCTTCATAGATTGCTTGGAAAGTTATTTCCTTTGTATGTTATTCCACACATTTTTTTATAAGGGGTTCCATTTTTATGCAATACCATGGGTAAGGGGGACTTTTCTTGCACTTCTTAACTTCTCCTTTTCCCTTTCACCACACCCCCAACTTAGGCTTTTGGCCTAAGTTGGCTATTCGCTAAACCACAACTCAAGAGGATTATAGGTAGTGGGTCAAGCAAGGTCTAGGGTTCATCAAGGTTCCTCCAAGGAAAGGTAAGCCTCAAAGGGTGTGCAAAAGTGTTTCACATGCTCACGGGTAGGCCACAAAAGAGGTACATGTCAAATTTGGCTCACACTCTTCAAAGTTTCCTAAGATCATCTCAAGAGGACACCTTTCTAAATCAATCATACTAACAAGGCAAATTCTAGGTTTATTCATGCAAGTTTCAAGGTAAGCTAATCACACAAGGCATTAACACTCAAGTAAAATAAGACTACACACTTTCGCTACTGTGCAATGGTCAATTCAAGAGAATCAATTTGATAAATGGCTAATCAAAACTAGATGCAAAGAGTTCACATATTGTTTATAAAACTTCATTTTGCCTCATCGTTGTCGTATATTCAGGTTTGTTCAATTGAGAACGCTATTCAAGTCATCGGTATTGATCGAAATTGAGACATAAATTTTTTGCAAAATAACAGCCACATTCAACTCATGATGGGTGGAAAAATGTGAGAAAAATTCAAAATTTATCGAAAGGCTCAAAATCAGTGGCAGTTAAAAGTAAGTGGAGCCATGAGCTCAAACATCCACAAAAAGCAGTGTAAAAACAATTTTAAACAGAACAGCCCAAATATATATATATAAAACAACCAAAATCTGAAACAAGCAAAACAAGGTGGGTCTCACCCCACCACAAATAAGAGCATTTGTCCTCAAATGCAAGTAATAACAGTACCCAAAGTTGAAGAACAATAAGACATAGAAAGAGGTAAAGAATAGTCCTGTCTATGCAGTCTCTGTATCTGCTGGGGCATTCGATGCATCTCCCTGAAGTAAAACCATGGTCCCCGGAGTATTGTTGTTTTAGTTCTCATTGTTTGCCTGTGTTGTGGCCTCTGCGGCAAGATTAGCTGCAGTCATCTGATCTATCTCCTGAGCTGCTCTGAAGGCCCGTATCACATTAAAAAATCTTCGAGCCCATGAAGGCACATTAGGGTCGATGGGAATTCGCCTCTTTGCTCTAGCTTCATTGGTATATTTCCTTTGTCTGGCTAGCTCTACTTTCTTTTCATCATTTTTAAACTCCCATGCTCTTATGTGCCTAGGTGGATCATTTCTCCCTGCGACTTTTGGTCTAGCCATTTCTGCAAAGACTTCGAGGAGAAGTCAGAGAGTAATTTAAATAGGATTAAATGGGTATTTTTGAGTGTGGAGTCGCTTATCCAAGCTAGTTGGTGAAGTGCTTATCCTGTTAGGCTATTTGTTAAAAATGGCATACAAATGATACAAGGGTACAGACAAAGGGTGAACAAAGGATCTTTCGGTGGATCGCTGAGTGCATTTTGCGAATTAAACTGATTGCCGAAAGTCAAAGATTAATCAATGCATAGAGTATTCAATTAAAGGTGAAATGGTGATTTTAGGCGAACCGTTGAGCAATTCAGCAGAATTTATTCAACTTGTTGATTAGCTCAACGTGTCTATTTTCGACGCAGCCTTTCAAGTTATACCCCGTAACCCTAGATAATGCACCTTACCCTTATATAACTCAATTTCAATGAAAACCCAAAGAAACTTATATTCCCACCGCGAATACTTTAACTCAAAGAAAAGTTCAGTTGTAGTCCCTCAAATCATGCAGAAAATACCAAGTCTTAATCGATAATATATACAATCCCAGTGACTTAGAGACTCAATATATATTTTATACTATCAGTAATTATGCAAATGAGAAAATTCTGATCAAATAACTGAGGGGTTTGATTACCAACCTTTGATGCCAAATTAAATAGTACTGACTCGCTAGGTAGCAATGTGATCCTAATCCGAGAACAATTTGACACTTAAAATACTCTAAAAGTGCAAGAAATATAACTACTAAAGTGCTAGTGTCAGTTTGTGAAAAGGGACAAAGTGAAAGAAAGTGAATGAAATAGAACTTTTAAACCTATGGCTTGTGACCGTCCAGTTTCTGCTCATTCGGTGATGTTAGTCGATATCGCTCAATCACTCGGCGAAACGCCAAATATCTAATTTTCTCACCGAATATAACAGAGTTTTCAGTTCAGGTGAGTAGTGCATCAGTGGTCTTTATCGAGATCACCAATTGGATTGGCGATGCGCCGACAAAATTCATACTCCACAAAGTTTTACAGACTGAACCTGTAAGATTTATTCCATCAAATAGTGAGAATGATCGGGTAAGCCGAACTTGTCAGCGATCCACCTAATTGAACTGTCGAGTAAATGGTTTTGGGTTGCCTCCCAAACAGTGTCTTAGTTAACGTCGTGGCATGATGCAAGTTAACCTTCAGACCTCACTCTTGGGGTTACCCATAGTATCACTTGGCAAGCCCCCTTGCTGTCTTAGTTTGAGATAAGATGAGATATGACCCATTTGGGTCTCTAACTGTTTGATTGAAACTGAATGAGAGGTTACAGTCTGGCTGAGGGTAGACATGTCTTCTTTCATACCTTTTAGCATTTTGTCTCACCCTTCAACTTTGTTTAGGATACGCGAGAGAATATCCTTAGACCTACCAACTTTCGAATCCTTGGGCTTCTAATGCTCGTGGGGAAGCACCTATTTATCCTTCTCCACACCCTTCCAATTTGGATTACAGTCCCTCCATTCACGATCTTGATTATTCCAGCCTTCGTTCTAATCCATCCTTGATTACCACCCTGCTTTGGGTAGTTTGAACAGTAGCCCCCGCCTTGGATAGCTAGAAAATTTACTTCCTCATTATACATGGCTTCAAACTTCATCTCCTTAGGATTCTCAGCGCCAACTCCCATAGCATTGACACAATGGGTACCCTCCCCCATGACATTCTTGGATAAAATGTCAACCTGCATCATGATCTTGACCATGTTTTTGTCTCTCTCATAATCTTTCTCAACCTGTTCCTTGGATACGTGAAATGTGATTAGTGAGACCTAGTTTTTGTGGGTGTACCACGCCCTGTTGATGGTTATCATGCCATTGAGAAGTTGAGTTGCTACTGCATATGGTTGTTGCATTAATCCTCCAAGCGAGAGTTAGTCAGCTACATCTTTGTTTACTGAGTCTAGACTCCGGTAAAAGTGTTGAAGTAGCACATTATCAGGTAGACCATGGGTTGGGCATTGTAGCACCAATTTCTTAAACCGGAGTCAAGTTTTGTACAAAGGCTCTCCACTAAAATTCTTGAAGCTTTGGATGCTATCCCAAATAGTCATCATCTAGGAGGGGGGAGGGGAAATTGCACATTAAATGCGGTGACCAACTCCTTCCATGAAGTGATCGATTTACGTGGCAACTCAACTAGCCACTTGCACGCCTCCCCCATCAACGAGAAAAGGAATAGCCTTAATCGAATATGGGATGTTTTTGAACGAGAATGGTCCACACACAACTACAAAGTTTCAAAGATGCTCATGTGGGTCCTCATGTGCTAAGAGTTGCAACATGGTTCTCGTTATGTGGAACACCGCATTTCCGTTTGCTGGAGGTAGATGGATGTCTCCAACACCTCCCATGATATGGGGATCATTGATGTTGGGCTCTTGGACATCGTTGAGGTTACCAATGTCGTCCTGATGGCCCACTTGGCTCCTGTTACTACCGTTAACACCCATGCTTTCTGAAATGTTTACACAATCAACAGAACAAAATTAAAAATTAAATTAGTAAACTACCACTAAGAAGAAGAAAAATTCTAGTAATCTAAAAATTCTCAAGTAGCACTACTCCCCGGCAGTGGTGCCATTTTGATCCTTATTATGACCAAGGACACTAACCTACGGTACGAGTGTCTACAATCGTCGATAATATAGTAATCCAACTAAAGGTTGGGGGTGTGTTCCAAGGGATTGTTTTTGAGAATTCATAGAAAAATAAAATTAAGCTCTAACTAGTCGTAGCTAAAGACATTAACTAACAAAAACATAGTAAATTAAATGGGGTGACACAAAAGTGGCAAATATCAATTGGGGGTTTTGTCACAAGTAGTAAGAACAACAAAAATTAACAAGAAAATCAAGTATGGGGACAAGTTCTTGGGGTGTGACCGCATTACAAGTTGAGGTAAATTGTTGGGTCCATGCTTTCGATAGGAAAATTGCAAGATAATAGTGACTAGGCTAATATTTAAATGGAAATAAGTTCTCTCTAGGGCAACTTACTCCGTTTCAAATAGTTTCCTCTCGGGCACCCACTTGACGCTTGAAGACCAGCCTACACCTTACCCCACTCACTCTCTAGAGCTGAGTGTTAGGATATGGGACTAGGGTTCACCCTCTCGGGCTGAACCTCATATCGACCCACTCCTTAGGCCATTAGTCTAGTGGTCTTGGTTTCACGACCTCCCTCTCGAGCAAATTGAAAGCACATGGGTGGTTTTTTATTTGCAACTACAATCCCTTTAGATTAAACCACAACCACTAGGTGAAATATCCATCAAACTACATCCAACCTATCAGTAAGCAAGACCCAACAACAATATCAACACATATTCACTAAATCACACCCCAAGAATGGGGGGTTTTAGCCACACATCAAGAAATTAGAAAATACACCTAAAATGATACTAAAGTCAAATGGGTATAAGAAATTAAACCTTGATTTAAGTAAAGGAAGAATAATGGAGAAGACCTACTATCAACTTGGGGAAGATGAAATCTTTCTCTCTTCAAGTCTCCCACAAAACCCTCTCCAAACTTGAGAGAAAAATATCCAAAAAGTACTATTCTATTCTGAAAATAATAATAATAATTCAGAACTCTAAAAAATTAATAACAAGTTTAGTATTTATAGACTTCAGAAAATAGTGCTGGCGGATCTTTCGGCAAGGTTAGTCGTTGTCGCCGAATGACTCGGCGAGTTACGCTTCTTCTGTCTCATCGCCGTTTAGTGCTTACCTTCAGCATCTTCACGTTCTGGACCATTAGGCGGTATGGGCAGAATTTTTACCAACAAAAGAGGTTCCTTTTTTATGCGAAGAATTATTTTTAGGATGAACCTTACCTATGTTGGGAGTGTGGTGATGATCACATGATTAGAGATATGTTCCAAAAGTTGAGGTTGGTGTTGTTCTTGATGTTTGCCATACGTCACTCGTTGGTGGGCACCATAGTGGAGTGTGTACAACTGCTAAGTACTACATAGTTGTTATTATTGGCCAATGTTGTATGAAGATGTGAATTATCTTGTTAAGAAGTGTGTATAATGTCAAAAGGAAGGAGGTGTGTTGCGAAGCCATGAATTACCTCTCACTCCTTTTGTGAGTTGTTATTGGAAAAAATACATGTTGGTTGTTGTTGATTATGTCTCTAAATGGGTAGAGGCAGTGGCCTTACCTAACAATTAATGGAAGAATATTGGTTCAATTCCTCAAGCGGTACATTTTCATGAGATTTAGCACTCGATATGCAATGATTAGTGATGGGCGAGCTCATTTCTGTAATTGAATGTTTGCCTCATTGTTGAGCATGTATGGACTCAAGCATAAGGTTGGCACCCCTTATTATCTGCAAACTAGTGGGAAAGTCAAGGTGTTGAACCGGGGAATCAAAGAGATTTTAGCCAAAACCGTTAATGCAAATCAAACTGATTGGTCCCGAAAGTTGGATGATGTTCCTTGGGTGTATAGAACTGCATTCAAGACCCCATTGGTATATCCCCGTATAGATTGGTCTTTAGAAAATCTTGCCATCTACCAGTTGAATTTGAGCATAATTCTTTGGGTGCCTTGAATGTCATCAAGTTGAAATCAGAAGATGCGTCGAAATATAGAGTTGGCCAATTCCATTCTTTGGAAGATATTCATTTTGAGTTTATGAGAGTTGAGCTCTTCATAAGGAAAAAATTAAGAAATGGCATGATGCAAAGATCCTTCATCAAAGGTTTAAAGTTAGTGATTTAGTGCTTCTTTACAACCCTCGTATGATATTGTTCCCGGGAATGCTCAAATCAAAATGGTCGGGTCCGTTCAAATTTAATCATGTGGTTGCAAATGGAACAATATAAGGTGCAAACGAGGATGGGTCGATATTCTGGGTGAATGGGCAACGGTTGAACATTTACTTTGGAGAGCGTCCAAATGTAACTATGATTCATGTGGTGTATTTGGATGATACGTGAATGCTTGTCCACGTCGTGCCACGATGTTAACTAAGGCATTTCTTAGGAAGCTACCCAAGTTTAACTTTTTAGTTATTTGAATAACGTTTGTTGGATGTGTAGGTTGGAGTTTGTATTTTGGGAGAAACTCTAGTGGGCGCGGGTTGGTTCACTCGACGAGTCGCCGAATTGCCCTCATAATCGCCCAAATACGCCCCATGAAGGCAATAAAATGAGGATGATTATGGATTTTTGGGTGAGCTTACAACTCATTTGGTGAGTCTCCTAGTCTGATTGGCGAACTCAACCGAGCTCTCCCATTGCACCTACGAAAAAGTGGAAAGAATTCACTACCGAGCTCGCCCACTACACTTATGGAAAGGCTGAGGACTCTATCAATTTCAGCGGGCTCAAGACCCATTCGGCAGAACATCAAGTCATTCGGCAACGTTAGTAGAGGTCGCCGAATTCAACACACAATGAAGAGTCATATTCTTTTTTACCCTTTTAAATTCAAATGTTCTCTTTAAGTCAAAACTTTCTCCTCCTATACTCATCCACTGAAATTTAGGCTATAATTTCATTTTTAAGTTTCATGATTCTCCTCGTGTTTGAGTTGCATATGCGTCTCTGTGTGTCTCCATTTGAGGTTGGTGTCGCGACCATTGCTTGATTTTGTGCAATACTAAGGCTAAGTGTGATGGTTTTCTGAATTCTTGATCAAATTTTATATCTTGTTGTATGCATGTTCATTCGTATGTTGCTTATTTAAATTTTTTGCAGTGAATTGTTAAATTTCATTCATGTGTGTTAGATAAATCATTTCAGCCCAAATTGTTTATGGTTCTCATGTTGGTTGATGAAATTGTGGGTGTTGTATGTTAGGTAGTGTGTGGATGAAGTCTAAGTAACCCGAATTTGACTAAATAACTTGAATTTTCCTGATGATGGATTGGGTGACCTCGTTCTTAAGGAAAAAATCATTGTTTGGTTGAGTTGGCATTAATTAGGGGAAGACTGAGTACCCCGAGTTATGAATTCATCATGGGTAGTTCTGAATTTTATGCAAATCTATCTAAATTGATGTGCCATGGGCTGTTGTTCGTGATTTTAATCGATGGTTGGGAAGGTGATGAGTTGGGTTAATTTGGAGAGCTTCGGCAAGCTCGCTGAATTGACTCGACGAGTCGAAAAAGCCCTTCCCTATCGCGTAACTTGTTAGGCTTGTGAAGATGAGCCACTATTTTTTGGTGATGACTCTTCAGCTAGCTGAAGTGAATTTGATGAGTCACCGAGTGGTCGTAAGATCGCCCTTTTGACCTAGAATTTTGCCCCTTTATGCTGTAACTTTAAGAGTGTTCCTTTTTACTCACCTAGTCAGCTCGGTTACTCACGAACTACTTTTGTGACTTTCTTTGCATTTTTTTGCGAATTATGTTTCACTAACATTTCCCGAACAATATTTTCTTATTTATGTGTGTTTAAAAGTACGGCTTGACCTAAAGACCTAGCTAAGAATCCATTCGATGAAGATTATCCTCCACCTCAGAGGAGACCCAAGCCATAGGCCCCACTACCCCGAAAGAAAACAAAATGGGTGTTTATTTCAGAAGACGTCACACACATCCAAACCAGCCATCGTAAACCTTCACAAGCGAGTGATAACGATAAATAATAGATGGTGGACGACACAAACTCAGACGAGAGTGTCGACATCAATTTAATATTGTTTACCTCCTCTGAGTTTGAGAATTGAGGGGTCTGGGACTCCAATCCACACAGCGGTGCCAGAAGTTGAATTGACTAGGAGAAAGCATTCAGAGTTGTGCTCTAAAGCAGCGATGACCCACTGGCACTTCCACATATACGACAAGAACCATGGGTACCCCTTTTCCAGTTAATCCACCACGATCAGTGAATTATTTAAAGGTTGTTGTCTTGTGGAATATACTTAAAGAGAAGTGGTTGTCCACAGATAGGGCAATGGCTTGATATCTGACTGTTTGGGAGATTTTGCGGTACCACCGATTCCAGCAGTTCATAAAACCTCGAAGTCCATATGTTCATACCTGTGTTCGAGGGTTTTACGAAGGCTCTATTATTGCACAAAAGATGGCAATGAGGGTCAAACAAAATCAAGCCTCATTTCTATTTTTAGTTTTCATCAGTTCCTTTTGTCATCGACCAGGTGTGCCCTTTGTGGTAAAGACGAATATTGAGGTCAATCTTTCCTATCTTGTGATATTCGTTAGATTGAAGCAGAGTTCTTGAGACATAAAGTAATAAAGAAGAAAACTTCGGTGGACACTTCTCCAGTTGTTTATGTGGAGTCTATGAAGGTTGGTACCACACCTCCCACTCCGATCGTCGAGCCATTAGGTAACATACCTCTTCGACCTCTACTTCTTCTTCTCCCACCTCATATCCCCATTTGATTCAGGTTATGATTTACAAAATGGGCAACCTTTCCAATTCGGCTGATGTGAGAGCTACTCAGGTTAAGGCCATTATCCCGTCGATGATTAATCATTCAATAGTTGATGTGCTTGTTCCCGTTTGGGATGTTTTGAGGGGACAACGTGAGGTGATCACTGCACATGGATTAGCTTAGGATACCCTCACTGCTTGAGTTGAGGTGTGTGGGAAGACAAACCATAGCCTCACTAAATTGACAGCCTTGAAGGCTGATATTGTTGTATGCATCAGGCTCTGGACGAATTAAAGTCCACTGATATATCGATGTGTTGGGGTTGTGTAGAATTCCCTAAGGACCCTAGTTCTGAGTTGCCTTCAGTTCCAAACACCAGGTATGTAGAACCAGCTGACTCTAAGATCCCTTCAGCTATTATGATCGGAGATGCTATTGTAGCTAATGAGGATGGGGATTCTGACGCTGCCAAGATAAATGAGGAGGTGGTTGATCGTAAGATTGATATATATGAGGAATTTGAGGATCTAGAGAGAGACATGCTACAGGTGTCCACAGAGGTATTGCTTTGCGACAATTCCATAATTGGTTCGAGTGGGTCTAATCCCATAGAGGAGGTCATTGCACAGCCTTGTGGTATTGGACTTGACCAAGGCACTAATGCCCAAGTTGAGGCCACACCAACGAGCCAGAGTTCACTTGACAAAAGGATCTTTACTCTCCCTCATATTTATTTCCTACTGCTACTTTCAGTTTTTTTTTAATTATTTTGCACTGAGGACACTGGTACTTCTTTTTGGTGAGGTGAATGTACATAGCTACCTACCCTTTTGGTCGTTCTTGCCGTTTTGGGATGCCTTGTTATTGTCATTTGGAACTTCTTCATTTTTCTTTTATAGTGAATCTTTTACTTTTGATTCATTGCCTCACTCTTAATTGCTTAAAAGTTAATGTTGGTTTATTTAGTGTTTTCTTGTACATTTGAGTATCGGTTGTGATCAATATCGATGACTTGAATAGAGCTCTTGAAGAACCATATGTTGTGTGAGTCCAACGAGGTAATTTGAGTTGCATAAGTCTTGTGTGAACTCTTAGCATTTCATTGTGACTAGTCGAAATCAAGTATGATTCGTTCAATGACTGTTGTGCGCGAGCTTAACTCGTAGAGTTGTGATCCCTGATTGTTTTTGGATGCCATGTGCGGTGAGGTTTACTTGAAAAGTGTGCATGATGATACCTAGAACTTGCCTCGTTGGTCCAGTTGGCTTGCATTGTAGAATGAAAGAAATTATCTTAGGCATGAATTTTTATAGTAAACCTAAATGCTTTACATGTGTGTGACCACCTAGTGAGTCTATTAATCTAGCTTTGCACCATTTGAGCCTAGCCTTTCCTTTCGATGAAACATGAAGATAAATGTCTAAGCGGGTTATTGAAATTCCCATGTCCTTCCCATGTATAACCTTAGTGAAGCATTGCCTTGTTTGAATTGTCAACTTAGGCCAAAAGTCTAATTTGGGGGTGTGGTAAGTAAAGGGAAATAAACCAAGCAGAAAGTTTGGAAAATTCGTCCTTGGGAACATGTGGTGAAGAAACAAATGGGATCCCTAGAAGAAAGAAAAGAAATTAATAATTTGGATCCATTGTGTTGTTGTGGAAATAAAAGGGGTGTCCGATGAGCTACACATAAAATTTTGTGTGCTATGAATAGGCCAAGGATGAGTTGTAAGTATGAAAAGAATGATAGAAAATAAAAAGAAATAGGATTGGAGCCATGCTTCATAAAGGTAGAGTCACTAAACGAAAATGATCATACCCTTACCCTCAGCCCAATTACCAATCTTGAAAGACCTTTATGATCATGCATAAGCCAAGTGATTTGTTGGTTGGAAAATACGTGCAAACGTATGGGTAAAATCATGCATGTTTTTCTCATTGAAAGTGTGAGAGTTGCTTTTCATTCCTTAATTGTAGTCCTTGATTGGCTTTGTGAGAGCAGATGTGAGGGAATTCAAATACTTTTGTTGGGCATAAATTGGAATTTGAAGTAACCATTTGTGGGAATGAACTATAATTGATGATGGCTAGTCATAGTTTGAAACTTTGAGTGAACAACAGAACATTGCCCGTTTAGATTGAACCTTATGTGCACTTTCATGTTGATTCTCAAGGAGAATTACTTGTAAACATCCCTGTTGAATTAATTGAACTTGTGTTTTACTTGAGGACAAATAAAAGTTTATGTTGGAGGTGTTGATGAGTCGGGAATTCTGACTCATTTAGGGCTTTTTATTTAATGAATTAGTTTCCTCAAGGCCTATTTTGTGTTCCTAACTGATATTAAATTGTATATGTACAGCCATGGAAGCTTAAGAACAAGGAAATGAAATTACATTGCGAAAAGAAGCAAAAAAGTTGGAAAAGTTGAAAAGAAAAAGTTGGAAAAGTTGAAGAAAAGTAAGGTTGGAAATCGGAAAAGTTGTCGAGTGAGCTTCTAGCTCGCCAAGTAATCCAACGAATTTGGCTCGTGAACTAATACAATTATGCTAACTCAAGTGCAAAGCGGCACATCGCCGAACCAAACGGAGAGCTCAACCTAGATCACCTAAATGAAATGCACAAATGGAGAAGAAAGTCAAGTCCAATCGAGAAGAAAAGGGCCAAATGGCCAGTCGCCGAAGTCATTCGGGGAAATCCATGAGTTTTTCCAATTGAGAAGTCAAGAACTCAAAAGCTATAGCAGAACATTGGTGATAAGGCTTGATCATCGGTAGATCACGGAGTCATTCGGTGATCCCAACTAACCTCATCGATAGGCCCAAAAAATGAAATTTTGGTAAGTTTTTGGAACATATAATTTGTTTTTTGAAGAGAGAGGAATGGGAATCTGAACAAATCATTAACATATTTTACATACTTGAACAATAAATATTTTCTTCAGGAGATTTGGAGCTAAAATATTGAGGTTGGGTTTTAGTATACATTTTTTAGCATTCAACATATAAGATTTTTGTGTCTTGATGGAACGTCTCTTAGGTAACTATTACTTACCTTTTATTATATTTGGCTAAACCCCATTACCTTAGGGGTGTAATAATGTAATCTAATACACAAATTAGTTGTACGTATTGTTAATAGATTGATTTAATGTTGTTTTGAAATGGGTTCAGTCATTTACTCATGTTCTCATTTATGAACTAAAGTTGCAAATTCAATTCTAGCTTTAGCTCTCTATGTTTGCTTGTGAAAGATGGTTAGGGTGGAGTTTATAATTTATAGTTGTATGGATTCTTTTCTTTACAACCCATCTTGATAGAGTGGGTTAAATTAAGGATTTGGGTAGTTTTGCATCATTTTGCTTGTTAAGGTTTGAAAAAACTTGCTTGATACATAATAGCTGATTGAAGAATGGTTGTTATAGCTACAATATATCCTACTCATTCAGATTCAACGAGTTAAAGAAATTAGACATTACCTACTAAGAGAAATTATTATTCGATTGCACACAGTCTCCTAAGGTCCCCTCTCTACTTGTTCAAAACCCACGTTATTTTCTTTGTTAACAATTGGATACCAAACTCTCATGATAATTGTAATTGAAACATTTTGACTTACATTATATTACATATTATTTATTTCCATTCTACAAGAAGTTAGAGCACTTCCATAATTAGTATTTGAATTCTTTTACGTACTATTCCTCGTGGGACCAACCCCAACTCACCGTTGGGTTTATACTTGTTAGCGACCGCCTACACTTTGAATTATAAGTAGTGTAGCTGAGTTTTATCAAAGATGTTAAAAATTATCTCTAGAGGTAAGAAGGAAGAATCTAGGGTTTCACTTTGAGATTTTCAATTCAACATAGCTATTGTGCCTTGATCACTAGCGTATGTTAGAATTCACCAATGGGGTCTCTTCCTCCATAGGATTCCATATATCTTCTAATTTTACTAGTTCAATTCTCAATTTAAAGTTAGGGTTTTATTCGATGAGTTCTTTTAAATTATGATTCAATTGATTATTTTCTATATTCTTATGCATGAATTTAAAGTATTTACTTGATTTTTAGTTGAATTCATGTGAACCCATGCATGAACTATGACTTTAAACTATGAACACGTGAAGGATCTTATGAACTACGGACTATGATTTTTGGAAATTATGCATGTTTTATGAAAGCAATGTTTATTAGTTAAAAATCTTATAGATGAAGGTATCTATATGTTCTATGAATATTGGCCACATGACATGAATGGCATCAAGATTTGTCATTAATGTTTTTGATTATTTTCCTATATTAGATCTTGATTAGTATAATACACGGATATGCCATCAATGATCATGGAAAAAGTTTCTAAAACCAATTTCGTTAATAGTATGACACTTTCATTATGAAGTTAATGGCTATGGGTCTTATAAAGCTATTATGAAAAATTCATAAATGGTGAAAGGTGTCTCACGCATGGTCTAAGAAGTTACTCTATGATGTTTCTATCTTGGATTACTATATTAATTTTACTTTTCCATGAATGATAATATGAATATAATTAGTGAATATTCTGTGGGATTCTACTTAAAACTGAGTGGGATTTTGGGATGTTAGGCATCTATGGACCTTTAGTAGCATTCCCTAAGTCACAGATCTATGTGCCACCAAAAGATGTTGTCTCATATAGACGTTAGCTAGTATATCCACCTAGGCTCAAATTCATGTCCCTTGCCATTGCAAGTAGGACCCTCTCTTTTTGGTGTGGGAGCAGTACACTTGATTCCATGTTATAGCTCAGATGGTCTATGTTAGTTAACAGTAAATATCCCACAATAATGGATTAAGGTTACTTTTTAAGTATTTTAAAGATTTTAATCATGCATTGACCATGATTATGACTTATGTTCTTTAACATTTTATCTTATGTTTTATCTTGGTCATTGCATGTCATGATTTCTTACATTCAAGGTCCAATGGAGGTAATTGTTCTAGTGAAAAAATGGTGTCCGAGTATCAGAGGTGTAGAGAATTCCATAGGGGTGAGTGTCTAGCCAGTTCAAATGCATGTTTTTGTTGTGGAAGAATTGATCATAAGATAAGGAATTGTCCTTTGGTTGTTAGGAACGAAAGAGATATTGTCGATGGGCTCAACCCTACCCTTATTCACATGCTAGTTGCCTTAATAAACAAAATAGTTTTTATGCTATTTAGACTCAAAAAGATAATGAGGGTTCCCATATGTAACAATTAGTAAGTTTTAGTCTTTTAACTTTTAGTTACACATTGCTTGATATTGGGATTTTCATTGGCTATGGTCAGACTCCATGTACAGTTAGTGCATTTGAGGTCAGCCTTGAAATCTTTGTTGAAACTTCTTAAGTGTTTACTTTTAGCAATGTGTGGTTGTTAAGAATCTGGTACTATGCTTGGGTTGAGAGAGATGGATTCAAAAATACTAGAGAGGTTTGCTCCTAACGGAAGATAGTATACATCATAGGTTTGTGTTAAGCTATTTAAGTTATTGGAAGGATTCCTTGCTACACCTTGCTATGTGAAAGGCCGGAGGTGATGTGATATCTTAGTATCCCTTTCTCTTTCCATTATCTTTGGGTCTAGGTTGAGACATTAGCTACTCATGTTTACACTTTAGGATTGTTGCATTATTAGTCGTTCTCATGTTTCTTCATGCATGCATGCTCATGAAAAATTGAATTCTCTTTTATATGATTGCCTCATGAAGATGTGCATTTGTGTATGATTTGCATATATAGTTATGAAATGATGTTTTAAATTATATTTTAGCTTGGAGTGTATTTTCTTCTTGGTTATGTGCATTTTGATGAATTTGCATTCATGATGGGTTGTTATTTTCTCTCCTATTTTTTCCATGCTATCTCGAATTCCATTCAAGGATGAACGTTCCCAAGGGGCAGATATGGTAACACCTAGGACATTGAAAAGGTTAAAGAGAGTTAATGCGCAAGTCCACAAACCCAAAATGGACCATGAACCCTTCACAGAATCCTCAACGGTCCGTTTAGGATGTAATACCCTAGATTTAAAACAATTGGGATTGCAGATTTTCAAAAGTTGTAGGTGCCACAAAAGAGGATCGCCTACGGACAATAGGGTGACCCACAGAACATGTACGGGGTCCGTGGTTGCCCACCTACACCTCGCTCCCTAAAACCCTAGGAAATAAAGCCAAGGCACGACCCACGGGTCGTAGGTCAGACCACGGGCCGTGGTCTAGGTCCGTGGATCATGGCCCTCAAGTCTATCTTCCCGGAGTTCCTCCCGAAAGAGAAATCGACTTTGGAATTGATCTTCTTCCACATACCCAACCTATTTCTATTCCTTCTAGCATAATGGCTCTAGCTGAGCTTAATGAATTGAAAGAGCAGTTGAAAGACCTTCTAGAAAAGGGCTTCATCAGACCCAGTATTTCCCCATGGGGTGCACTAGTGTTGTTTGTGAAAAAGAAAGATGGTTCTCTTAGGATATGCATTCTATTGGCAATTAAACAAAGTCACAATCAAGTATAAGTACCCTATCCCAAGGATTGATGCCTTGTTCAACCAACTTTAGGGTGCTAGTCATTTTTCGAAGATAGACCTCAGATCTAGTTATCATCAGCTCCAGAGGCAGAGGTAGTGACATCCCAAAAATAGTCTTCAGAACTTAGTATCGTTATTACGAATTTGTAGTTATGTCTTTTGGAATAACTAATGCTCCTGCTACTTTCATGGATTTGATGAACAGGGTGTTCAAGTAGTATTTAGACTTTTTTGTTATCGTCTTTATTGATGATATCCTTATTAACTCTAGGAATGAGAAAGAACATGTGACTCATTTGAGGGTTGTCCTGCAAACTCTCAAAGATCACCAGTTATTCGCTAAGTTTAGCAAATGTGAGTTTTGGTTACAATCAATTGCTTTACTTGGTCATATAGTGTCTATTGAAGGGATCCGAGTGGATTCTCATAAACTAGAGGTAGTGAAGCAATGACCCAGACCCACCTCTCCAATAGATATTAGAAGTTTCTTGGGTTTAGCCGGTTACTAGAAAAGGACTGTGGAAGCATTTTAATCCATAGCTTCTCCATTGACTAAGTTGACTCAGATAAAGGTTAAGTTTCAGTGGTTAGATGAGTATGAAAGAGCTTCACAAAACTGAAAAACTAAGTTGACTACAACTCCTCTTTGACTCTGCTAGAGGGTTCATATGGTTATGTGATCTATTGTGATGTATCCAGAGTCGGCATAGGTTGTGTGTTGATAAAGCGAGGTAAGGTTATAACTTATGCTTCTAGAGAGCTTAAGGTGCATGAGAAGAACCATCTCAATCACAACCTTGAGCATGCAACCGTAGTATTTGTTTTAAAGATTTGGAGACATTACTTGTATGGAGTTCACATAGATGTGTTCACTGACCATAAAAACCTTCAGTTTGTTTTCACCCAGAAAGAGTTGAATCTTCTCCAGAGGAGATGGCTTAAATTATTCAAGGACTATGACAAGAATGTGTTTTACCATCCTAGTAAGGCCAGTGTAGTGGCTAATGCTCTTAGAAGACTATCTATAGGTAGTGTAGCACATGTTGAGGAAGAAAGAAAAGAATTAGCAAAAGATGTTTATCGGCTTGGTCACTTAGGAGTTTCTTATCAACATATCAGGTGATGATGTGAGAATTCAGAATAGGTCAAAATCTACATTGGTAGCGGAGGTTAAGGAAAAATAAGACAGTGATCTGATAATGCTTCAATTAAAGGGCGCACTTCATCAACATAAAGTTGAGGTTTTCTCCAATGGGGGAGATGGTGTGCTTTGCTACCA
Organism: Solanum commersonii; assembly: GCA_029007595.1. Taxonomy (NCBI): domain Eukaryota; kingdom Viridiplantae; phylum Streptophyta; class Magnoliopsida; order Solanales; family Solanaceae; genus Solanum; species Solanum commersonii. The sequence continues at coordinate 255,739 of JAJTWQ010000045.1, read as the reverse complement.
GGGTTGTTTAGGTGTTTAAGATCCTTAAAGAATCTCATAATTCGAGGTAATCTATTCATCCAAGTGTTACTAAGATGTACTGTGATCTATGGGAAGTGGTTTGGTGGAATGGCATGAAAATGGATATAGCACACTCTGTGTCTAAGTGCCCTAATTATTAACTGGTGAAAGTAGAACATCAGAAACTAGGAGGCATGACTCAAGAGATTACTATTCCTACGTGCAAGTTTGAAGTGATCAACATGGATTTCATTACAGGTTTACCTTGTTCTCGTAGACAACATGATTCCACTTGGGTAATAGTAGACAATGTTACTAAGTCAGCTCAGTTCTTGGCTGTCAAGACTACAAATTCGGTGGAGGACTAAGCCAAGCTTTACATTAATGAGATAGTTAGGTTGCATGGAGTTTCTTTATCTATCATCTCAGATAGAGGTCCTCAGTTTACCTCTCACTTTTGGAAATCATTTAACAAAGGTCTTGGTACCCAAGTTAAACTTAGCACAACATTTCATCTACATACGGATGGACAGGCAGAGCATACCATTCTGACTTTAGAGGACATCTTAAGAGCAAGTGTGATCAATTTCAAGGGCAGTTGGGATGATCACCTCTCTCTTATTTAGTGCACCTACAATAATACCTACCATTGTAATTATTCAGATGGCCCCCGATAAGGAATTGTATGGGCGTAGATATAGATCTCTAGTTGATTTATTTGAAGTAGGTGAAGCAGTCTTAATAGGGCAAGATTCGGTTCATGAGGCTATGGAAAAAGTTTTGCTCATCGGAGAAAGACTTAAGAGAGCCCAGAGTCACCAGAAGTCCTATGTAGATGTAAGGAGAAGGGACTTGGAGTTCCAAATTGGTAATTGGGTTTTCCTGAAAGTGTCACTTATGAAAGGAGTGATGAGATTTGGCAAGAAAGGGAAGCTCAGTCCCAAATATGTAGGTCCGTATAGAATCTTGAAAAGGGTTGGTAATGTGGCTTATGAGTTAAAGTTGCCAGCCGCACTAGCAGCAGTCCATCCAGTCTTTCACATTTCCTTGTTGAAGAGGTGTGTGGGTGATCCATCATCTATAGTACCATTACAAAGTGTGGTTGTTAAGGATAGTCTCACTTATGAAGAATTGCAAGTTGAAATCCTTGATCCTCATGTTCGAAGGTTGAGAAACAAAGATGTCGTCTCAGTAAAGGTTTTCTAGAGGAGTCTGTCAGTAGAGGGAGTTACTTGGGAAGCAGAAGCATCCATGAAGGCCAAGTATCTTTATCTATTTCCTTCCGAATTCGTTCCAGCTTGAGGTAATAGTTCCGCTCCAATCTCTTAGTTTACTATTGTATGAATTCAGTTTTTGTATCATCTTCTATCAATTAGTCTTACATTTTCAGCGTATTTGTTTGTTCTTGGCACTTACTTTAGTCGGATTTTAGTTTCCAGTACTTAGTAGTAGGGTTTGCAGCTCTTTCCCTCCATACTTAGCTAGCTTAGTCTTCATTCAAGGACAAATATTTCAAGGGGGAAATAATGTAATATGCTAGATTCAAAAATGATAGGATTGCAGATTATTTAAAAGTTGCAGGTACCACCAAAGAGGACCACCGACAGACAGTAGGGTGACCCACGGACTGTAGGTGGGGTCTATGGTTTCCCACATTCAACTTCCTCCCTAGAACTCCATGAAATCCAGCCAAGGCACGACTCACGGTAAGACGCATAGGCCGTGGTCCAGGTCCGGGGATCGTGGCCCTCAGGACCATGTCCCAAACACCAATCGAAGCCCTGCTAGGATGGACCATTGGTCTGTCAATGTTCCACCGATCAGGGGCAGTCGGTGGCTTCAACAGATCTTAAGTGAGGGTTGTTTGGCGTTTTCCCCCATGTGTTAGACACCTAAACTATGTCTCTTTGGTCAGTTTTAGCCTAGTAACTAAATCATAACTTACCCTAAGCGATTCATTCACTAAAATTGGATCAAACAACAGATAAAAGAAGAAGAAACAGTCGACAAAACCCTATCCATGAACGCATCAAGGTTTCCTCAGTTCCAGCCACGAAATTGAAAGATTTCTTCATGGAATTCATTACCAGGTATGTGGGATTTAACTAGTAGATTCATTTAATCCACTAGGTCCCTAGAATTCAGGAAAATTCTTTATTCCTTTCATATTATCTAAACCTAAAGTTTCTTGAATGTTAGACATTGTTGTGATTTAGTTGTTAGAATATTCCTAATCAGATTTTCATGTTGTTATAACATTGTTACTTAGTTCCTTGAATAAAATTCAAAACCCTAGTTGTGTAAATTATTTTAGTTCATGAATTACACTAGCTAGGACAGATAAACAAATATACATGCCTCAGTTTTCAAATGTGTCATTATCAGTATTTTGTGTTGCATTTTCAGTAGCATGTTAGAATATCAAGTTATTCAGTATAGTTCCACTATGTTGTATTGTACAAATTTCCAGTTGGGAGTAGGCTTAACAACTGAGTTGGAATAGGGTTAGTCACCCTTATAGTCCCTGAACTACCTGCCCCCGTAGGTTTATATGTCCCCTCTATGGGAATCATATTTAGTAATCACGCCAGTCATGCCTTTATACCCTTGATAAGGTATATTGGGTCCTCGTGATGAGGCATATACATTGGACTCCACATTTAGCTCATATGATTTTTTTGTTGGTTAATAGTAGCTCCCACAGTCAGAATCTAGTGCATTGAGCAAGTTCAAAGTTATATTTCGTTATTCACCTTCAGTATGTTAGGTAGTTGGTCATTGCATTCAGTTTAGTTCATATTCAGTATACCTCAGTATCTTTATCACATTCAAATTATATTATTGCTCAAAATGCTTTGTTCAGTTAAATACTTGTTCAACTTTATCATATCCTGCATGATCAGTACCTCTCAAGTACTGACGTATACTATATGCTACATCTTTTCATGATGTAGGTTCAGGTCCTTGGCATTTAGCTCACGTGTTGATTAGTTCTCGATCCGTATTTAGATATATCAATAGTGAGTCCTCATTCTTCGAGGACGACATACATGTTCTATAAATTTCAATATTTCATTTTAGTTTCAGTTTTACTAGAGTTAGCTTGGGACATGTCTCAGTTTCTCTGGCCAATTAAAGGCTTATTTCATACATAGACAAATTTAGCTTTAGTATTTAGAATTATAGTCCAATACCATTTACTCTTGTTCAATATTTAAATATTCAGACTTAGATTGGATTTTCCCCATCATTTAAGTTTATTTCGTGTTTTAAGCTTCCACGTAGTATCTTTTGCTCAATTTGTTAAGTATGCTTATGGTATTCCAGCTTAGGGTTAGCTTCGGGTCACTCGTGATCCTAGGTCCCGTGTTTACATAAAGGGGGGTAGCCTCGGGGTGTGATAGGTCCACCACCCATTTAGGCTTAATTGCTTTCCTATTTATGGCTCCTAATATATGAGGTAACCTGGACGGATCCTTAAATGACCAGTGAAGATTTGTACAACCTATTTAGGGGTCCTTAAAAGTCACTCGTTAGTTTTTAAGTAAGGATCATTTTTGTCTTTCTCCTATGTGTTTGGTCATAGTTGTTGGTCAGCAACTCTCTAACCAACTTCCCTCCCTTGGTGAGCACTGATACCGACGACGGATCCATAAAGACCCTAATTTTGTTCTTACTTCTGCATTTTCCCTCGTAGTGGGTTGATTAGGTTGACATGTCCTAGTGGGTTAAGACATGTGTCATCACGTTTGATTTTTGGGTTGAGATACTAGTTATAGAAAAAATGAATAGTATTAATCTTCTTCTGAAGATATGAAAGTTATAATTGAAACTGTAAGGTAGTGACTGAAAGAAATTATACTATGTATGATTAATTAGTTTTTACAAATTGTGTAATAATTAATTGAATTCCAATAATATTTTATCATGAACTCCCTAATTGAGTTTTTCTCTCTTCACTTAAAGGAGATACGTTTTGTATTTTATCCATGAAATATAATAAGTCAACCTTATAAGAAGTGAATCAAATCTAAGAGGCCAAACATTTTCAAATCTTTGTTTGTGGTGCATTGGGGGTGGGGGTGGAGTTGTAAGCGCTTATCGTGAAAATATAGTGTTTAAAAAAAAAAATCATGAAATATGGCATCACAAATCAAATATAAATTTTAGATATGTACTATTTTTAAAGAAATTTGGTCACTTTTAAATTTCCAACAAACTTTAATTATAAGAATTTGATATATTTTTTATGCCATAGATATCCAAATGTTCTATTGTATGTTCATACCATAACACAATAACTAGAAAGTTTATAATTGCTTTACCATATTTATCATGCAGTGCTTTCGATTTTTTAGAATTAATGTTTAGATTAGATCGTCTTATGTTTAATTTAAGACATTGATTAATAAGTATGACTTTTATAGTATTCTATTAATAATTAATTAAAATTATAAGTGAAATATGACAGAAATTATGGTAATCTCCATTAGAAACAAATATTCATTATAAATTTGTGAAAGATGTAACTCCTTTCACTTTTTTCTATTTTAGACTTTCCTGTGAAAGGTATGAGTGTTTTCAGTTAAATATCCTCCTCACTTTGTATGAACCGCAGAAATACAATAATTTATATATGTACACACACATTTGTTTATATACATCTTTCCTCTTAAAATCATGAAAATTAATTAGTTATTCATGATTTTTTATCAGGCCATCAAAAGTCATTTAGAAAATGAGTTCATCCATGGGCACAAACAACAATGTTCAAGGTAAATTCTTCAACACTAGCTTTTAAAATTATTGTAGGCTTCATTTTTATATTATAAAATTCTTATAAGTTATGGAACTGATGTTATGATTTCATTATGTGGTATTGTATTCTAATTTATTAATTATAAAATCTTGAAAATTATTTAATAATTTTTTTAATAAAGAAACATATATCTAACAAAATTTGGTCAACTAGGTGAGATTGCAGTTCTAACGATTAAACATTTCTTGATGGGTGATGATAATAGTCTTCTTCCCATTTTAAATGAGAATGAATCTTCACATCTTAAATCGTCAACCAGAAGTTATTATATAGAGATGAGTAAATTTTAATCAAATCATGTAATTCAACTCTTTGGATTTGAAAAATGACACCCTTTTCACCCTTTGAATAATAAAGAACCCTTGGATCTTAAATTCAAAAGTTAGAAAAAAGAAAATTTAATTTAACGATCTTAATATTTTGAGATAAGAAAAATAATACATTTTACTATTGGCAGATCAAAGGGTTTTACAAAAATTTAAATATCATATCACCTATAGCTATGTAACAATCAAAGTTATGCTTTTTATAATTAAAATAATCATCAATACAAGATTTTTTAAAATAATGTGATTAACTTCTAAGAATAATGTGAAAACAAAATAAACGTTTTCCAAAAAATTATGTGAACAAAAAATAAAAACTTATTCACATTTAATATTAATAATAAAATAAAATGATTATTAATTTTTAAACCCAAAATATTAAGGGGATTAAATGAAATCAATATACTTTATATAAAAAGCAATAAAACAATATTTGTGCGTGATATTCCACAATGATATGTTTAACATAAGACATCCTCCATGACAATCATAAATTAATCAAGAACTAAGATAAAATAAAATATAAAATAAAAGAAGCACCTTATATATTTTCTTTCATTTTCATAAATGCAGTCTTATTATTGAAGATTTTTGTTCATCTTGTATATCATCATAGGCTATAGTAAACTATATGATACGGTCATTGTCTTTTCTTTTTTTAGATTTGATTAATGTTTACCCCCCTCTCCTCTTTTGTACTAAATTATTAGATGCATGAATAATGACAGGATGAATTTAATCCAAAACTGATTAAAATATGTTAATTTGTAGTATTTCATGAATTACTGTGGTCAAGGCTTGTTATGTTTTTTCCGTTCTCGAAACTAGTCATGTTTTAACATATTATACAAATTCTTAACAAACAATCTTATATTGTGAAATAATATAGGCCAAACAATAAAACAATCAATTAATTTGTGCAATTGCTAAATTTGTTAGATTTTTCACTAGAGATATTTATTTATTTATCATAAAAACAGTAGTAGAGAGCATAAACAACAAGATAATCATTTTATATTTTAAAAACCTATAATTAAAATTTTTAATGTATTTCTAAAAAAGAAATATCGTGATTGTTTGAAATTTTATGATAACTTATCATTTTTTGAACCTTTATTTTAATGATTTTTAGATTTTATAATCATATCTGACGATTCAGATGGAGATGATTCATCAAAAACTCATGGATTAACAAGTGTTGCTGAGAATGAGGTTAGTATGTTGAAGCATTTACTTATATATTATCACTTGATATCTTAATATTAATGTAGTCTTATCTGAAAAATATGCGTGCAAAATATTTACATAATAATTGTGTGATAATTAAGTGAATGAAATGGATCAACATTTGACTTTCGAGTGTTTAGATTAAGGAGTCTTAACTATAGTTTGAAAAATGCTAAAATAATTTATATTTTCTTTTATAGACATTGATCCATGGATTTGTCAAGTTTAGTCAAGAAGTTGATCAAGAAATCTCAAGTCATTTAACCAAGACTTTGTGACCTGTAGAATCGCATCAACTTGCATCATTGTCAAGGTAATTGCGTCTTGCATGCTTAAAAATAATTAAGTTTAATTTAATATCACATCTTAAATTGTTACTGTTGTTGTTAATTATTTTGGTACTTTCATTTCTTATAGGACAATTCGACTTAAAGATAAATCCACACGAGCACTAGCAAGAGGACCTGTGATATCAAGAGTGAGAAATGCAGTCATCCCTAGAAGGCCTTTTATATCCCAATGAATGAGAGGGACTAATGACCCCGAGGTCATAGAAGAAAAGAGGAAGAGACTAACAAAGATGTGCAGACCAAAAGAAAGAATTCCGCTCCACGAGTGTCTTGAAATATTCCCTAGATTAGAGAGCTATAATTATATCATATACTCTTAATTTGATTTTTAAAGAAATCGTTGATTGTTTTGACAAATAGTTATTTCTATTTCTCAACTTTTGACTATATATATTTTTATGTGACTTTAAAGTCCATGGAGGAGTTAATAGTTTAACTATATAAAATTTTGTGTTCAAGTTTAACTAGATAAAATCTCTCATGAATCACTATATATATTTTTATGTGACTTTAAAGTCCATTGAGTTTTCTTTTTCAGTTTTGGTTTGTGTTCTCCTTTCATATTGTTTTTTACGTTGTCTTTTTCTGTAAAGGAAGAATTTCTTTTATCAGGAAGGGTTGGGAAGATTTTCAGTTATCAAATTTTTTCCCCTTCCTTTTTCGAATAAGAGATAATTAGTTCTTGTCTCTTCTGAGACAACTTCTTGGATCAGGTTAGGTCAGTCCACATGGGCAACTCACGACCCAAAACTTACATCCTCCACTTCGCACATGGTGGACAAGACCCAAACCAATACAACATCAACTAGTCACACAATTCATACAATAAATTGTTCGTGCGACTTGTGTGCATCAAGAGTTTAACCTTATGGTTTTTCAAACCCCACATAGGAATCCAAATACACTTGGAAGTAATTCACTACTTATATGAGAATACTATTACTCGCAATATCCCAGACTTCATTCACTACTTCAATAGTTATTTATTTTATCCCTCATACTCTTAAAGAGGTTAACTCGAGTTCATGTTTTGATTTATACATACATTTACACTCACTACCAATATGGTTAGTGCAATAGCTGGCTTTTGTATAAAAGTTTTATATTCAATTAATTTAATCGATTTTCTAGACATGCACTGTATTGTCGAATGACTATTATATAGTAACATGCTAAAGTCGCAACATCGATTGAAACTTCAAGAAACAATAAAAGGTCAAAGGGTATTTCATTGAAAAGTTAATTTAACTTTTCAGGGTGTCACACAATGAAGAATGTAACGACCGGTTCCATCGTAATAGAAAATCCAACGGGGAAAATTTAGGGCCGAAAAACTTTTTTGTAGTAAAGTGAAATTTCACAACCTAGACCAAATTTAGACTAAATTGGAGTCACTAAGGTGTAGGTAAATATCGTAAAAATTTGGGTGGTTTAATTATGATTTTGATTACATAAGTTGATAGCTAACATGTTAAGGAACTCGTACAAATTTACGAAATTGAATTCGGGCGAGTAGAATGCCTGAAATTGATCTTAGTATGAACGAGTAGTTTCTGGGTGTCGTTGGTTGAAGGTATGTTGTTAAATGGGGGTGTTGGAATGATTAAAATAGCTCACTATTTCGAGCAAGCTGCTTTTGCGGTGATTTTGGTCGCTAGGGTGGGGCAGCTGTAGCTGGGTGAGGACCGCTATGGCGACCCAAATGCGACTTAAAGTCATAAATAAACCCCAAAAATGTTTTACTCTCTAATTTTTGAATTTGAGAGCTAAGGAACGAACTCAGGTCATTTCTTGATGATTTTCTACTATTCTTGAAGCTAAAGGTAAGATTTTAACTCCCCGAATCTGTTATTCGATCCGTAGAACGTAATCTAATAGGTAATTATCATTGGGAAGGGATTTTAACCTAGAATCTATGGTGGAAATAACCCTAATTTGGGTACTTGGAATCATGGGTATGATCTAGGGCTGATAGAATTGTTGGTAATCTGGGTAATTAGTGATTGTTTATTGATTTTCGTATTAGTATTTATTGTTTGTAGACCAAGAACAAGCAGAACAAATCCAGAAACGGAAGGATCAAATTTCTTAGGGTTTCAAGCTTGTTTCGAGATAGGTGATGGTTATGATTCTATGATAGTGTGATGTATGTTTGTGTTGCTTCATTAGGATACATGTATGTATGTGGATGGTGCATTATTGATCATACTTGTTCTAAATGAGGATATATGATTGATGAATGCCATTGAATCATGACTTTATTGTATGATTATGAGAATGTACTTGTGATTGTGATTTTGGCTTGTTGAATGGATCGGGTGTTGCGTTTCAACACACTAACTTGGATCAATTGCCACGTTCCGACATAATTTTGGGTCGATTGCCATGTTCCAGCATAAACATTGAATCGGGTGCCACGTTCCTGTATGCAAACTGTTTGGGTTTGGGTTCTATGAAAGTACCAATGACTTGTCATAATTGTGTATTTTGAGAAATGTTAAGTTGTTTGTTGTTTGTAAATGTTGATATTACATTATATGTTTGATATATGCATGTGATTATAATGTTGTATTGACTTACTTATGTTACACTTAGTGGGATACTTGCGTGATCCTACCAGTACACTGTGGTTGTGTATTGATATGGTACTTGCTCTTTCTTTGTTGAGTACTGGGCATCTTCAAGCGACTATTGACAGACCTTGCTTAGAAGATCAGTGATCGTCATTCGAATGTCAGGCTGCCATGAGTTCTCTTTCCGTCTATCTTCACATTCAGACTTATAAAATCTAGTTAGTTGTTAGTTCGTTAGTTTGGGGTTATATCCTTTCTCGTTTAGACTTATTGAACTTTAGATGTTTCGGTACATTGACTTTCAGGTTCTAGGTGTATTTTATGCATTGTTTAGTTGTTACATCTTTTGAAAGTTTATGGGAACTTCAGTCTTTAGCTATTTAACTTGCTTCCGCAACTTAAATGCTTTAGTTGCTTGGTTTGGGTTGTAGTAGTGGTTCTCCCACCGAAGGGTTAGTGTGGGTTCCAATCATGACGGTCTGGGTCGTGACAAAATTGGTATCAGAGCCTAGGTTCGTTGATCTCGATGTACCAAAACGAGTCTAGTAGAGTCTTGCGGAACGGTATAGAGATGTCTATACTTTTCTTCGAGAGGCTATAGGACTTTAGGAAATCTCTCTATTTGCTCTTGTCTCCTTTCGTGCTATAACTTGATTCCAATTGATATCTGTCGATTCAAATCGGTAGCTAACCTCCTTCATTTTTTTGTCCGCAGATGGTTAATACTAGATTCACTGGTGTCAAGCCCGTAGCTCCTATCAATGCTCCAGCTAAGGAATTTGTAGTGAGAGGTCGCCGTTGAGGTAGGATAGAGGAAGAGATAGGGGTAGAGGATGAGGAAGAGTGGCACCTACTAGAGATGGGGTACCAGTCGAAATTACTCCCTAAAATGAGTGTTGACACCCAATTTTGGCTCTCCACGTTTAACTATAGTAATAATTATATTAATAATAATAAAATATATACGTTATGAAATTTTTATAGGAATACAAAAAAAATTCAATTATTTATTTGACTTGATAAATTTATTTCTTAAATGTTATTCGTTATAAAAGTTAAATATATTATGTTACTACTTACTTTCTCATTTTTTAAATAAATGTTGTTCTTCTTAAGAATTGAATCTATTTTGGTTCAAATATAATTCCTTTTGTTGCAATATATATATTTTTCGTACATTTATTAAAATTAGAAAGCTTAGTTAATTGATGATTTACTAATTATATTAATTTAATTTTAAGAGTGACTAATTTTATCAAATAAGCTAATCTTGCAAAATAATTATCTCTTATGGCTATTTAATAAAGAAAGTAATTATAATTTAAATGAATTTAATTTGAGCAAATTTGGCAATCCAAGTCTTTTTAAACTAGCCAATCCATGTATGCCACATAAGCGAGCACATGGATTGTGCTTCTTTAGATTTGATCTCGGCCTTACAATCTAATCTAACCGCCTCAATTAATTCATCCTTTTACTATTATATTTATATATATATATATATATATAAATTATTTTTAAACTCTTTATTTTTACCAACCGTCCGATCAAATGATCGGACGGCCCAAATTAATTACCAAAACTTTTCATCTTCTCCCATAATGGTACAACCTCTACCGCCCCCTAATCTTTCAACTCCCCTAGACGTCTATTCTTCTTTTCCCAAAATTTCCCTTCCCTAAAACGTTTTCCTTCTTCCCCAGGAACCTTTCACGCTCATCTCACATCCCTCTGCCGAGTTCGGCCATGAACTGCCGGAAAACAACAATATCCGACGGTCTCCAACTCCATCCACTCCCTATCGCTTCACAATTTCTCCTCTTTCCCCAGGCGCTGCCTTTCCCCATGCCCGTCACTCCTTTGTTCTGCGAAGAACGACCATTGACCTCCGAAAAACAACAATTTCCGGCGGTCCCTTGCTCTATGCCCCCATCCGTCACTCAACCCCTTTCAAATCCGTCTGAAAAAGGTGACTCTTGGGGGAAACTTTCTTCCCCTTCATCATTATTCCTTCAGATTTTGGCTTCCCTAGAATTCAAAATTCGAATTCTTAAGGCCAAATGGAGTTTACGATTTGTCTATAAAAGGAGCTATTTGGTTCCATTCGAAAGGGAGGGGGGGGGGGGGGGAGGGGAAGAAGAAAGGATCCAGGAACATCTAAAAGCAGTCCAAAATAAGGAGAAGAACAATCTTAGGTCGGGAAAGGAGTTCGAAGTTGAATCTTGACGTCGAAACTCTAGTTTGTTGCTCAACATAAGGTAAAATTCCTTTTTTTTTTTGAATCTTTATTTAGTTATGCTGTTTTAGCTAATATGTTTGTTTATCGATAAAAGTTAGGTTTAGTTTTCTCTTTCGTCAATATTATTCCTGTAGTGTCCTTTTCGCTTCTTGTAGTTGTTGTGAATATATATATCGATGTTGTTGCGTTTTGAATCCCCTGTTAAGAATTGTGGCTTGTGTATTACTTCATATACACTTAGCCATAACTTCACATAGTTTTTATGTTATGGCTTGTAAAATCTAGCTTTAATAGTTTCCTCGCCTACATGATATAATTATTTTTTCTTACTGTTTTCAGATTTGTATGAATTGTTCTTCTAGCATAACTTTAATCTCTTGACATCTTGATCTCATCTTGTTTTTCTTTGTTTAAAGTCTTATGTTGTGTTAGCCTAAGCTTCAAAACTTAAGACTTGCGATCATTTCGAACTTATAGCTGATGAAGATTTTTTTTTAGATTCTTTTTTAGCTTAAAAGTGGATCTTGCTTGTTTTGCATCCATCTAATGTGGTATAAACTTTAGTTGAATGTGCTGAAAGATTTAATCAATTCAGGGCTGCTCGTTTTGTTCCTCTTTAGAGTCATTTCTATCTCCAAGAAGCTATAACTTTGCTGCTTGTTAAGCCATAAAAATCCACATTTTTTCGTGTTGTAAATCAATGTAATTTCGAATTGAAATCGGCTTAGAAAACACAACACCTGTCTATGTTACTGATTCTGAGTTCTGTATATGAATTTTGCGAAATATTTAGCTAGCTTGACTTATGTTGCTCTTCGTTGCTAAGTGATATCCATGTTTGGACAGATGTGTTGCGCCTTAGATTTTTCATAAGTCATCTTGTTGTTTCGCGAGTCAAATTTCATTTAATGTTCGAGGAGACTCGATTCTAAAATATATATTTTTTCAAGTATGACCTAGTTTTGTCTAAATAATCATTTTCTAAGTATGAGTGAGCCATTTTTTTTTAACTCTTAAGATCTACTGGCTCAATTTTCCAGTATGGAATTAATTTCCTCTCTTATGTTGTTTCTTTGATGGATGGTAGTGTAGAAGTAATAAATTAGGATAGCTTTTTAAAACGAAGAATGGGACAGCTGCATCTTTTTCTTCTCCTTTCAAAGTATTGACTCATAATAAATTTGCCTAGGTTCACGTAAAATCAAGAAAGCTAAATGGGCATTTACCTATTAACTTGAGGCAGATCAAACTAACTAGAATATAATCAATTTTGGTCTATTCCCTCTCTAGTATTCCATCTTCTCCGGTAACATTTTTCTTTTACTTTTGCTTTATAACCTTGTTAATAAGGTCATTGCTCGCATTCTTTATTTAGTAACGATTCATAAAAAATAAAAAAAAACACAAGAATGTTTGAACGTCTGTAATTCCCTCTCAAGTTTTATTTTGTGTCTATTTTTGGAATTATAACTCGGCTGAAATTATACCTCGCTCTACGTGTGATTATTGAATTTTAGTACGTAGAATGATCGATATGAGCTAGAATATATACTCATGATGAGCAGATTTTGTGTGTGCGTGTATTTTTAAAAGACATATGCATGTAGGAGGACCTCATGGTTATTAATGGACATTTGACTAGATATTTCCTTCTCTTTTTTTTTCTCTAGTTTGGCAGTACATGTGAGTTTCCTCTTTACTATGTAATTTCTTCCATGAAACTACCACCTGCATGCATTATTTCGTATGTGGTCTTAATGCCCCAATGGCTATCTTTTAAACATCTGCCCTTTAGTTAGTATTACTCATGTTATACTAATAAGTTCGAATTTCGTTATAGTGTGCAAAATTCGCTATGCTATGATCTTGTGTAATCAAAAATTGGTTTTTTTTGCAATAAGAGTTAACATCTATTTTTAGCATCAGGATATAATCAATTATATTTTTAATCTCTGTTTTCTTTCAAAGTATGCTCAAAATACCCCAACGACTTAATCACGCACCCCCTTTATACTTGTTGTGCAAATTATGTCTTAAAGTTTCCTTATCAACCTTATCTAAATGAATCTAAGAATAAGAGTATGCTTGGCTTCGAACTCGTTTTATTAAGATTTTATAGTTTGTGTCAAGCAAGATTTATTTACCAAATTGACAAACCATGGTCTACGTTCTAGCGTACATACTTTATTTTGATATTTGTTGCTTTTGAAATCCTAACCTATCTTGAAATTTGTCTATAAGGTTAACTTTAGAAACTTTTTAAATCTTTTCCTTTCTCTGTTGTGATTAGAAGAATCCTCTGTTAAGGCATACTGTTTCTGCTTCTGATGTAGCTGAACTTAGTCTATCAATTGATAGTCTCATTAATCTATCCGTCAATAGTCTAAGATATTTGTCGTTTTGGCGTCATACATGATTCTGTGAACTTAGCCCTTGTCCCGTGTATTTATTTCATCTTAATTCCACTCTTAAGTATTGGACCCCCCACTTCGTATTTTATCTTGTTAATTGCTGGTCATCTTTGTAATCTTGTGGGGATAGGATTAAACATGTATTCTTTCTTTAGGAACCACATATAGTACTGTTTGCTTGTTTCATTAGGCTTAAGAGAATAAACGTATGCTCCTATACTTCAGAAAAGGTTGTAGATACATTAAACCTTCCATCATATTATAAAACATATTCATATGCACGTGACTACATAATATTGTTTATTATGTATTTTGATAAACATAGAGTCCACTTGCTAATCCTTTTCGTCTTCTTATATTTCATGTACAACCGGAGAGCAGGAGTTTCTACTTTAGAATACGTTATTGGCCTAAAGTATTAGGCCAACAGCGTTAGGATCATTGCAACGCTTGGAGTCCAATATTTCTTAGCCTTTCTTTTTTCGAGTCTTAATTATATTGTTTGGATATATCGGCTAACCTTGCTTACAAATTTTGATATATTGTTTGTTTTACGTGAACTAATATTATTTGTTTATGAATTTAGTTGAGACACCTTTAGAACAAATGACACAAAAATATTTTCTTAAGAAATAAATTAGCATTTTTACTTTTTGGGCTTCTTCAGTTGAAGTGAAGGGCTTATAGTTTTAAAAGATGTCAAATGAAGTTTCAAAAGGGTGAAATAATATTTATTTAGGTGTTTAAGTAGAAAAAAATAAAACTCATAAGCGGGGATTTTCAAGTGAATTTGAAATTAGTTTTTTTTAAAAATACTGCCTTTAGAAATACATAAGGATAAAATAATCACCTTTAGTGATATATAAGGCTAAAAGAATCACCCTTTCAAAAAAAATATTTATTCTTTTAGGAAAGTTGGCCTATTTTTTATCACCCCTCTATAAAATATATCGTCTATTCTCACCTTTGAATGAAATATTTCTAAAACTCTAGTCTCTTAACATGTTCTTTCAAAATTTCAAATATGCCAACAGGTTCAAAATACAAGGTACATACATATATATGTCACGCGCATAAAGGTACAAATCCTATATTTTTAGTTTTTCTCTATACGTAACTTATCATTTTGTTACACTTCATGTTATTTTTCTCATATCTATTATCTCTTTTACGATATTACTTATTTATTTTTATAATTTATAAATTCCTACACTTTCATATACATATTATTTTACTACATATAATCTATTGTAAATTTTTCAACATGTAAATAAATAATAAATATTCATATGTTTTAAGCAACTTATGCGTACCTATCATACTTAAAGATCACAAACTTCATATAATATTTTAACATCTAGTATCATTATTATCTATTATTTTAGAAAACTCCATTCTATATATTTTCATTCAAATTACACATATTACTACATATTTGCACTCAACTACTACCTTATTTTTACGTCTTAATAAGACGACAGATTTTCGCAAATTCAACATCTATATATTTTTGGGATAATTTTATTATGATACACCTATCTATATATATTTTACATATAAAATTGTCATATATTTTAGTACATTCATTTATTTATTTTTACCGTATGCTAAACATATTACTATTAATTTATAGACATATATATGTTGTACCTTGTATTTTGCTATTTTCTTAAACTAATAAAATTTACTTACCATTGATTTTAAAGCAAATAAATAAACAAGTTTTTCTAATTATATTTTTCTAAATTGAGTTTAAGGACTATCTTCGGATAGGCTCTGAGGGGTGCTTAACACTTTCCCCTCGAGTAATCCAAACCCTTACTCAGAATATCACTGGTTTCGCGAACCAAAACAGAGTTTACATTTACACACATAAAAATGGTTTTCCTAATATTTTCCTTAAAATCTAGGTGGCGACTCTAAAACAAAACAATTTTTCCAAAAATCAGAGTGTCAGCCATATAATGTTGTGAGCTGTTTCGGCCAGGTTCGAAATGGGGTGCGACAATGAGGCCCCTCCTGTACATCATGAAGGGATAGAAGAGTACATTGAGGTTGAAAATATTCAGGAGGTTGGACAAGTGGAAGAGGTGCAGGCTGAGACTACCGGTATTCCTCTCAGAGACCAGTGTTAGCTCAACAGATCATGTCATTCTTGAAAGGGTCGGTTGGTCCGGGAGTGCTTCCATTTGTTCAAGCTACCGCAAATCCCTTTGTTGCTAGCACTGCAACCAAGGTGGGCGGGACTGGAGGTAATGATGTTTTCTTTCATCCTTTATTGGGTTCTGTTATGACTGGTAATGATCATGAAATGTTGACTATGCTGTTGAAGCTAAAGCCTTTGGTATTCCTTAGTTCTAAGAGTGAGGATGCTTATGAGTTCATCTTAGATTGCCATGAGAGGCTTCATAAGTTGGTAAATTTCGATCATCATGGGGTTGGGTTCATGACTTTTCAGCTTCAATGTGAGGCGAAGCAGTATTGGAAAACTTATATAGAATGCATATCTTCAGCTTTACCCTTACTTACTTGGACTCAGTTTCATGCTCTGTTCTTAGAAAAATATATGCCTCGGACTTTGAGAGATCATAAGAAGGATGAGTTCATGGCTTTGGAGCAAGGTGGTATGACTGTGGCTGCTTATGAGGCCAATATCCATGGTTTGTCTAGATATGCTACTCTATTGGTGACTACTAAAGAGGAGAGGATCCAGTTATTTATTTGGGGACTAAATTCCGAGTTGCATGTATTATCTATTCATATGACCTCTACAGGGAGAAGCTCTAATGAGGTAACAGACTTCGTGAGAAAAGTGGAGGGGGTGAGGCGAGACGGTCAGGCTAAGGCATTGGCTAAAAGATCCAAGAACTCGGGTAACTTTCAGGGTTCTTACTCCAAGTTGTCCGGAAGACGAACGCTTGCACCCAAGTCAATTCAATCCTCTATGCCTGCCTTTACATGTAATTACTTGGGAACTCTACCTCATAATTTGATTCAGAATAGCAAGGGAGTCGCGTTGTCATTGGGCAATAGACTATCTTTTGATTGTACTTGTTATAACTATGGAGAACCTGGGCACATGAGGAGAGATTATTTCCACCCACATATGATGGAGTTTACGCAGTAGCAGACTAGAGTAGTGGTACTCGCGAGAAATGGTAGTAATGGTTGATGGCGTCCAAAAGGTGCGTGAGGAGGTAATTAGCGAGGTCGTGGAGGTAGAGGAAATGGTAACAAAGGTAGGTGTAACGTGAAGCCAGGTAGGGAAGTAGCTCGTCAAGAGTTTTTAACCTTAAGGTTTTTCAAACCCCACATAGGAATCCAATCACATTTGGAAGGAATTTACTACTAATATGAGAATACTATTACTCACAATATCCCAGACTTCATTCACTACTTCAGTAGTTATTTATTTGATCCCTCATACTCTTTAAGAGGTTAACTCGAGTTCATGTTTAAATTTATACACACATTTACACTCAATACCAATATGGTTAGAGCAATAGACGGCTTGTGTATACAAGTTTATTATTCAATTAAGTCAACCAATTTTCTAGACATGCACTCACTACAAAAAAAAGCTTTATTTAAGACCAATATTTAGAGACGAGTTAATAATCTCGTCTTTAAAGGTGAATATATTGGGATGAGATTTTAATCCGGTCTTTAATTTCTTGTGTTATTGTGAAGGTACTAAATGTGGTCTCTAGAGAAAGTATAAATTGGTTCCAATATAAAATTTAGGGGTCTTGAGAAATTTATTAAGGAGGGAAGTACTGAAATGTTAAAAAAAAAAAAATCTATTTTCACCAAAACTAGGCGCCAAAATGTCCATTACTGATTAAAACTGTAAAAGGAGATAAAAAAAATAAAAACCTCTGTTTCTCAAAACTTAACGTGAAATAGAACAACCCTAGCAGCGATTTTTCATAAGAACGATCTTCACAATACAGCAATCTAAGAGCAGCTCTCTACTGAAAATCTTTGTATTCTCAAAATAGAGACAGCACTAGTCTTCCTAGAAGCAGACGTAGCAGCTTGTTTCAGTCATTCATCTGTATTTTTCAGAACAAAGAAAGTATAGGTATGTCTAGCACCGATCTCAATCTCTATCTTCTATTGACTCGAATCTAAGGTATTACTCCACTTCTTTCTGTTTATTTGATTCCTTCTATTAAGCTGATTTGTTGTTTGTTTTGTTCAAGTTATAACTCTTCTTGTTTAAGTTAGTTTTGTTTGTTGATCACACTAGCTAGTGATCATTATTTGTAGAAAAAGATTCAGTTTTATAGTGCTTTACGATCCCAAAAAAGAAGGGGATCTATCGTTAAAGAACTAAGTGTTCCTAAAGGTTAAGAACAATAAACTAAACTTGAAATGGGGAACTAACAATTAGAAGAGCTAAAACAATATGATCAATATCGAGAGAGTTGTGTTCAAGTTGAGAAATCCATTATGAATTACTAGTTAATCATTTTTAAGATTTTAAGCCTAACAGAGCAAGTGAGAAAACTGATTGTTATATGTTACTATTGGAAAAGTGAAAAATTATTAGTTTTGTTTGGTTCCAAAAACTAATAAAAGATGTAAAACGAAATAGAATTGATGCAAATGCCTCATGTGCTGATGCACATAGAAGGTTGAAAAAGTGATAGTTTTGTTTGGGTTTGAAACTTGGAAAACTTGATATCTTCCAAGAAGATACATTCTAGCAGTTTGTTAAAACATTATTAATCCATTTTTCTAACATGTTCTCTTATTTCTTTCTAGTTGTATCTCAGTTATTTCTCCTCTTTGGGAGTTGTTTTCTTCTTCTGTAAATCCAAGAGTAGCTCTCAACTAAAAATCTTTGATTTCTCAAAATAGAGAAAGCACGAGTCGGCCTAGAAGCAGTCGCAACAACTTTGTTTCAGTATTTCATTTATGTTTTTTCACGACAAAGAAAATACAGGTCTGTTTAGCACCGATCTCAACTCAATCTATATCTTCTATTCACTAGAATCTCAGGTATTACTCCACTTCTTCTGGTTTATTTGTTTCCTTCGATTAAGCCAATTTGTTGTTTGTTTTGTTCAAGTCATAACTCTTCTTCTTTAAGTTAGTTTTGTTCGCTGATCACACTAGCTAGCTGTTGATCATTATTTGTAAAAAAAGTTTCAGCTTTATAGTGCATGTTTTATGATCCCATAAATGAAAGGGATCTTTCCTTAAAGAACTAAGTGTTCCTAAAGGTTAAGAACAATAAACTAAAACTTGAAAAGCGAAACTAACAAGTAGATAAGCTAAAAAAATATGATCAATATCGAGAGGGTTGTGTTCAAGTTGAGAAATCCATTATGAATTACAAGTGAATCATTTTTAAGCTTTTAAGCCTAACAGAGCAAGTGAGAAAACTTATTGTTGTATGCTACTATTGGAAAAGTGAAAAAATGAAAGTTTTGTTTGGTTCTAAAAACTAATAAAAGATGTAAAAGAAATAGAAGTTATGCAAATGACCTCATGTGGTGATGCACATAGAAGGTTGAAAAAGTGATAGTTTCGTTTGGGTCTGAAACTTGGAAAACTTGATATATTTCAAGAAGATGCCTTCTAACAGTTTGTTAAAACATTATTATTCCATTTTTTCTAACAGGTTCACTTATTTCTTTCTAGTTGTATCTCAGTTATTTCTCCTCTTTGCGAGTTGTTTTTTTCTTTTCTAAATCTAAGAGTAGTTCTCAACTGAAAATATTTTTTTTATCGAAATAGAGAAAGCACAGGTCTGCCTAGAAGCAGTCGCAACAGCTTGGTGTTAGTGTTTCATCTGTGTTTTTCAGGACAAAGAAAGCACAGGTCTGCCTAGCTCCAATCTCAACTCAATCTCTATCTTCTAGTCACTAGAACCTCAGGTATAACTCCACTTCTTCCAATTTATTTGTTTCCTTTGATTAAACCGATTTGTTGTTTGGTTTGTTCAAGTTATAACTATTCCTGTTTACGTTACTTTT
The DNA here is from genome assembly GCA_029007595.1 of Solanum commersonii. NCBI lineage: Eukaryota > Viridiplantae > Streptophyta > Magnoliopsida > Solanales > Solanaceae > Solanum > Solanum commersonii. Next base: position 235,807 of record JAJTWQ010000045.1, on the reverse strand, counting down.
GTTCGCTGATCACACTAGCTGCTGATCATTATTTCTAAAAAAGTATTCATTTTTATAGTGTGTTATGCTCCTAAAAATGAAGGGGGTCTATCCTTAAAGAACTAAGTGTTCTTAAATGTTAAGAATAAATAGTGAACTAAACTTGAAAAGAGGCATTAACAATTAGACGAGCTAAAACAATATGATCAATATCGAGAGAGTTGTGTTCAAGTTGAGAAATCCATTATGAATTACAAGTGGATCATTTTTATGCTTTTAAGCCTAACAGAGCAAGTGTGTTATGATCCCAAAAATAAAGGGGATCTATCTTTTATTTCTGTAGACATATATCTCAGTTATTTCTCCTCTTTTGCGAGTTGTTTCTTTCTTCTCTAAATCTGATTTGTTGATTCTTTCCTTCTTACATAGTAGTGTATAGTGTGTGCCTAAAGAATCGATCATATTTTCACAATGAAATTAACTTGAGCTAATGAAAGATGAAAGAAGTATGATAGAATTGATGCAAATTAACTCTTGTATATGTTGTTTATAGTATGTTGAAACAGTAATAGTTTCATTTGGGCTTCAAAACTTTGCAAACTCAAGAATTTTCAAGATACATTCTAATAGTTGCACCATATATTCTTCCATTTTTGTGTAACTGAATCACTATTTTTTTCCTAAAGAAACTGAACAGTGAACTATTATTGAACATAGACAGTCATAGATTATGAATTAAGACATGTTCAGAGAGAATATAGAGGGAGTTATTCAACTAAAGAAATCTATTCTAAATTACAAGTGAAATATTGTTTACCTATTAAGGCTAATAGAGCAAGCTCGAAATTGGTTGCATTTTTTAAACTGATCCAAATGTGTAGTTACCTGTAACTAATTCCTTAAGGTACTGGTTATAGAATCACAAGTTGTGCGCATCTTACGCTTTTTCTTATCGTTCATATTTTCTTAATCTCTTTTTATGTATTCTCCATGGTTATAGCGCCTTGTAAGCAATGGATGCAACTTTCTCTTGATAATCAGGTCGACCAAGCCTATTTAGATGGTGTGAAAAAGTGTTTGGATTATGCTTTTCAGAGATAAGGAAAACAGGATGAACTACGATGTTCATGTTACAAATGTTGTAATACAACATTAGGAACTCGTGAGACTATTCATACACATTTGAAAGTATACAGAATAATTAAAAATTATACTTTTTGGTATCACCACGGAGAACATTTAGGTAAGCTCATGTCAGATTCTGAAGATGAAACTGATGATGAAGTAAAAGGTTATGAGAGTGAAGATGAAGTACATGAATTTTTGAAATATTTATATCCTAATGTTGATGAAGCATCCACCCACACTAGTTATGAAGATGTAGTTGAGGAGGAGCCAAATGTTGAAGCTAAAAGATTTTACAACTTATTGAGGGATTTGGAGCAGCCACTATACCAAAATTCAAAGGCTTCAAAGCTTTCATCTTTGATTAAATTGCTTCACATCAAGAGTTTGGGCCATTGGAGTAATGAGTCTTTTAGCATGGTATTAAAAATGTTAAAAGAGGAGTTATTGCCTAATGGGGCTAATTTGCCAAATTCATATTATGAGGCAAAGAAGATTATTCGCTATCTTGGGCTTTCTTACAACAAAATTGATGCCTGTACTAATGATTGCATATTATATTGGAAGGAGGATAGCTTACATGATTCTTGCAAAATTTGTGGTGCATCAAGATGGAAAATGAATAAACATACCGGGGAAACAAGGGATAAAAAAGGTAAAAAGATAGCCTCAAAGAGTTTGCGTTATTTTCCATTAAAGTCTAGGCTTCAAAGGTTGTTTATGTCTACAAAGACATCTTCTCTAATGACATGGCATAAGGATGAAAGAATTAATGATGGAATAATGGGGCACCCTGCTGATTCAATGGCATGGAAGTCATTCGATGAACTTCACCCTTCATTTGCAACCGAACCCCATAATGTTTGACTTGGACTTGCTAGTGATGGATTGAAGCCATTTCTCTATTCAAAAAGCTCACATAGCATTTGGCCTATGGTTCTTATTCCTTATAACTTACCACCTTGGTTGTGTATGAAACAAGAAAATTTTATCTTGTTAGTGCTTATTCCTAGTCCAAATAGTCCTGGAGATGCAATTGATACATATCTTCAACCTCTGATAGAGGAACTAAAAGAGTTGTGGGAAGTTGGTATTGAGACCTTTGATGCATCAACTAAACAAAATTTTAAGTTGCATGCTTCTTTGCTATGGACTATCAATGACTTTCCAGCATATGAAAATTTATCAGGATGGAGTACAAAAGGAAAATTGGCATGTCCATCTTGTAGTAAAGACACATCCTCAATTTGATTGACTAATTGTAAGAAACAGTGCTTTATGGGTCATCGATGTTACCTTCCCAAGGATCACAGATGGAGGAGTGACAAAAAGTCATTTGATGATACAATAGAGAAAAGGCTCCCATCGAAAACATGTTCTGGAATTGATATACTTAATCAAGTGCAAGATCTTGAAGGGCAACCATTAACAGAGGATCCTAAGAAAAAGAGGAAGATATCACATGAAAAGCAAAAGGATAATTGGAACAAGAAAAGTATCTTTTTTAAACTTCCATATTGGAAATCTCTCTTGTTGCAACACAATTTGGATGTCATTCATATTGAGAAAAATATATGCAATAATATTATGGGGACAATCATGAATGTCAAAGGACAAACAAAGGACACAATTAACACTCGATTAGACTTGAAGGAGATGAATATTAGGCCAGAATTGCACCCTATCCAAAGAGGGGAGAAAGTTGAAGTTCCAACTGCATGCTACACATTGTCGCCCGAAGATAAGCATAAGTTATGTCTTTTCTTGAAGAATTTAAAGGTTCCTGATAGGTTTTCATCTAATATTTCTCAATGTGTAAACTTGAAAGATCACAAGATATCTGGATTAAAAAGTCATGATTGTCATGTTCTTTTGCAACATATACTCCCTCTTGCTCTTTGCGGTATGTTGTCCAAAGAAGTTTGTGAACCTCTTATTGTGTTATCAATTTTTTTTTGTGTTCTTGGAGAAAAAGAGTTGAGGATTGATGACTTGAAACATATTGAAGCACAAATTCCCATAATACTTTGCAAGTTAGAAAAGGTATTCCCTCCTTTTTTTGATGTGAAGGTGCACTTGCCAATTCATTTAGCAGGTGAAGATGAGATTGCTAGACCTATTCATTATTAGTGGATGTATCCTATTGAGCGATGGTTATATTTTTTGAAGTCTCTCATTGGTAATAGGGCATGTTTGGTGAAGGGAGAGCCCCAATTGGTAGAAAAAAACCCAGAAGGTTCTATTGCAGAGGGCTACATTGCAAATGAATGCATGACCTTATGTTCAAGGTACCTACATAGAATAGACACAAAATTCAATCGGCCTAAAAGAAATTATGATGGGGGGCTTAAAAACATCAAATGAGGGTTTATCTATATTTTGCCAACCTGGAAAAATTTTGGGAGCTAAAGTTTCATGTGAGCTTGAAGCTAATGAGTTGGAACAAGCACATATATACATTCTGAAGAATTGTGATGAAGTCATACCATATCTTGAGTATGGAAAGTTCTTTTATATCATCTTATATTTCTTATTTCCTTTTAGGTGATATCATTTCTACATGAAATTTATGGTTAACCTCAATTTTGTAGAGAGTTTGCACAAAATCATATAAAATTATGAAGGTTGATATATATATGTATGTTGTTGGTGGGCTGATTTATATGTATTTCGAAATTGGTTGGACTTAGTACTCTTGAAGTACATGATTTCATTTACATGAACAATAGCCCATCATGTGTTTGATAAAATGCCCATTTATAGAATCCTTAGGAAATGGAAGGTCCAATGTACGTCCTATGAATCGAATAGCTATATAATTATTGAAATGATGATGAAATGGACACATGTATATGATTTTCTCTATATAAGTGTTGTGAGTCGACTCAAGCCTAGTACGGGGGGTAGGCCCGTATAACCATATGGGGGGGTTGGTACCTGGGTTGCCTAGTCCGGGGGGGTAGTAGGCCCGTATAACCATATCGAGGGGTTGGTACCTTGGTTGCCTAGTACGGGGGGTAGTAGGCCCGTATAACCATATCGAGGGGTGGTACCTTGGTTGCCTAGTACGGGGTAGTGAGGTCCGTATAACCATATCGAGGGGTTGGTACCTTGGTTGCCTAGTACGGGGGTAGTAGGCCCGTATAACCATATCGAGGGGTTTGTACCTTGTCCCTAGCTCGGGGTGGTAGGCCCGGGTAACCACATTGGGGGTTTGTACCAATTCGCCTCTCCAAGGGTGGTAGGCCTTGGAAATACTATATTGATGGTCACTCACCACACATGTACTATGCCCCACTAAATATGATTTATTTTATGTAAGCATCATTATACATATCCTCTCATTAATATGCTATCTATCGGGTATGATTATGCACTTTGCCTATAAAGTCCTTATCTAAGGTAATCTTGGGGAACACTTAAGTGTGCTTGAAGAGGATTGTGTGGGCGGTCACTTCTTGTCTCACTCAAGTGTGTCTTAAGGTTATATTAGGTAGAGGTCCTATGGTAATGAAATGGCATGTGTTCCTTTAAAGTTAAGCACGGGTTGTATATGAATATATGTTGAGTATGTATACGGTTGGCTATGGTTTTATATGTGAACATTGATTTAGTATGTTATATTGTAATGGTACATTCCTTATCTATGGTAACCCTTAGGAACACTTAGGTGTATATAAAGAGATTGTATGGGCGGTCACTTTATGTTCACATAAGTGTGGCTTTGGGTAACTTGAGATAGGGTCATGAAATGATGAAAAGGCTTACTTGTCAATTATATTCGTGTATTGTACATTGGTACTAGTTAAGCATGTCTATTATGTGGGTATTGTCTTATATGTGGATGATGACTTGAAATGTGTCTCTTATAATTGTGATATGAAGGTTTTATCAAAAATGGCATGAAAGCACATATTTCAAATAAATGTCCCTTTTTGGCATGTTTTTGCATGGTCTCCATACTTAGTACTTAATTGTGCTAACCCCTTTCTTCCCCTTTTTGGACTAAAGTGTAGGGATTTGGAGATGATGACATGTCATGGCTTTGATAGGTTTCTAAGTGTTGAAGATGAAGACTTGGTGAGTCCTCATAGATTCGAGGACAATACCCAATATGTTCTTTTATGTCTTTTTAGTTTTGTTTAAGTTGTGTACGGGATTAGTCCCGAATTTTGTACTCTAAAGTATTAGATGGTTTGAGACATCATGTATAAAGTCTAGAAAGTCTTCCGCTTGCTATTTTTTTTTTATGCAATGTTTTCTTGGTAAAGAAAGTTTTAAATTCCTTATGGTTTTAGTGTCTATGCGATGAATGAATGCTAAGAGGCTTGTATTAGACCTCTTCGAGGTCGAGTACGCCGGTTACGACTAGGGGGTGCTCCCGGGTCGTGACATAAACAAAAGTAGGAAAATAACAATATAAACAGGCGGAACCAACCCAAAACATATATGCAAATAAAGATCCCTCCCAGAACCTGGAAGTCACCAGTACAGAGCTACTACAAAATGAGTACAAGTCCCAAAACTAGACAACGAAACTGGACTGTCTCGAAAGGAAAGAGACAAGTCTATATATACGTATGGAGACCGAAATAGTACAAAACACCGTGTGCTCACCCCGTCTCCGGATAAGTCTACTCCAAGCTCGATCAACGCCGGCTACTAGTGCTCGGACCGCATTACAAAATAGATGCAGAGCGTAGCATGAGTACCAAAACAACAGTACCCGGTAGAGGGCATCATAGGCCGACCGAGCAAGATAAGCAAAAGTAAACCGAAATGCAAATAAAGGGTTACATCAAGTGCAAAGAGTAGTAAATGGGGGTATGTACACGATCGTACAGGCAACAAAGACAAGTAATCTAACTAACTCTGCCCGGCTCCCATAAATCCGACGGGTACGCTCGTGCACAATAAAAGAAACCACCTGCACGGACCCCCATAAGCCCGGCATGCATCGGCGAGATAAAGTAAAATAATGGAACTAGAAGGTCTATCACAATATTACTAATTTCTGGACTTTTAACCGAGCCGTTCCCAATCATATTCCGTGATCTCATTACGTCTCGAACTTTAATCGGAATCTCTCCAACCTCCAAAACCTCATCCTACGAGATAAGAATAATCAAGACTAACCGAAGCTTTAGTGAGGAATTGGGAATACACCACGTGCAAGCCGGACCACGGACTCGAACCGGGTACTATAGCTAATGAGTCAACCTATATGGACCGACCACGGACTCGAACCGGGTGCTGTAGCCAAAGGTCGGGCACGGGTGGGCTGGACCACGGACTCTAACCGGTACTATAGCCAAAACCGGATCACGGGTAAGCCGGACCACGGACTCGAACCTGCACGTAGCTAAGCCTCGGACATAAGTAAGCCGGGACCACGGACTCTAACCGGCACCGTAGCTAACGAAAAGCAGGGCATTATGGATACAAGGTCATAAGTTGAGTTACCGACTATCGACTCAAGTCTCTATATCGTCTACAAGGAGCTGACCGTCCGAAACGGCGTCGGAAAAAGTTCTACTGCCCAACGACATCCGAAATCTCGCAAGTTTATGGCAACACTAGTCTAAGCCTAGACTAAGGCCAAACATACTTCAAATCAATATTATCATATACACCACAAGATATGGATATTCAATAATATCAAGAGACATGTTGTCATAATCCAACACTTTCCCGAAATAAGGTCTAAGGCGGAACTATAGAAATTTAGCATGCTCAACACCCAAACCCCTCCATACTCAAGCAAATCAATAAACAAATGCCTAAACATGCTCAATCTCACGAGAGAAAGCCATAGCCTACCCGAAAGCCGACCACGCGTGCTCCAACTCACGGTACCGCATCTTTTCCCTCCGAACGGTCTCCGAATGCTTTCCCACTAACAAAAGGTTAATCACCTCGTCATTACGAATATATTGACACTAAAATTGTAGTTTTTGGAGACGGACCCAAAATCGGGTCTAAAACGGGATTGTGGGGCCCACAATTGGAATCTCAAAATCGAATCCGTGGAAACGTTCCAAATACCTTACTAAATTAATACCCCAAAATTTTAGCACAAACAGATACCTAAAACACAGTAAATCAGCCACAACAATTAAAATGGGCAGCCCATTAATCACCAATTTCTGGAAAACGAGACCCTTTCAACCCAAACAGATTATACCACGACGATCCTTGCGAAAAACTCTACAAGTTAGCCTCAAGAATGACTCAAAACGGACCTAAGATGATCAAGATCTCACATTTCAAAATTCAACAACAATTCAATCCGAAAGTCATCCTAGCAGTGGCTAAATTTGATTCCTTACCTCAAACGAAGCCTCCTCTCGCGTTTCCGAGATCACCGCTAGATTCCCCACGAAATTCTCTTGAACTTAGCCTCTTGAAGCACCTAATTTGGACTCAAAATGAAGGAGAAATCTTATGTTGAAGTTGAGGAAAAAAACTTGGACGAACTTGTTCTTAAATCTGGAATTCCAGCCGCTGCCACGTGCCGTCACGTGGCTCTGCCACGTCACCGCCGCGTCAAAATTCTACAACCCTTCAAACTTAAATTTCGATATTTCGGACTCGTTCGGAATCGTAAAAATACAAACCATATATGGAATCTAATTGGAAACGATATTTCGGACTCAACGGTGAAGGCGGAATTTCCATTTGGAGATTGCTTCGATGAAAAGTGGGTCCCACACCCAAAGATCGTTTGAGCCAGATTCCACAAATGCCATCTAAAGCCTCGGGAAGCGAACGAAGGGTCGTTCTACACCAAAATTGATCTTCCGAAGCTAACCTAGCTGTCAGAATTTTCATCTGAGCACGACTCCCAAGAAGGTTGACCAAAGTCAACTTTTCAAGTTATAAAAATCTCCAAAACAGGGAAACGGGCCTAAAACCCAAACGAACGACCAGGCGACCGAACGGTCAGTGCCAGCAAGTCATAAATGACTTGGGGTCGCTACAGGAATGCTCTATACGAGGGAAAGAATTCTTTAATTTAAAAATGACCTGAAGGGTCATTACAACAGTTTTCCTATATAAGATCATGATCAAATGTTAAGGACTCAAAATTGTGGTGTTGTTGTAGTTGGCGAGAATGATAAAGATAGTGAGAATGTTGATTACTATGGAATTTTAACAGATGTGATTGAATTGCAATTTATCTCGTATAGAAGGGTGATTTTGTTCTGTTGTAACTGGTTTGATGTGTATGACAAAATAAAAGGAATTAAAAGAGATGAGTATGACTTCGTGAGTGTGAATCCGAGTAGATTTTTGAAAACAAATGAGCCTTTTGTTTTAGCGAACCAAGCATCTCAAGTGTTTTATGCTAGTGATAATTCCAACAAAGGTTGGCATGTAGTGAGGAAGACTCAACCTCGTGATTCCTATGAGATGGGGAAACAAATGGATGATGAAGATGTTGTAGTTGACTTAGAAAGTCCTTCACAAAAGAAACAAAAAACAATAGATCGATGAGGTTAAGTATATTTTCTAAACTAATAGACATGATTTTTTTTATAACTACATTGTCGCACATGATTCTTGTTTGGGAGGAGGCAATCACAAGATTGATTTCTCCTTTTGATTCTTGATAATAACTTACTGTTAAAATTTATATTCTTCATTACTTTGATTCTATCCTTTGGTTCACTGGTTACTATTTGAAATACTAATTATATTCTGTTCTTCTGTTTACAGGATAAAAAGTTTTCTTATAAATACTTTTGTCTCTCTTTGCAGGTTCGATATGAAAACTAAAAATGAGGATGGATCAATTATGAAGAGTACTACCAGATACTCATTTGTTACGCATGGGGCAATTGGAAGAGGAAGAGGACGAGGGCTTAAATCTTTGACATCAAAAGGAAAAGTTTCAACTAAGAGTTCATTATTTGAATGTAGTGATCTTATTATGAAATACATCCAAGAAGTTGAAACAAGTAAGCTTTTGAATGTATGTGGAGTTCTTAATTGCATATATCTACATATCTTCTATGAATTTATCTATGAGTGTTACTTTTCTACAGGTGCTATTGAGAAGGGACGACAACAACAACTTACCAATGTCCCAATGTCTTCTAGTCATGAAAAGAGAGCAATAAATGAGAAGTCCAATATGTCTCTTGAGAAAGAGTATATGCAAGTTAATACTTCATTTCATTCATCTACTAAGCAAGATAAGCAATACATCCATGATGTTGAAACAAGTATGTGTTTTCATGACTTGTGCTCTTTTTGCTAATTTTATCCATATTCCTTGTAATGTCAAGTCTCACGAGTTGAGGCCTTATTTTTTGTCTAATTAATTTGCATTCAATACAATAGTTTTTCAAATATTCACAGTGAAATTGAATTCAAATAATAGTGAATTGTTTTCTGCAGGTGCTATTGGTAAGGGACGAGGAGCTGGACATAAAACCTCCATCATGTCTTCTAGTCAAGTTCCTACTCCCTTTCGTTCATTTGCTAATCAAATAAAGAAATATACCAAAGAAGTTGAAACAAGTATGTTTTTTAAAATTTCTGTTTCTTATTCCATATATAACAAAAAATAAACATCTAGATCTTTTTGCTCATCTTAGGAGTTTCTAAAAATATTGTGAAATCTAGTCAAGGATTGCCATCAATCAATAAAAATACCCTAGTCCTTGAGAAAGAGAACACACAAGCCAAATCCCCTAGTTCTATTGATCAAGTTATGTAGCCTTCCCAAACAACTGAAACAGGTATGAAAATTTACGAATCCATGCACTATCTGTAAAATTAAATTTTATTGCAACAGTTCTACTAAATTATACAATTATAGGATCATCTAATCCTAGAAAGGTAAAAAGAGTTCGAGGGAGTAATAAGTGTAAAGAAGTTGCATCACTTGAAGCCGGAAAGATGCTGAAAGTAACATTTTACAATAATCAAATGGTTGGAACAAATAGCAATCTATTTTCAAGGCACTTGGGAAAAGTTATTTGTGACTGTAATATGTGTCCACTGGGAGTATCATAGTGGAGTGACATTAAGCAACAAAAATTAGATCACATGTGGGCAACTATTACGGTACCAATTTTTAATTACATCATCATTGTCTTTATATTCTGGTTTTTTGTGATGTCTATTAATTATTACCTAAATATAATCAACTAATCATAAATATAAAACGAAGGATATATACTAAGAAGACTACACTAGTGAATTACAACCATTAATACATACTTTTGTATATTGACCGACAATGTTCACTCTCCTTTTTTATTTAACCTCACATTTTAATTATTGTAGGATAAATTTGAGAGTGTTGACTTGAATGATCATTGTGACCATATATTTGGATGGATGAATGAGTTATGGAACAAATGGAGAGGATACTTGCATGCTACTTCTGTGGAAATAAGCCAATTGTTCAGGCTCTTAAGAATATAATAAAGGGAGCAGAAAATAAGGAATGGGAGTGGTTAGTTAAGGAACATTTTTGTTCTAAAAGTTTTCAGGTATGCTTAGTGATCTAATAGTCTATATTTTCGAAGCATCCATTTTGCAACTCAACGTGATATTTACATGTGTGACTTATTTTTTAACTTGGTAAATTTTCTTAGATATTATTAAAGTTTTACCTAACAATACAGGTGAGGAGCAATAGAAATGCAGAAAATCGAGCTAAGTTAAAGATGTATCATCATATTGGTAGCAAGCCTATTAGAGAGATTATTTATCAGCAGGTATTATCGAAAAATTACTTTCCTAAAGAAAATATTTAAGAAGTGTTATTTGACATGTTTTCTCTTTGATGCAAAGGGCGGAAAAGATGGCAATCCGTCAAATTTGGCAACTATTTTCTTTGAGACTCTTAAGAAAGATAACATGCTTGTTGAACCAGAAGCAATTGAAAAACATGTGTTTTTGATAAATTCAATATGTAAATTACTTCAAATTATCATGGGATCTATTGAAATGTACTTGTATATAACTTGTAGGATCAAATAGAAGAAATGCTAAAAGTTGAGCCATCTCTGCCTAGCATAGAGATTGTAGAAAAGTGTTGTGGACCTCGAACTCGTAGCCATGCATTTGGCTTTGGTGGTGGAGTAAAGGCAAAGGACATGAGAGGTGGTACTTCTTCAAAGACTGAATTACTGTCTCAACTACATTCAACTCAAGAGCAAAATAAATCTTTGAATGAGAAAAACAAATCCTTGAATGATCTTTTGTCTACCTTAGAAGATGAGATAAAAGAAATAAGAAAAATGCAAGAATTCTTTACCACTCAACAATCACATAACCCGCATATGACATCACCCGTATCAACTAAATGACCACTGACTTCTTTTGCTGATCAAGTAAGTAACAATTTACCAAACTCTATTTGCGGATAGTTTTTTAAGCAGTTAGTGTATGGCTGAACTCTTATGAAACTAATGAAGAGAGGAATGAACAAATAGCATATCCTTTTTGAAACTAGAAGACGATAGATTGGTAATTGTCATGATTTCCATCAGCTTTTCTATTATTATTGATATGTCTATTTAAAGGAATTCTTCACTTGTGATTATCTTCTCTTAGCTGGTGGTTGTTTGACTTATTTGTGTTATGATTCATGATACATATCAGGTTATTATTTGTTTGTTGGATTGATGATGGAAAACAGTATAGATTTTTGGGGATCTGTCATGAACAAGATACTAAAACTTTTCCCTATGAAGTGGAAAATTTGATGTTTCAACAGAATGATGACCAGTTCCATTTAATAGATTCTAGTAAAGATGCTGATTTGGTTGATAAAACAAGGAAAGATGAACTTCTATATCCATTGCAAGTAGTTGAGAGATAAAATTACTAGCAAGTTTAAAGTGCTCAATTTACGGAACTAACTCTTCATAGTTATACATGCATGATTTGAATTGCAACACTAGTATAGGTTCAAGTCCAACAACAGTTGATTTCCCACTTGTGGCTCTGCAGATAGGATTTGAATTTCAGGGAAATGAAGCCTATTATACATGGAGTTTTACTCCTGACAGCAATCTTCCAATCAACAACTCTTCTCTCCATAAAAGCTATAAAAAAATTAAGTGAAAATGGTACATAGAAACTAGCCTTTAATATATATTATCTCTGTGATGCAAATTTTTCAGGTGTTGCAATGTTTTCTATTTTATCCACTGCTGGTCATAGGGGAGGTAAGCCTGGATTGAGTGATCATACACTAATGCACTCATATTAGCAAGGTCATCTATGAAATTGTAATGATATGAGATGTCGTAACTGATTTCTCTGATGGTTGGGTTCAATTCCTTGAGTTTCTTCTCATACAATGCACAAATTCCATCCATTGCTTGACTTATTTACTCGTAATCCATGAAAGTGTGAGTTGCTCAGTTTTGAGATGTCTGTGTGAGAACAATAGTGTGATTGTTTACCATTTTACGAATGAATAAGGATTGAGCTTGTATTTACTGAAATTTTGAAGCAGTGAATCAGAAACTCTGTTTAGGCAGCTGCAGTGGCGTCTTCGCCTGCAATAGAATTGTTTAAAAGATTACAACCTTCTTAATCTGTGTTGTTTCCATTTTATACAAATACCGTAGCATCCACACATCTTTTTCCTCTGTTTTTTTAGTTTTGTATAACTGTGAATGTTTTTTTATTTTCTGCACAACTATATATAGTGACTGTAGTCTACAGCTTTCTGGGATTTCATTCAGCCTATAATTGTCTGGGATTTAATGCATTTATAATGAATGTAATTTGTAGACATTTTATAAGACTTGGGATACACTATAAAAGTTTTCATACTCTTTTTTCTTAGTTTAAAATTTTCAGCTTTATTGATATGAAAAGAGAACAATTACATCGTGCCTAATGCCCAAATTCAATTAACAAACTAAACAAGATAGGGCCTCCCTTACCATTATCCCAGTTTTGGTGTTACTCTTATTTATAGGATGTTTAATTTGTCACTGTTCACTATCCTTCTTCCTCTTGTATCCAACGCTTTGAGACTCTGTGAATATGCAATTACCATTCTTAATTGCCCTATTTGCTAGGTGATCTACTAGCTGATTTCTTTCCCTTAATATGTGCTAAAAATTATGTTGCTTTCCTTCCAAGCATGTCCTTATTTCCTCCACTACATCTGATATGCTCCATGGTATCGCCCATTCCCCTGTAAGCACTTTTTTCAGTAGCATCGAATATGTTTGGATGATAATGTTATTGAGATTTCTCTGTTTACAATGCTTGCTAGCTTCTAGTAGCGTTTTTGCTTTCGTCACTGTGCTTGTTGCATTCTCAATAGTTACCCCTTCGGCATGTATGATATCCACTCTTTCATCCCTCAAGCAAAAAGCATAGGAACTTAATCCTGGGTTTCCTCTTGAAGCACCATCGGTATTATATTTAATCCATCCTTTTGGGGGACATTCCCATTTAACTTTCTTGGCCACCATTCCCGTGCAATATTCCTCCAACTCTTTGATCATTGCTTCCCATCTACCAGACACATTCATCCATGGTCTTCTTACTTTGATTAATCTATACATGCTTCTGGTAACATTGTGAATTATCCTTGATAATGATAGATCCTTCCCTTCATGTTTTTTCTTGTTTCTTCTTATCCATAGTTCCATATAATAAAGTTTGGAAGTGCTCAAAAATATGGTCGCATATCAGTTTTGCATTGTGCTCCCCACCATTTCATAATGATTTCTCGCAATGAAAGTCCTACTGCATTGATACCTGTAAAAGAAAAGAAGTATGACCAAGTCCTATTAGCACAATTTTTCTTACTCTAAAATACGGTCGCATATCAAAGTTTTCTTACTCATTTTTTGTTGTATGTTCTTGCGGCTTGTTAATATTTTTAGATAACCCTTGGTGAATTTCGGTGTACTTTTGTGAAGATTGAAGCTACAAGTCAAGATGTAAGTATAGAAGATGCATAAGACTATTATTATTTTGCTCGAGATATTGTTAATTTGCTAACCGTATTTTTTTTTGTTAAACAAATATTGAAACTAACACATGCACCATGGGATGTTTACCTTGTTTTATGTATTTATATCAGCCTTTTGTATGGAGATTTACCGTAGAAATCTTATATTTATTGATGAAATTTATATTATTTTTGTGAATTGAAGCTCTAGAAGTACTAATGGTTAGTTAGAGACCAAAATTATTGCTCGTCTCTAAAAGTTCATCCAAGACGAGATAGTTTCTTGTCTCTAAATTTCATCTAGGATGAGACAATGTCTTGTCCCTAAAAGATCATCTAGGACAAGGTGTTGCTAGTCGAGAAAACAATCTAATACGACGTGATATAGGACAAGATAGTTGGTCGTCCCTAAAGAGTAATCTAGGGCAAGTTCGTTGCTAGTCTCTAAAGGGATTTTAACGACAAGAAAATGACTAGTTTTCAAAGAAGAAAATCCTCTTTTTGGGACGAGATATACAGTCTTCAAAAGTATTTTGGAGACTAGAATTAATCCCGTCTCTAAACTCATTCAGCGACCAGTGAAAGGAACTCGTCCCAATTGACCTTTAGCGAAGAAGCATTCTAGGACAGGTGGCGACCAGCATTTTTCCGTCTCAATAGACTATTTGAGACCAGATTTGAACTTTTTAGGACCATATTTCCCTTCCTTAGAGGTTGTTTTTCTTTTAGTGACTGTATTGTCAAATGACTATTAGTAATATGCTAAAGTGGCAACATCGATTGAAACTTGAAGAAACAATAAAAGGTTAACGGGTATTTCATTGAAAAGTTATTTTAACTTTTCATGGTGTCGCACAATGAAGAAGTAGGGAACCATTTTTTCATTGAACCATGATCGCTTGACACACATGGTATGAAATACGTGCTACGATTGGTCTCATTCTTTTGCCCCTAACTCTATCACTCTCATTTGATACCCTATTTTTAGTAATGGCATACGGAAGATTTTCTTTATAAATAATATCGACATTTAAGTAAGTGTATAAATGAATAATCAATGCAACGATATCAAATTTTAGAAAAATACACTTTAAAAATATTACTAAATACTTTTTTTTATTTTTATATATAAGGTATTAAACAATTACTCAAAAAACTCAACATCCATTTGATTATATGAGTTGGGCTCAATTAATTAACTAGACAATAATTATGTGGAAATCATCCATCTCACAAGAAAAAAAATCATGACTCACACCTCTGTTGGATTTATCCTACATCACTAAAATAATGAGCCTCAAATACTTATAGAGATTACAATCACTTGGAACCTACAAACTAACTCTAATTTCTATCTCGACAATCAACATAGACGGTTGAACCCTATTCAAGTTAACCCTAATTTGAAGTTCATAGTATATACGACATTTGTTTCTTAAACAATGCTTCTAGAAAAACAGTAAGGTACAACTTAATTCAACTTCCTAATACATGATGACTAGAAAAGAAGATTGTAAGACGTATGACTACGAAACAAATTCTTCAATAGCCAGTCAGAAGTCTCTCAAATGTACTCTTTCTTGTTTACTTAAATTTACTTTTTCCTCTCAGTATAAGTCTGTGAGTATCTTTTGGAGGACCTATATACAGGTAGTCTCTTGTTGTACTTCCCATTTCAACATTAACTTGTAACGACTCGTTAGGTCATTTTGAAAACTAGACCTATTTCTTTCATAAAAAAATAATTTTGTAAATCTTAAATGAGAATTTGAATTATTTATTTAACTACAGTTATTTAGTTGACGGGTTATTAAGTGATTAATTTTTATTAGTTGGTGGTTAATGAGTCAAGCCCATAATTTATTTAATACCCTAACCACAGGGCCCATGTGTAGGAAGAAATTAATGGAATTTAAAATTTATTTATTTATTAGTTCATAATTGTTTGCCCTAAATAATTGAAAGACTAGGTGACAATACTTACCGTGCAGCGAACTACGAACCATGACTTGATATTTTTCAAGTAAAAATCTATCAAATATTCCTTTCTTATTCGTATATATTAGTGTAAAGGAGTATGAACATTAATTATTATTAAAGGGATAAAGTGGAAACAAATGATGTAATATTAGCAACTTAGGGTTAGATATTGTTGTTGCAATGTGATAGTGGGGGAGGAGACCTTGTCTGCAGTCATTGGTAACTATTACCAAATGATTGAGATGATAATTTAGATTAGAAAAATGGTAGTATAATGACTAGAGGGTAGGATGATGGATACTTAAATATCTGTCAAGTTACTGGTTTTGTGACTTCATTAAATTGATTTCCGTTTCTTTTTTTTTTCTTTTTATGATTATTGTATAAAAGTTCAAGTTTTAATAATAATTGGTATAGATAATTAAATATTAGGTGCATTGTATTTTATGAATATCACTGTATTTATAGTAATATGAGTGTCTAGACACTCCTTTACTTATCAATTATGCATAGTTGATAGATTGGAAATGTTAGAGGCATTGAAGAAAGAAAAATATTGGTAAATTATCTTGCTTGACTTTGGTTCTTCGGTGGAGATAGATTATGATTTGTTCTATATGATAGAGAAACTCTCAATAGAGATTGCTAGTCATTGAGTAATGTTGTGAAATTTTGTATATACTTAATTATTGTGAAATCCATAATCTTGAACTTGATCTATTAAAGTGATATCTTGAATAAAGAAGACTCAATGAAATATTGTCAATAAATTAGAAAGTGATGAATTAACTATATTGTTGGATCGGGTGCCATGATTCAGCACGATATATTTGGATCAGGTGGCACGAGTTGGCACGATATTGTTAGATCGGGTACCATGATTTAGAACGACATATTTGGATCGGGTGGCACGAGCTGGCACGATATTGTTAGATCGGGTGTCACGTTCAAGAACGATAACATTAAAAAAACATATTAAAATAATTTAATATACTTATTCTCAAAGAATCTATTTACCAAAAGAGCGTGGAGAAGAGGTTTGAGTCCTCATGTGTGTTCTTAATATTGTTGACTAATTATGTAGTTTCTTCAAGATAAGACAACACTGCTTAATTTTGAAATATAGTGAGGTGGTGAACCAAGAAGAAAGAAAGTGTAAACCTCTGGTGCTCTCCGATTGTAACAACCGATTTCCGTCGTTATAGAAATAGCCAACGAGGAATAATTTTGGGCCGGAAAACTTTTTCGTAGTAAATTTGGATTTCCCAACCTAGTTCAGATTTGGATGAAACCGGAGTCAGTGAGGTCTAGGAATATCTGGTCGCAATTAGGAGATTTAATTATGCTTTAAATTACATGACTATATAGCCAAAATGTTAAGGAAGTCGTACAACTTTACGAAATTGAATTCAGGTGAGTAGAACTCACAAAATTGATCTTGGCGTGAACGGGTAGTTTCTGAGTTTCGTTGGTTGAAGGTCTGTTGTGAAATTGGGTCTTGGAATTATTAATTTTTCATACTGTTCTGTGCAAGCCGCTATGGCGGGAATTTTGCCGCCAAGGTGGGCCTGCTGCAGCGAGACTAGCCGCCGTGGCGGGACATACGCGACCTAAAGTCGAAAATAAACCCCAAAAATATTTTATTTTGCAATTTTCGAACTTGAGAGCTAAGGACCGAACCCAGGAGACTTCTTGATAGTTTTCAACCATTCTTGATGCTAAATATAAGGTTTTAACTCCTGGAATCCATTTTTTGATCCGTATAACGTAATCTAATGGGTAATTATCAACGGGAGATGTTTTGATCTGGAATTTATGGTGAAAACAACCCTTATTGGGATATTGGGATCAAGGGTTTGATCTAGGATTGATAGGATTGTTAGTAATTCGGTTAATTAGTTATCGTTTATTGATTCCCGTGTTATATTTATTGTTTGTAGACCAAGAACAAGAGGAACGAATCCGGAAAGGGAAGAATCAAGTTTCTTAGGGGATTCAAGTTTGTTTGAGGTAGGTGATGATTGTGATTCTATAATTGTGTGATATATGTTTGTTCTTGCTTCATTATAATACATGTATATATGCGAATGCTGCATTATTGAGCACACTAATTGGAGATGAGGATAGATGAATGATGAATGCCATGAATCATGACTTGATTGTATGATTATGAAAATGTACTTGTGATTGAGATTATGGCTTGTTGAATGGATCGGGTGTGGCGTTTCAACACTCTAACTTGGATCACCTGCCATGTTATGGCATAAATATGGGATCGGTTGCCACATTTCGGCATAAACATTAGATCGGGTACCACGTTTCGGTATGCTAACTGTTTGGGCTTGGGTTCCAAGAAAGGACCATTTACTTGACATAACTGTATAATTGAGACTTGTGAAATGTTCCGCTATTCTTGAATGTTGTTGATATGGTATATATTCGGTATATGCATGTTGGTATATGTTGTATTTACTTATGTATGTTGCGCTTAATGGGATAGTCGCGTGATCCTACCAGTACACTATGATTGTGTATTGATACTGTACTTGTTCTTTCTTTGTTGAGTACAGGGCATCTTCAGACGGCTATTGACAGACCCCGCTTAGAAGATCAGTGATCGTTCAAATTCAAGGGAGAGCCAGTTCTTCTAGGCTACCATGAGTTCTCTTTTTGCTCAGTCCATTTCATTGAAACATAGACTTTCTAGTTAGTTATTAGTTCATTAGGTTGGGGTTGTAACCCTTCTTGTTTAAATTTATGGATCTTGTTAGAGTTTAGGTACATTGACTTTCAGGTTCTAGGTGTTACTTCCGCATTGTTTATTTGTTAGACTTTATGGGAACTCCCTATTTTTGTTCTTTTCTTAGCATTAAACTTGCTTCCGTAACTTAAATGCCTTAGTATTTTGATGAAAATTGATTAGCTAATTTGTATTAAATGTTCTACCACCAGAGGGTTAGTGTGGGTGCCAATCAAGACGGTCTGGGTCATGACAAATTTCGTATCAGAGCATAGGTTCGTTGATCTCGATTTACCAAAACTAGTCTAGTAGAGTCTTGCGAAATGGTACGGAGACGTCTGTATTTTTCTTCAAGAGGCTATAGGACTTTAGGAAATCTCTATGTTTTTTCTTGTCTTCTTTCATGTTATAACTTTATTTCAGTTGGTGTCTGGCGATTCAAATTAGTATCTTATTTCCTTCAGTCTTTTGTTTGCAGATGGTTAACACTAGATTTAACAGCGTCAAACCCGTAGCTCCCGTCAATGCTCCAATTGAGGAATCTATAGCAAGAGGTCTCGATCAAGGCAGGAGTAGAGGAAGAGCTAGGGGTAAAGGCCGATGAAGTGTGGCGCCTACTAGGGATGGAGCACCGGTTGGAGATGCCCCCAGAAATGAGGTCCATCCTGCTCACCATGAAGAGGTAGAGGAGAATATCGAGGTTGAGGATGAGGAGAATGTTGGACAAGAAGAAGAGGTGCAGGCTAAGACTACATGTATTCCTCCCATAGACCAAGTGTTTGCTCAGCAGATCATGTCATTCTTGAAAGGGTTGGTTGGTCCTGGAGTGCTTCCCTCTGTTCAAGCAACTCAAGCTCCCACCAATCCTCTTATTTCTATCACTATCCCCAAGGTGGGTTGAATTGGAGGTACTGAAGCTTTTTTCCATCCTTTGTTGGGTTTTGTTATGACTGGTAATGAGCATGAAATATTGACTAAGTTTTTGAAGCTAAACTCTCATATATTTCTTGGCTCTGAGAGTGAGGATGCTTATGAGTTCATCTTAGATTGCTATGAAAGGGTTCATAAGTTGGGAATTGTCCATCAACATGGGGTTGAGTTTGTGACTTTTCAGTTTCAAGGTGAGGCTAAGCAGTGGTGGAAAGCTTATGTGGAGTGCAGATTTTCAAATTTACACCCCCTCTCTTGGACCCAGTTTCATGCTCTGTTCTTAGAAAAGTATGTGCCCTGAACTTTGAGAGATCGTAAGAAAGATGAGTTCATAGATTTGGAGGAAGGTAGTATGTCTGTGGCTGCTTATGAGGCCAAGTTCCATGCTTTGTCTAGATATGATATTCAATTGGTGACTACTGAGGAAGAGAGAATCTGTTTATTTATTAAGGGACTAAATTCTGAGTTGCAAGTATTATATGTTCACATGGCCTCTACAGGGAGGAGCTTTAATGAGGTAGCAAACTTTGTTAAGAAAGTGGAAGGGCTGAGGCAAGATGGTCAGGCTAAGGCATTGGCTAAAAAGGCCAAGAACTCGTGTAACTTTCAAGGTTCTTACTCCAAGGGGTCAAGGAGGCCAACACTTGCAGCCAGGCCAATCCAGTCCACTATGCTCGCCTCTACAGGTAATTACTCGAGAACTCCACCTCATAATTTGATTCAAGATAGCGAGGGAGTCGCACCTTCAGTGGGCAACAAGCTATCTTTTGATCGTACATGTTACAATTGTGAAGAACTTGGGCATATGAGGAGAGATTGTCCCATCAGCGCATGATGGATTCCGTGCAGTAACATTCTAGAGCAGTGGTACCTGCGGGGAATGGTAATAATGGTCGAGGACATCCATAAAATGGGCGAGAAGGTAATTAACGAAATCGTCGAAGTAGAGAAAATGGTAGCGCAGGCAGGGGTAACGTGTAACCAGGCAGGGAAGTCACTTGATATGGTGATAAGGCTCAGTGTTACGCCTTTCTAGGCAAAAATGAGGCAGAGGCATCAGACGAAGTGATCACAAGTACTATTTTTGTGTGTGAACGGATGGCTAATGTGTTATTTGATCTAGGTTCTACTTATTCTTATGTCACCATGCGATTTGCCTTAGAGTTTGATTTGATTTGTGATATACTTGATTCCCCTATCTATGTTTCTACCCCAGTTGGAGAGTCGGTCATAGTCACCCATGTCTATCGTCCTTGTCCTATTTTATTTATGGGTTTTCAGACTTAGATTGATTTGGTGATTTTGAATATGATTGACTTTGATATAATGTTAGGCATGACTTGGTTGTCCCTATATTACACTGTGCTTAATTGTAATATTAAGTCTATCACTCTAGAAATTCCAAGAACGGAAAAATTAGAGTGGAAAGGAGTGTACAAGCCTAAGCAAGCTAGGATCATAGGCTCCATACGGGCTAGGAAACTAGTAGTGCAGGGTTGTTTAGCTTATTTGGTTCATATTCGGGATGTTGAGGTTGAGTCTCCATCTATTTAGTCTATTCCTGTGGTGTCAGAATTTAGAGAAATGTTTCCTAATGACTTGTCTGGTATGCCTCCCAATAGGGATATAGATTTCTGCATTGATTTGGAACTTGGTACCCACCCCATTTCTATTCCTCCATATCGCATTGGTCCAACAGAATAAAGAGAGCTTAAGGCTCAAATACAAGAGCTTTTTGACAAAGGACTTATTTGTCCTAGTGCTTCCCCATGGGGTCTTCTAGTTTTTTTTTTGTTAAGAAAAAGGATGGTAGTATGAGAATGTCTATAGACTATTGTCAATTGAATAGGGTCACCATTCGGAACAAGTATCCACTGCCTCGAATGGATGATCTTTTTGACCAATTGCAAGGTGCATCAGTTTTCTCTAAAATTGATCTAAGGTCTAGTTACCATCAATTAAAAATTAGGCCTGAAGATGTGCCCAAAACGACGTTTAGAACCTGCTATGGGCACTATGAGTTCCTAGTTATGTCATTTGGGTTGACTAATGCACCGACAACCTTTATGAGTTTGACGAATGGTGTGTTTAAGCCATTTCCTGATTCGTTTGTTATAGTCTTTATTGATGATATTTTGGTCTAGTCAAAAAGTGAGGAAGAGCATGTCGACCATCTTCATAGAATTCTGGGTGTTCTTCAAAAACAAAGGTTATATGCAAAATTTTCTAAGTGTGCATTTTGGTTGACTTCGGTTGCATTTTTGGGACATGTAGTTTCGAAAGAAGGGGTAATGGTAGATCCCCAAAATATTGAAGCGGTTAAGAATTGGGTTCGACCAAGTTCTGTGACTGAAATTAAGAGTTTTGTGTGTCCTCCCAGTTACTACTGTCGATTTGAGAAGAACTTTGCTTCTATTACCACTCACTTGACAAATTTGATCAAAAAGGAGATACCATTTCAATGGACTGAAAAATGTGGGGAGAGCTTCCAAAAGCTCAAGACTCTCTTGACCACCACACCGATTCTAGGATTACTGGTAGACGATAAAGATTTTATTGTTTATTGTGATGCTTCACATTTTGGTTTGGGTGCTGTGTTGATGCAGGATAAGAATGTTAAAGCTTATGCATCGCATCAATTGAAGGTGCATGAGAGGAATTACCCAACACATGATTTGGAGTTGGCAGTGGTAGTATTTGCTCTTAAGATCTGGCAACATTATCTTTATGTATTAAGTGTGAGGTGTTTACTAATCATCGTAGTTTGCAGCATGTGTTCACTCAAAAGGATCTAACTTTGAGACAAGGAAAGTGGATGGAACTACTCAAGGATTATGATGTGACCATTCAATACCATCCAGGTATGGCTAATGTTTTGGCATACGCTTGAGTCGAAAAGCAGTGAGTATGGGTAGTCTAGCTTGCTTGAGTGTATCTAAGCAACCTTTGGCTCAGGAAATTCAGATCTTGGAGTCTAAGTTCATGCATTTAGGCATCTCAGAGAAAGGTGGGGTGTTAGGTAGCATTGAAGTAAGGATACGTTTATTGAGTAGATCAGGGCCAAACTATTTGAGGATGAAAATTTAAAGGAACTCAAGAAGAAGACTGCGAGTTGTAAGGTACAAGAGACCACTCTTGATGCGGAAGGTGTGCTCAGTTTTAAGGGAAGGATTTGTGTTCCTTGAGTTGATGACTTTATTCAGAAATTATTGATAGAATCTCATGGTTTGAGATATTCCATTCATCCGGGTGTGACCAAGATGTACCAAGAATTGAAGTGAATTTATTGGTTGTCGGGCATGAAGAAAGATATAGCAGAGTTTGTGGCTAAATGTCAAAATTGCCAACAAGTAAAGTATGAACATCAAAGGCCTGGAGGTTTTCTTCAAAGAATACCAATTCCGAAATGGAAGTGGGAAATGATACTGTGGATTTCGTGGTTGATCTTTCCAAGACTTTGGGGAAGTTTGATTCTATTTGGGTAGTGGTTGATAGATTGACTAAATCAGCCCATTTTATTCCGATAAGAGTAGATTATAATGCTGAACAATTGGCTAAAGTATATGTGAAAGAGATAGTGAGGTTGCATGAGGTGCCCCTTTCTATCATCTCAGACCGTGGTACCCAATTCATATCCAAGTTTTGGAGGAAGTTACATGATGAATTGGGAACACAACTCAATCTTAGTACAACCTTCCATCCACAGATGGACGGGCAGTCAGAGAGGATTATTCTAGTGTTAGAAGACACGTTGAGGATATGTGTGATTGATTTTGGAGGACATTAGGATAAGTTCTTACCTTTGTGTGAATTATCCTATTATAATAGTTATCAGTCCAGCATTGATATGACACCATATTAGGCACTTTATGGGAAGGGATGTAGATCACCTATAGGATGGTTTGAGGCTGGAGATGTGAAATCTTTTGGGGTTGATTTAGTGAAGGATGCTCAAGATAAGGTGAAGAGTATCCAAGCTAACTTTTAGCTGGCCAAAGTAGACAGAAGAAGTATACAGATCATAATGTAAGAGATATGCCATTTCAGACTGCTGAGAATGTTCTTCTTAATGTATCACTAATTAAAAGGGTGTTGGGATTTAGCAAGAAGGGCAATCTAAGTCCGCGATACATTGGTTTCTTTGAGGTTCTTGAATGTGTAGGGTCTGTGGCCTATAGATTGGCTTTACCTCCTAACCAATCGGGAGTTCCTCCGGTATTTCATATGTCCATATTAAAGAAATATCATGGTAACAGAGATTACATAATTAAGTGGGACTCAGTTGTGTTAGACAAGGACTTACAATACGAGGAGGAACTGATCGTAATCCTTGATCGTGATGTGCGTAAACTGAGGACCAAGGAGATCAAGTTCGTGAAATTTCACTCGAAGCATCGACTAGTTGAGAAAGCTACATGGGAAACCGAGAGGGACCTGCGAGAAAAGTATCCCCAGTTGTTCGTCCATTCAGGTACTTCTTTATTCTTCCTTAGCTTATTTTCCTAAGTTTGTCACTCGGGGATGAGTGATGTGTAAATTGGTATCTATTGTAACAACCGGTTCCCGTCATTATAGAAAAAGCCAATAGGGAAAGATTTTGGGCCGAAAAACTTTTTCGTAATAACTTGGGATTTCCCAACCTAGTTAGATTTGGATGAAATCAGAGTCAATGAGGGCTAGGGATATATGGTAGCGATTGGGTGATTTAATTATCATTTTAATTACATGACTAGATAGCAAAGACGTTAATAAAATCATACGATTTTACGGAATTGAATTTGGGTGAGTAGAACTCTCGAAACTGATCTTGGCGTAAACGGGTAGTTTTTACGTGTTGTTGATTGAAGGTTTGTTGTGAAATGGGATCTTGGAATTATTAATTTTGTTAACTTTTCCATGCAAACCGCTATGGCAGGGATTTCTGCCGCTAGAGCGGGGCCGCTGCAGCGGGACTAGCCGTCGTGGTGGGAAAGAAGCGACTTAAAGTCGAAAATAAACCCCAAAAATATTTTATTCTGCAATTTTCAAACTTGAGAGCTAGGGAATAAACCCAAGAGACTTCTTGACAGTTTTCCACCATTCTTGAGGTTATAGGTAAGGTTTTAACTCCCCGAATCTATTTTTTGATTCGTAGAACATAATCTAATGGGTAATTATCGATGGGGAGTGGTTTTGATATGAAATTTATGGTGGAAATCACCCTAATTGGGATATTGGGATCAACGGTTGATAGGATTGTTAGTAATTCGGGTAATTAGTTATCGTTTATTGATTCTCGTGTTATAATTATTATTTGTAGACCAAAACCAAGTGGAACGAATTCGAAACGGGAAGAATCAAGTTACTTAGGGGATTCAAGCTTTGTTCGAGGCAGGTGATGGTTGTGATTCTTTGATTGTGTGATGTATGTTTGTTCTTGTTTCATTATAATATATGTATGTATGTGAATGTTGCATTATTGATCACACTAATTATTAATGAGGATAGATGAATGATAAATGTCATGAATCATGACTTGATTGCATGATTATGAGAATGTACTTGTGATTGTGACTGTGGGTTGTTGAATGGATCGGGTGTTGCGTTTTGACACACTAACTTGGATCAGTTGCCAGGTTCTGGCATAAATATGGGATCGGTTGCCACGTTACGACATAAACATTAGATTGGGTCCCACGTTTTGGTATGCTAACTGTTTGAGCATGGGTTCCGTTAGAGGACCATTTACTTGAGATAACTGTATAATTGAGACTTGTGCAATGCTCCATTGGTCTTGAATGTTGTTGATATCGTATGTATTCCGTATATTCATGTTGCTATATGTTGTATTTACTTATGTATGTTGCAGTTAGTGGGATAGTCATGTGATTCTACCAGTACACTGCGGTTGTGTATTAATTCATAAATGTTGATAATATTGTATATGTTTGGTATATAAATGTGATTATAATGTTGTATTGACTTGCTTACGTTACACTTAGTGGGATAGCCGTGTGATGTTACCAGTACACTGTGGTTGTGTACAATTACTACACTTGCTCTTTCTTTGTTGATTACAGGGGATCTTCAGGTAGCTATTGACAGACCTCGCTTAGAAGATCAATGATCGTCGTTTGAATTCAAGGGTGAGCTAGTTCTTCCAGGCTGTCATGAGTTCTCTTTCCGTCTATGTCCACATTCAGACTTAGACTTTCTAGTTAGTTGTTAGTTCATTAGTTTGGTGTTATATCCCTTCCTGTGTAGACTTGTTGAACTTTAAATGTTCTGGTATATTAACTTTTAGGTTCTAGGAGTATTTTTCGCATTGTTTAGTTGTTAGATCTTTTGGAAGTTTATGGGAACTTCAGTCTTTAGCTATTTAACTTGTTTCTGTAACTTAAATGCTTTAGTTTTTGGTTTAATTGTTTGGTTTGGGTTGTAGTAGTGGTTCTCCCACCAGAGGGTTAATGTGGGTCCCAATCACGACGGTCTGGATCATGACAAAGAAGCAGTGAACCATTTTTTCATTGAACCATTGATTGCTCGCACGTGATATGAACTCCCTAATTGAGTTTTTCTCTCTTCATTTAAAGGAGATACGTTTTGTATTTTATCCATGAAATATAATACCTCAACCTTATAAGATGTGAATCAAAACTACGAGGCCAAACATTTTCAAATCTTTGTTTGTGGTGATTTGGGGGTGGAGTGGAGTTGTAAGCGCTTATGGTGAAAAATATAGTGTTTAATTTTTTTTTCCATGAATTATGGCATCACAAATCAAATATAAATTTTAGATATATACTATTTTTAAAGAAATTTGGTCAACTTTTATATTTTCTGACAAACTTTAATTATAAGAATTTGATATATTGTTTATCCCATAGGTATCCAAATGTTCTATTGTATGTACATACCATAATACAATAACTAGAAAGTTTATAATTAATTTACCATATTTATCATGTAGTGTTTTTGATTTCTTAGAATTAATGTTTAGATTAGATCATCTTATATTTAGTTTAAGACATTGGTTAATAACTATGCCTTTCATTGTATTTTATTAATAATTAATTAAAACTATTAGTGAAATATGACAAAAATTATGGTAATCTCCACTAGAAACAACTATTCATTATAAATTTGTGAAAGATGCAACTCATTTCAATTTTTTCCATTTCAGACTTTCTTGTGAAAGGTATGAGTGTTTTCATTTAAATATCCTCCTCTCTTTTTATGAACAGTAGAATTACAATAATTTTTATATGTACACACACATCTATTTATATAGATCTTTCCTCTTAAAATCAGCAAAATATATTAGTTATTTGTGATTTTTTATCAGGCCATCAAAATTCATTTAGAAAATGAATTTATCCATGGGTACAAGCAACAATGTTCAAGGTAAATTCTTCAACACTAGGTTTTAAAATTATTGTAGGCTTCATTTTCTATATTATAAAATTCTTATAAGTTGTGGAACTGATGTTATGATTTCATTATGTGGTATTGTATTCTAATTTATTAATTATGAAATATTAAAAATTATTTAACTATTTTTTAAAAAGAAACATATGTCTAACAAAATTTGGTCAACTAGGTGAGATTGCAGTTCTAAGGGTTTAAGATTTCTTGATGGGTGATGATAATAGTCTCTTTCCCCTTTTAAATGAAAATGAATCTTCAAATCTTAAATCGTCAACCAAAAATTATTATATAGAGATGAGTAAATTTTAATCAAATCATGTAATTCAACTCTCTGGATTTAAAAAATGATACCCTCTTCACCCTTTGAATGATAAGGAACCTTGGATCTTAAATTTTAAAGTTATTGTATAGAAAAGATAAAATTTAATTTAACAATCTTAATATTTTGAGATAAGAAAAATAATACTTTTTAGAATTAGCAAATCAGATGGTTTTACAAAAAAATTAAATATCATATCACCTATAGCTATGTAACATTCAAAGTTATGTTTTTTACATTTAAAATAATCATCAATATAAGATTTTTAAAAATAATTTGATTAATTTCTAAGTATAACGTGAAAACAAAATAAACGTTTTCCAAAAAATAAATGTGTTGCACAAAATTGACTAGTTTAGAAGAATCTAACATTAGCAAGAAATTTTAAATTATTCAAAAGGTATATATGTTGCAATTCATACTAATAGTAATTGAGACAACTTATATGCGTTAATATATATATAATTCATTTTTTTCTATTGATTATTTATGATCAAGTGGTTTATTACTAGTAAAAAATTATTCACATTTAATATTTATAATAAATTAAAATGATTATTAAATTTCAAACCCAAAATATTAAGGGGATTAAATGAAATCAATATACTTTATATAAAAAGCAATGCAACAATAATTATGCGTGATATTCCACAATAATATTTTTAACATAAGATATCCTCCATGACAATCATATATTAATCATGAATTAAAATAAAAAAAATCTAAAATAAAAGGTGCTGCTTATATGTTTTTCTTTAATTTTCATATATGCAGTTTTATTATTGAAGATTTTTGCTCATCTTGTATATCATCATAGGCTATAGTAAACTATATGATATATTCATTATTATTTTTTTATTGAGGTTTGATCAATGCTTAGCCCCTCTCTTTTTTTTACTAAATAATTAGATGCATGTACATTGACATGATAAATTTAATCTAAAAGTGATTAATATATCTTCTAATTTGTAGTATTTCACGATTATTGTTGCCAAGGCTTCTTATGTTTTTTTCTTTCTCTAAACTAGTCAAGTTTTAACATTTTATATAAGTTCTTGACAAACAATCTTATACTATGAAATGATATAGGCCAAACAATAAAACAATCAATTAATTGTCCAATTGCTAAATTTGTTAGATTTTTCACTAGATCTTCATTTATTTATCATAAAAAAGTTGTAAAGAGCATAAACAACAAGATTATCATTTCATATTCTAAAATCGTATGATTAAAGAGTTTAATGTTTTGCTAAATATGAAATATCATGATTGTTTGAAATTTTATGATAACTTATCATTTTTTCAACTTTTATTTTAATGATTTTATAATCATATCCGACGATTCAGATGGAGATGATTCATCAAAACTCATGGATTAATAGGTGTTGCTGACAATGAGGTTAGTATGTTGAAGAATTTACTTATATATTATCACTTGATATCTTAATATTAACATAGTCTTATTTGAAAAATATGTGTGCATAGTATAATTTACATAATAATTGTGTGATAGTTAAGTGAATGAAATGGGTCTACATTTGACTTTTGAGTGTTTAGATTAAGGAGTCTCAACAATAGTTTGAAAAAGATAAAAATATTTTATACTTACTTTTATAGACATTGATCCATCGATTTGTCGAGTTTAGGCAAGAAGTTGATCAAGAAATCACAAGTCATTTAACCAAGACTTTGCAACCTGTAGAATCGCATCAGCTTGCATCATCGTCAAGGTAATTGTTTCTTGCATGTTTAAAAATAATTAATTTTAATTTATTATCATATTTTAAATTGTTATTGTCGTTTTTAATTATTTTGGTACTTTAATTTATTATAGGACAATTCGACTTAAAGATAAATCCACACGAGCACTAGAAAGAGGACCTGTGATATCAAGAGGGAGCAATGCAATCATCCCTAGAAGGCCTTATAGATCCCAATGAATGAGAGCGATTAATGACCCTGAGGTCATAGAAGAAAAGAGGAAGAGAACAACAAAGATGTGTGCATCCTCCAAAAGAAAGAAATCTGCTCCATGAGTTTCTTGAAAAATTCTCTAGATCAGAGAGCTAAAATTATATCATATACTCGTAATGGTTATTAAAGAAATCATTGGTTGTTTTGACAAATGATTATTTATATTTCTCAACTTTTGACTAAATATATTTTTATGTGACTTTAAAGTCCATGGAGGAGTTATTAGTTTAAGTATGTAAATTTTTTGTGTTCTCTTGAACTCGTAAGTAAAATTTTGTGTTTGTGTGTGTTGGTGTTTCTTAATATATATATATATATACCATAGTTGAACTTTTATTGTTATCATCAAATGAAGTTTCAACAAGTACGTTCACACTTATAGTGTCTCCATTTATGTTTAGCCTTATTATTGATATATATATATAAAGAGAAAAATCGGCGAGTTGTGTATCTTGTATTTGCAGTGAAAGTCGTTGATTTTGCTATTTTAACACCATTGCTCCAAAGTCCTTCTTTAAATCACTAGGAAACAATGTTTGATTCTGATAGCATCCAAGGAAGCGCAACTCCATTGAAGGACAAGGATGAAGCTTTAAAAACTCCAAGGAGGCCCATAACAAGATCTCAAACCAAGGAGTTCAATGATAAGCTCAATGGGCTTCAATCGCTGATCCAAAGGTGTCTTATTGGGGAAGAAGAGCTCAAGCCCAAGGAAGAGGAATTGTCCAAATGCTACAATTATTTGGTGGCCCAAATTCAAGCCCAAGATGAGTAATTTTAAGGCTCAATTTTGTGCAAATAAGGTCAAGAAGAGTCCAAGAATCAGCCACAACAAGAGTTGCTTTCTGCTCAAGTTTTGAGAGAAGACTAGTCAAACTTTCCAAGATTGTCAAGATTCTTTTCCTAGTTGGGATTTACCTTATTTCTTTATTTATTTGTAGGATATTAATATTTTCCTTATTCTATTTATGGTCTCCTAAGTACCATAGCTTTCCTAGAAGTACTAAATTTGTTTTTAGTTAGATTACTTTATTTCCTTTCTAGAGTAGGAGTCCTTGTAATTGTCTTTTAGGGTCTTGGACGTTTTTCACCCCTTCTCCTATATATAGGGGTCCTTTTTATTCATTAAAGACAATTGAGATTGATATTAATAATATTTGAAAGAGTTCTTTGAACCTTTGTGACTTGTTCTTTGAGAATTTATCTTTAAACCTTTACTAGTTTCATAGTTTAAGGTATAAAGTATCTTCTTCTTGTGATATCTTTGGTTTCTTTTTGGTATTCTTTAGAAGGTGATTAGTTCTACATACTAATTATTGTCTTTAGTTACTCATAAAGCGGTCAAGATTCGAATCTATTGTTTTGATTCGTTTTCTCAAGTAAAGGCGTTAGATTTCTTCCATAAATCTATACGTTGTTACTTGGATCTTTTCAAGACCTTAGAACATCTAATCCTTGGAAATTCGTGGATCTTTTCTTCGAATTTCCTATATCTTTATTTAGTTTTTTTGTTTCTTTTCTTTGTGCTTCCGCATTCTAATATTCAATTCTCTATTTGTGATCTCCATTAACCTAGCTGTTATCAAGTGGTATCAGAGCGGTTCTATCAAGATTCCGTTCTTGATAAATCTTGGGATTTCATCTTATAGTAGAGCAAAAAAAAAAAAACGTGAACAGTAGCGTAAAAAAATACTATAGCGTGAAAAAAAAAAAAATACAGGAGCGTGAATAGTAGCGTGAAAAAAAAGAAGTTATAACTTGCTCTCTAAGAAATCTGATTACTTGTCCTCCAAGAAATTTGATTACTTGGTACCCAAGAAAGCTTATTACTTGCTATTCAAGAAATTTTATTACTTGCTCTCTAAGTTTTGCATTAATTTGTTTCCAAGCAAGAAGGTAGCAAGAAGAGGGGATTTTAGATCTTGAAGAATAAGGAAAAAAATTTTCTTGTTCTTATAATTCTAAAATAAGTTCCTTTTTATTCGTGTTTTGTTTCAACTAAATCCTACTTGTTCTAGGACTAGTTCTTTACTTTCTTTTTGTACCCCAAGATTCCATACTTTATTACTATGAACTTGATACACGTTTTGGTTTAATTATAAATCTATAAAGTATTCTCGTTCAAAGGTTATTTTGAGTGGAAAAAGCCAAGTGTGGGTGAGTTTAAAAGAGGGTAAAAGCCATATTAAAGTGTGATACTTGATCTTTTTTTTAGATGTCTAATTCAGGTGGTGATGAGGAAAGGGCTCGTTTAGAAGTTGAGGTCAAAGGAAGGAACGACTTCACCTTTCAAGCTATGCACCAGCAATTTGAGAGATGGACCCTTCAATTTCAAGAGATGAGGGATATGATTGTCAAGCAGAATGACACCATAGCTGCAATTAGGAGGGAGAATGATGTTGTACCCCGAAATAATGTTAGACCCCAAGTTAGAAGGAATGTACCCCATATCCCTTTTGTAAATCCTGAATATGATAATGATGATTTTGATATTGAATTTAATCTAGAAAGAAGAGAAAAGAGGGGACAAAGAGGTAGAGTAGAAGATGATAATATAAATAGTATAAAGATGAAGATGCCATCTTTCAAGGGGACAAGGGATCCAGACTTGTACCTTGATTGGGAGAGACGAGTTGAAGCCATCTTTGATTGCCATAACTACTCGAGGGTAAGAAAGTTAAACTTGCCGTTGTTGAGTTTTCTCGATTATGCTGCTTCTTGGTGGAAAAAGCTTGCTAGGGACAGATTGCAAGAGGAGCTACCACCTATTGCTACGTGGGCGAGAGATGAAGAGGGTAATGAGGAAGCGATTTATTCCATCATACTTCCAAAGAGATCTACAGTCTCGCCTTCAACACTTGAAGCAAGGCTCCATGTCGGTGGATGAGTACTTCAAAAGCATGGATATGGCTATGATCCAAGCTAACTGCATGGGAGAAAGAATAGGTATAGTCTTCTGCATAATGGTAAGAAGTATACTCTTGCACCATTATCTCCTTCTCAAGTGTTTGAAGATCAAAAACGATTGAGGGAAACAATGGGAAAACAAAAGGGAGAGGTAAAAAGTGAACTTGAGGGAAAAGAAAAAGGCCAAGAGATAGAAAAAAAGAGAGATGGCCGAGAGAAAGAGAGAGATGGCAGCGATCTAAGTAAAGAGGTAAAAGAGGGTGTGAGTAAAAAAATAAAATGTTTTGGTGAGAGGAAAGAGGCTAAGGAAAAGAAAAATGAAAGCCTTTATATAAAAGCCAAAGAATGTTTGAATGCTAGGAGAGAGGGGCTGCCCATAATACTACTTACTTACAAAGAAGTATTGATTAATTTTGAACAACTAACTCCTTCTTTGCCAAATAGTGTTTCTTCTCTTTTGCAGGAGAATTTTGAAGATGTTTTTCCTGATGACACTCCAAATGGATTGCCACCTTTGAGAGGGATTGAGCACCAAATAGACTTTGTGCCTGGGTCTCAACTTCCTAATAGGCTTGCCTATAGGAGCAATCCTGAAGAGACCAAAGAATTACAAAGGCAAGTTGAAGAATTGCTTGAAAAGGGATTTGTTCGAGAGAGTATGAGCCCATGCTCTGTTCCAGTCCTATTGGTCCCCAAAAAGGATGGAACATGGAGGATGTGTGTAGATTGTCGAGCTATCAACAAGATAACGGTAAAGTATCACCATCCTATCCCTCGTCTTGATGACATGTTGGACCAACTGTATGGTTCCAAAATCTTTTCTAAAATTGATCTAAAGAGTGGTTACCATCAGATTTGTATGAATCCTGGAGATGAATGGAAAACTGCTTTTAAGACCAAATATGGACTATATGAGTGGTTAGTTATGCCCTTTGGCTTGACTAATGCACCAAGCACTTTTATGATACTAATGAATCATGTTTTTAAAGATTTCCATGGAACATTTATTGTGGTGTATTTTGATGACATCTTGATCTTTTCTCAAAATCTGGATGAACACCTAGAGCACTTAAAACAAGTTTTTGAAGTTCTTAGAAATCAGCGTTTATTTGCTAATCTCAAAAAGTGTACTTTCTATGTGGATCGTGTGGTTTTCTTAGGTTTTGTGGTCAGTTCTAAGGGAGTTGAAGTTGTATATGGATTCAACCCCCTTACCCCCCTTGATTTATTGCCTTTGCCTACTAATGACTTTGCTAATCTTGATGGTAAGAAGAAGGCTGATATGACGAAGAAAATTCATGATCAAACAAGGCTTGCAATTGAAAAGAAGAATAAGGAAATTGCATTACGAAGGAATAAGGGCAGAAAATATGTTGTTTTTAAACATGGTGACTTGGTTTGGGTGCATATGAGAAAGGAAAGATTTCCTTCCAAAAGAAAGACCAAACTTGATCCTAGAGGAAGTGGGCCATACAAAGTCCTTGAAAGGATTGGAGACAATTATTATAAACTTGATCTTCCTGGTGAGTTCCAAGTTAATGCTAGTTTTAATGTTTTTGATCTTTCCCATTTTGATGCAGATTTGAATTCGAGGACGAATTCTCTTCAAGAAGAGGGGAATGATAGCATCCAAGGAAGCACAACGCCATTGAAGGACAAGGATGAAGCTTTAGAAACTCCAAGGAGGCCCATAACAAGATCTCAAACCAAGGAGTTCAATGATAAGCTCAATGGGCTTCAATCGCTGATCTAAAGGTGTCTTATTGGGGAAGAAGAGCTCAAGCCCAAGGAAGAGGAATTGTCCAAATGCTACAATTATTTGGTGGCCCAAATTCAAGCCCAAGATGAGTAAT
The DNA here is from genome assembly GCA_029007595.1 of Solanum commersonii. Lineage (NCBI taxonomy): Eukaryota > Viridiplantae > Streptophyta > Magnoliopsida > Solanales > Solanaceae > Solanum > Solanum commersonii. Next base: position 201,647 of record JAJTWQ010000045.1, on the reverse strand, counting down.
TTTAAGGCCCAATTTCGTGCAAATAAGGTCAAGAAGAGTCCAAGAATCAGCCACAACAAGAGTTGCTTTCTGCCCAAGTTTTGAGAGAAGACTAGTCAAACTTTTCAAGATTGTCAATATTCTTTTCCTAGTTGGGATTTACCTTATTTCTTTATTTATTTGTAGGATATTAATATTTTCCTTATTCTATTTATGGTCTCCTAAGTACCATAGCTTTCCTAGAAGTACTAAATTTGTTTTTAGTTAGATTACTTTATTTCCTTTCTAGAGTAGGAGTCCTTGTAATTGTCTTTTAGGGTCTTGGACGTTTTTCACCCCTTCTCCTATATATAGGGGTCCTTTTTATTCATTAAAGACAATTGAGATTGATAATAATAATATTTGAGAGAGTTCTTTGAACCTTTGTGACTTGTTCTTTGAGAATTTATCTTTAAACATTTACTAGTTTCATAGTTTAAGGTATAAAGTATCTTCTTCTTGTGATATCTTTGGTTTCTTTTTGGTATTCTTTAGAAGATGATTAGTTCTACATACTAATTATTGTCTTTAGTTACTCATAAAGCGGTCAAGATCCGAATCTATTATTTTGATTCGTTTTCTCAATTAAAGGCGTTAGATTTCTTCCATAAATCTATACGTTGTTACTTGGATCTTTTCAAGACCTTAGAACATCTAATCCTTGGAAATTCGTGGATCTTTTCTTCGAATTTCCCATATCTTTATTTAGTTTTTTTGTTTCTTTTCTTTGTGCTTCCGCATTCTAATATTCAATTCTCTATTTGTGATCTCCCTTAACCTAGCTGTTATCAATATGGTTGCTAGGAAGTTCTATAGAAATTGTCCTATTTGCATCTTGCATAAAATATTGCCTTGTGATCTTGTTGAGTTGAACATGGTGGATTTTGATGTTGTTTTTGGGATGGATTGGTTGCATGCATACTATGTTTCCATTGATTGTAGAACCCGTAGGGTCAAGTTCCAATTCCCAAGTGAACCCATTCTTGAGTGGGAGAGCCAAAATGTGGTAGTCAAGGGTAGGTTCATCTCTTGCATTAAAGCCCGCAAGTTGATCTCTAAGGGGTGTCTCTATCACCTTGTGAGGGTTAGGAATGTGGAGTCCACAACCCTTCTTATAGAGTCAGTTCCGGTCGTAAATGAATTCCTTGATGTCTTTTCTAATGACCTTCCCGGTGTTCCTCCCGAAAGCTAAATAGATTTTGGCATAGACCTCCTCCCCGATACTCAATCCATTTCTATTCCCCCTTATCGTATGGCCTCGGCGGAGTTAAAGGAGTTAAAAGAACAATTGAGGGACTTGTTGGAGAAGGGTTTTATTAGGCCTAGCCAATCACCATAGGGTGCACCGGTGTTGTTTGTGAAGAAGAAAGATGGGTCCCTTAGGATGTGTATTGATTACCGGCAACTCAATAGGGTCACCGTCAAGAATAAATATCCTCTTCCTAGGATTGATAACTTGTTCGACCAATTGCAAGGGGCTAACCACTTCTCTAAGATTGATCTTCGGTCCGGGTATCATCAAGTGAAGGTAAGGGAGTGTGACATTCCCAAGACAGCCTTCCGAACTAGGTATGGGCATTATGAATTTGTGGTCATGTCCTTTGGGTTGACCAATGCACCGGCTATCTTTATAGACCTAATGAATAGGTTCTTTAAACCCTACGTTGATTCCTTTGTTGTGGTCTTCATTGATGATATTCTAATCTATTCGCATAGTGAGGAAGAACATATGGGTCACTTGAGGGTTGTGTTGCAAAGATTGAGAGAGGAGAAGTTGTATGCCAAGTATGAAAAGTGTAAATTTTGGTTGAGGGAGGTTGCCTTCCTAGGTCATGTGGTGTCGGGGGATGGTATTAAGGTGGACCATAAGAAGACCGATGTGATTAGAAATTGGCCTACACCATTGACCCCGTCGGATATTAGGAGCTTCTTGGGCTTAGCGGGTTACTACCGGAGATTTGTGAATGGGTTTTCTTCTATTACTTCTCCCATGACTAAGTTGACACAAAAGAAGGCTAAGTTTGAGTGGACCGACGAGTGCGAAAGGAGTTTTCAAACCTTGAAAGATAAACTTGTGTCCGCTCCTATATTGTAACTACCGGATGGGCTTGAGGGATTTGTTGTGTATTATGATGCTTCTAGAGTTGGTTTGGGTTGTGTTCTAATGCAAAATGGTAAGGTGATAGCCTATGCTTCTAGACAACTCAAAGTGCATGAAAAGAACTATCCTACACATGATCTTGAATTAGCCGCGGTGGTGTTTGCTTTAAAGATTTGGCGTCATTACTTGTATGGGGTACATGTTGATGTGTTCACCGATCATAAGAGCCTCCAATATATCTTCACCCAAAAAGATCTCAACTTGAGACAAAGAAGGTGGCTAGAATTTCTTAAAGATTATGATATGAGTGTGCATTATCATCCCGGTAAAGCTAATGTGATGGCGGATGCTTTGAGTAGGGTGTCTATGGGTAGCCTAGCTCATGTTGATATTGGTGATAGGGAAATGGCTAGAGAGGTGCATCGATTGGCTAGGTTGGGGGTTAGGTTGGAAGAGGTTGGTAATGGTGGTGTGGTCGTTGTTGATGGTGCTTGGTCTTTCTTGGTTGATGAGGTGATAGCAAAACAAGATCTTGACTCTTCCTTGTTAGAATTGAAGGCCTTGGTGAAAGAAGGAAAGGTGGAAGTTTTCTCCCAAGGGGGAGATGGTGCCCTTAGGTACTAAGGTAGGTTGTGTGTGCCTTGTGTTGATGGTTTGAGGGAGAAAATTCTTGAGGAGGCTCATAATTCTTCTTACTCTATCCACCCCGGTTCTACCAAAATGTATAGAGATTTGAGAGATGTGTATTGGTGGGGAGGTATGAAGAAGGACGTTGCCAAATTTGTCCCCGGTTGTTATAGTTGCCAACAAGTCAAGGCCGAACATCGAAGGTCGGGTGGCCTAACCCAAGGCATAGAGATTCCTACTTAGAAGTGGGAAGAAATTAATATAGATTTTGTAGTTGGTTTACCCAAGACTAGAAAAGGTTTTGATTCTATTTGGGTGGTGGTTGATAGGATGACAAAATCGGCTCATTTTCTACCGATAAAGACAACATATGGGGCGGAAGATTATGCAAGATTATATATTCATGACTTGGTAAGGTTGTATGGGATTCCTCTATCCATCATATCGGACCGTGGTACTCAATTTACTTCACACTTTTGAAAGTCCTTTCAAAGAGGTCTAGGTACGAGAGTTAAGCTTACTACGGCCTTTCACCCGCAAACGGATGGACAAGCCGAAAGGACTATCCAAACACTTGAGGATATGTTTAGGGCTTCTGTATTGGAGCTTAAGGGTAGTTGGGATGATCATCTTCCATTGATTGAGTTTGCCTATAACAATAGTTGTCATTCTAGCATTGGTATGGCTCCTTTTAAGGCTCTCTATGGGAGGCGTTGTAGATCACCGGTTGGGTGGTTTGAGGTTGGTGAGGTGGCCTTGTTAGGACCAGATCTAGTTATGGAGGCTCTTGAGAAGGTTAGGATGATTAGAGAAAGGTTAAAGACGGCCCAAAGTCGCCAAAAGTCCTATGCCGATGTGAGGAGAAAGGCTCTTGAATTTCGAGTTGGTGATTGGGTCTATTTGAAGGTGTTACCCATGAAGGGTGTGGTTCGTTTTGGAAAGAAGGGTAAGTTGAGCCCAAGATACGTGGGCCCTTATAAGGTAATGAGGAGAATTGGCAAAGTAGCTTATGAGTTGGAATTGCCTGGCGAAATGGATTTGGTTCATCCGGTATTTCATGTGTCTATGTTGAGGAAGTGTGTGGGTGATCCGAATGCCATTGTGCCTCTTGATGTTGTGGGTGTTGTTGAAGATAATTTAACCTATGAAGAGGTTTCGGTCCAGATTTTAGATAGACAAGTGAAGAGGTTGAGAAACAAAGATGTGGCTTCCGTTAAAGTCCTTTGGAGAAATCAACAAGTTGAAAGTGCTACTTGGGAGGCCGAAGCGGACATGCAAAGGTGATATCCATATCTTTTCCACTCCACTCAAGCCTAAGGTATTGATCTAAGCCCTTTATAAAATCTCAGGTCTTAAGTTCAGCCCCCATGTCATTGCATACATTCATGTTTAAGTTAACAAGTTCATTGTGGTTTTACAACTATGTTGAGGTTTTTGAAATGAGGTGTAAGTGCATTGTTGCATCCTTATGTGAGCTAAATTTGCCATGTTTGTGTCTCTCATGTACGTTTCTTTGACATTCGGGGACGAATGTTCCCAAGGGGGAGATATTGAAACGACCCCAAAAATGTCTGAAAATGTGCTCCGGAAACACCTATAATTGTAATATCCATATATCTCAAAATCCGTGCATGATTTCGGAAATTCGACTTCATATTCTTATTTATGGGGTCAAATTGAGTGGGAGATGGGTCTAACCCGAATTTTAGAGCAACTGTATTAAAATTCGAAAATCGTAAAAAATGCGATTTTGAGGGTCAACTTTAAAGGGGCATATCTCTTAGCACAAAACGAACTGGAAGGAGCTCAAACTATAAAAATTAAATCTCTTCAAGTTATCTTTCCAACGCACTTGGTTTCACTTCATTCCGAGTTAGGATGGAGGATTTATGACCATTTTCATAAAACCTGTCTGTGCTGACCCGAAAATTCCAGTGAGCTGTTTTTTTTTTCAGCCTCATTTTTTAGGCTAAGTGTTGGGGACGTTTTTTATAAAAAGGGGACATATCCCATATTTAGTCATTTAACTTCAAAACACTCAAAAACACTCTCTAAATCCTCTCCAAAAATTCCACCAAGATCCTCAACCAAATTCAAAGATCTCAAGCTCTAATTTCGGATTTAAGACTCAATCTCAAGCTTCAATTCTCCATTCCAATCTTCATCAAGGATTCTCCAAAGTTGAGGTATGTGGGTTTGATTGTGGAAACCTTCCTTTCCACAAGTCCAACCATTTATCCTCTATTACTACTTTAAGTTTATGGGTCCTTATGGTTATTTATGAACTCTTGAGTATGGAATTACTACTACACACCCTATTAAGGTCTATTTTGCATATTATCATGAAATGAAATTATTATGTGATGTTTATGGTTTTCATGCTTCCATGATCAAATTATGAAGATTGATATATATATATATATATATATGTATATGTATGTTGTTGGTGGGCTGATTTATATGAATTTTGGAATTGGTTGGACTTAGTACTCTTGAAACACATGATTTTATTTACATGAACAAGTAGCCCACCATATGTTTGATAAAATGTCATTTATAAAATTCTTAGGAAATGGAAGGTCCAATGTACGTCCTATGAGTCGGATGGTTATATAATTATTGAAATGATGATGAAATGGATACATGTATATGATTTTCTCTATATAGTGTTGTGAGTCGACCAAGCCTAGCTCGGGGGGTTGTAGGCCTGGGTAACCGTATCGAGAGGTTGGTACCTTGGTTGCCTAGTACGGGGGATAGTAGGCCCGTATAACCATATCGAGGGGTTTGTACCTTGGTCCCTAGTTCGGGGGGTGATAGGCCCGGGTAACCACATTGAGGGGTTTGTACCTCTTTCGCCTCTCCAAGGGAGTGGCAGGCCTTGGAAATACTATATTGATGGTCACTCACTACACATGTACTATGCCCTACTAAATATGATTTTTATATAAGCATCATTATACATATCATCTCATTAATATGCTATCTATCGGGTACGATTATTCATTTTGCCTATGATGTTCATCTATTGTTGCATTGCATTGCATCCCATATACTTAGTACATTCAAACGTACTAATGCATACTCTATGCCTACATAATGTCACCATGTAGAGACCGGAGCACCGTCTGACCATCCTCCTCCGCGTGGCTAATACGATTTTCTATCGAGCTTATTGGTGAGTCCTCCATTCTGGGGACGTTGCTTATGATCTCTTGCTATGTATAAGCCTTTTCCTTTTTAATCATGTATTGATTATGAGGGTGAGCCTGGTAGTTTGTCTCGGCCCCCGCTAAGTATCCATGTTTAGAGGTGGTGTTGAACAAGTTGTGTTTTTTGCTTGAGCTTGACTCATCTATGGTATTTATGTATTATTCTCCTTTTTTTTCTTGTTCCCTTAGTCTCGATTTCCCCTTGATTAAGCTTATCGCTTATGGTCCTTTAAATTGCTTTCGCGACCAAGGATGTGTAATGATATGCTATGAGGCTTGTTTGGGGTTCCTTCGGGTTTCCCATTTGCCGATCACGTCTAGGCCCTAGGCTTGGGTCGTGACACTTTTACACGATAGAATGGAACGATTGATAATCAGTGTATTTTCAAAAGGCTTGATAGGTACGTAATGAGTCAGGCTTGTATGGTAAAGTTTGGGACAGTGGAAGAAGAACATTTGGCAAGAACTGGTATGATCATGCTCCTATGTTGCTTACTTGTGGTCAACAGAATCATTCAATTAGAATACCTTTAAGATTTCTCAAATTCTGGACAAAAGAGTAGATTTACATCAGTTAGTAAAAGAAAGTTGAGTATCAGATGAGGTAGATGTGTTTATTAGTTGGAAACAAAAGATGAAGAAGACTAAAGTTGCCTTGTCACATCGGTGTAAGGTATATTTTGGAGATAACTTCAAAAAATTATATAGTTGTGAGGAGATTGTTAGAATGAAGGAAGAATTATTTGAAGCTGCCCCTACTGCTGATAAGAGAAGAATACTACATCAGGCTCATGCAGAATTAAAGAAATATATGCATTTTGAAGAAGAATATTGGAGACAGAAATCAAGTATTCAATGGCTAACATAGGGAGAAAAAAATACAAGGTTCTTTCATATTTAAGTGAAAGGCGGGAGAAAGAGGTTGAATATTAACAAAATTCAAAAAATGGAAACAGTATGGGTGAAAGGAGTAGAACAGCTAGCAGAAGCTGCTCAGGAGTTCTTTCAAATGTAATCATAATGGTGAGGATATCTCTTTATTGAGATATGTTTAACAAAGGGTTAATGCAGGGGACAACAGTAAACTAAATGAACAGCCTATAAGAGAGGAGGTAAAGAAGGCTGTGTTTGATCTTAATGGAGATAGTGCTAGTGGCCCTACTGGGTATTTTTAGCAGCATTGTTGGGATATTATTGGTGATGATGGAGTTTCATTGGTTAATGATTTCTTTAAAGGGGTCACTCCTCCTAAGTCTATTACTCATACTAGTTTGGTTCTACTGCCTAAAAAGGAAATAATTCAGTCTTTCTCAGACATGAGGCAAATTAGTCTACGTAATTTCATCAAAAAGTAATTTCCAAGGTGATGAATGATAGAATTAGGGTTTTACTTCCATCATTGATTTTCTAAAACCAATTTTATTGTGTGAAAGGGAAAAGTATCACTGAAAATCTGTTACTATCCCAAGAAATTATATATGACATTAGTAAGAGAGGTAATCCAGCAAATATAGTTATCAAACCTGATATGGCAAAGGCTTATGACAGGGTGGATTGGAGTTTATTTTTTAAGAGTGTTGGAAAGAATGGGCTTTGATGTTGGTGGTGTGGATAAAATTTGGAGATTGATTGCTAACAACTGGTATTCTATCCTTCTCAATGGACAGGTGTCACGACCCAAGCCTAGGGCCTAGACGTGACCGGCGAATGGGGAACCCGAAGGAACCCCAAACAAGCCTCATAGCATATCATTACACATCCTTGGTCGCGGAAGCAATTAAAATGACCATAAGCGATAAGCATAACCAAGGGGGAAATCGGGACTAAGGGAGCAAGAGAAAAAAAAAAAAAGGAATGATACATAAATACCATAGATGAGTCAAGCTCAAGCATAATATACAACTTGTCCAACACCACCTCTAAACATGGGTACTTAGCGGGGGCCAAGACAAACTACCAGGCTCACCCTCATAGTAAAACATAACTAAAAAGAAAAAAAGGTCTTATACATAGCAAAAGATCATGAGCAACGTCCCCGGAATGGAGGACTCACCAATAACCTTGATAGAAAATCGTATTAGCCACGCGGAAGAAGAGGGTCAAGCGGTGCTCCGGTCCCTACATGGTGACATCATGTAGGCATAGAGTATGCGTTAGTACGTTTGAATGTACTAAGTATATGGGATGCAATGCAATGCAACAATGGATGGACATCATAGGCAAAATGCATAATCGTACCCAATAGATAGCATATTAATGAGATGATATGTATAATGATGCTTATATAAAAAAATCATATTTAGTAGGGCATAGTATATGTGTAGTGAGTGACCATCAATATAGTATTTCCAAGGCCTACCACCCCCTTGGAGAGGCGAAAGAGGTACAAACCCCTCAATGTGGTTACTCGGGCCTACCACCCCCCGAGCTAGGGACCAAGGTACAAACCCTTCGATATGGTTATACGGGCCTACTACCCCCCGTACTAGGCAACCAAGGTACCAACCCCTTGATACGGTTACCCGGGCCTACAACCCCGAGCTAGGCTTGGTCGACTCACACACTATATAGAGAAAATCATATACATGTATCCATTTCATCATCATTTCAATACTTATATAATCATCCGACTCATAGGACGTACATTGGACCTTCCATTTCATAAGAATTCTATAAATGGCATTTTATCAAACATATGGTGGGCTACTTGTTCATGTAAATAAAATCATATGTTTCAAGAGTACTACGTCCAACCAATTTCAAAATCCATATAAAACAGCCCACCAACAACATACATATATATATACATACATAACAACCTTCATAATTTGATCATGAAGGCATGAAAACCATAAACATCACATAATAATACCATTTCATGATAATATGCAAGATAGACCTTAATAGGGTGTGTAGTAGTGATTCCATACTCAAGAGTTCATAAATAAACATAAGAACCCATAAACTTGAAGTAGTAATAGAGGATAAATGGTTGGACTTGTGGAAAGGAAGGTTTCCACAATCAAACCCACATACCTCAACTTTGAAGAATCCTTGATGAAGATTGGAATGGAGAATTGAAGCTTGAGATTGAGTCTTGAATCCGGAATTAGAGCTTGAGATGCTTGAATTTGGTTGAAGATCTTGGTGAAATTTTGAAGAGGGCTTAGAGAGTGTTTTTGAGTGTTTTGAAGCTAGAAAGAAATATAACTAAGTATGGGACATAACCTCTTTTTATAAAAGAAAACGTCTCCAGCCCGCTACAGTAACTTAGCTTACTGGAATTTGAAATTCTGTCGAGACAGGTTTTACGAAAATGGACATAACTCCCTCATCCTAACTCGGAATGAGGTGAAACCAATTGCATTGGAAAGCTAACTCGAAGGGCTCCCCTTTAAAGTTGACCCTGAAAATCGCATTTTTTGCGATTTTTGAATTTTGATACGGTTGCTCTAAAATTCGGGTTAGACCCATTTCCCACTCAATTTGACCCCCTGAATAAGAATATGAAGTCGAATTTCCGAAATCATGCACGGATATTGAGATATATGGAAATTACAATTATAGGTGTTTCCGAAGCACATTTTCGGGCATTTTTTGGGTCGTTTCAATATCTCCCCCTTGGGAACATTCGTCCCCGAATGTTAAAGAAACGTACATGAGGGACACAAATATGACAATATCAGCCCACATAAGGATGCAACAATGCACTTACACCTTATTTCAAAACCTCAACATAGTTGTGAAACCACAATGAACTTGTCAACTTAAACATGAATGTATGCAATGACATGGGGGCTGAACTTAAGACATGAGATTTTATAAAGGGCTTAGATCAATACCTTAGGCTTGAGTGGAGTGGAAAAGATAAGGATATCGCCTTTGCATGTCCGCTTCGGCCTCCCAAGTAGCACTTTCAACTTGTTGATTTCTCCAAAGGACTTTAACGGAAGCCACATCTTTATTTCTCAACCTCCTCACTTGTATATCTAAAATCTGGACCGAAACCTCTTCATAGGTTAAATTATCTTCAACAACACCCACAACATCAAGAGACACAATGGCATTCGGATCACCCACACACTTCCTCAACATAGACACATGAAATACCGGATGAACCAAATCCATTTCGCTAGGCAATTCCAACTCATAAGCTACCTTGTCAATTCTCCTCATCACCTTATAAGGACCCACGTATCTTGGGCTCAACTTGCCCTTCTTACCAAAACGAACCACACCCTTCATGGGTGACACCTTCAAATAGACCCAATCACCAACTTGGAATTCAAGAGTCTTTCTCCTCACATCGGCATAGGACTTTTGGCGACTTTGGGCCGTCTTCAACCTTTCTCTAATCATCCTAACCTTCTCAAGAGCCTCCATAACTAGATCTTGTCCTAACAAGGCCACCTCACCAACCTCAAACCACCCAACCGGTGATCTACAACGCCTCCCATAGAGAGCCTTAAAAGGAGCCATACCGATGCTAGAATGATAGCTATTGTTATAGGCAAACTCAATCAATTGAAGATGATCATCCCAACTACCCCTAAGCTCCAATACACAAGCCCTAAGCATATCCTCAAGTGTTTGGATAGTCCTTTCGGCTTGTCCATCCGTTTGCGGGTGAAAGGCCGTAGTAAGCTTAACTCTCGAACCTAGACCCCTTTGAAAGGACTTCCAAAAGTGTGAAGTAAATTGAGTACCACGGTCCGATATGATGGATAGAGGAATTCCATGCAACCTTACCAAGTCATGAATATATAACCTTGCATAATCTTCCGCCCCATATGTTGTCTTTACCGGTAGAAAATGAGCCGATTTTGTCATCCTATCAACCACCACCCAAATAGAATCAAAACCTTTTCTAGTCTTGGGTAAACCAACTACAAAATCCATATTAATTTCTTCCCACTTCCAAGTAGGAATCTCTATGTCTTGGGTTAGACCACCCGGCCTTTGATGTTCGGCCTTGACTTGTTGACAACTATGACAACCGGAGATGAATTTGGCAATGTCCTTCTTCATGCCTCCCCACCAATACACATCCCTCAAATCTCTATACATTTTGGTGGAACCGGGGTGAATGGAGTAGGAAGAATTATGAGCCTCCTCAAGAATTTTCTCCCTCAAACCATCAACACAAGGCACACACAACCTACCTTGGTACCTAAGGGCACCATCTCCCCCTTGGATTACCAACCTCTTCCAACCTAACCCCCAACCTAGCCAACCGATGCACCTCCCTAGCCATTTCCCTATCACCAATATCAACATGAGCTAGGCTACCCATAGACACCCTACTCAAAGCATCCGCCACCACATTAGCTTTACCGGGATGATAATGCACACTCATATCATAATCTTTAAGAAATTCTAGCCACCTTCTTTGTCTCAAGTTGAGATCGTTTTGGGTGAAGACATATTGGAGGCTCTTATGATCGGTGAACACATCAACATGTACCCCATACAAGTAATGACGCCAAATCTTCAAAGCAAACACCACCGCGGCTAATTCAAGGTCATGCATAGGATAGTTCTTTTCATGCACTTTGAGTTGTCTAGACGCATAGGCTATCACCTTACCATTTTGCATTAGGACACAACCCAAGCCAACTCTAGAAGCATCACAATACACGACGAATCCCTCAAGCCCATCCGGTAGTGACAATATAGGAGCAGACACAAGTTTATCTTTCAAGGTTTGAAAACTCCTTTCGCACTCGTCGGTCCACTCAAACTTAGCCTTCTTTTGTATCAACTTAGTCATGGAAGAAGCAATAGAAGAAAACCCATTCACAAATCTCCGGTAGTAACCCGCTAACCCCAAGAAGCTCCTAATATCCGACGGGGTCAATGGCCTAGGCCAATTTCTAATCACATCGGTCTTCTTAGAGTCTACCTTAATACCATCCCCCGACACCACATGACCTAGGAAGGCAACCTTCCTCAACCAAAATTCACACTTTTCATACTTGGCATACAACTTCTCCTCTCTCAATCTTTGCAACACCACCCTCAAGTGACCCATATGTTCTTCCTCGCTATGCGAATAGATTAAAATATCATCAATGAAGACCACAACAAAGGAATCAAGGTAGGGTTTAAAGACCCTATTCATTAGGTCCATGAAGATAGCCGGTGCATTGGTCAACCCAAAGGACATGACCACAAATTCATAATGTCCATACCTAGTTCGGAAGGCTGTCTTAGGAATGTCACACTCCCTCACCTTCACTTGATGATACCCGGACCGAAGATCAATCTTAGAGAAATGGCTAGCCCCTTGCAATTGGTCGAACAAGTCATCAATCCTAGGAAGAGGATATTTATTCTTGGCGGTAACCCTATTGAGTTGCCGGTAATCAATACACATCCTAAGGGACCCATCTTTCTTCTTCACAAACAACACCGGTGCACCCCATGGTAATTGGGTAGGCCTAATAAAACCCTTCTCCAACAAGTCCTTCAATTGTTCCTTCAACTCCTTTAACTCCGCCGAGGCCATACTGTAAGGGGGAATAGAAATGGGTTGAGTATCGGAGAGGAGGTCTATGCCAAAATCTATTTCCCTTTCGGGAGAAACACCGGGAAGGTCATTAGGAAACACATCAAGGAATTCATTTACGATCGAAACTGACTCTATAAGAAGGGTTTTGGACTCCACATCTCTAACCCTCACAAGGTGATAGAGACACTCCTTAGAGATCAACTTACGGGCTTTAATGCAAGAGATGAACCTACCCTTGACTACCACATTTTGGCTTTCCCATTCAAGAATGGGTTCACTAGGGGATTGGAATTTGACCCTACGGGTTCCACAATCAATGGAAGCATAGTATGCATGCAACCAATCCATCCCAAGAACAACATCAAAATCGACCATGTTCAACTCAACAAGATCACAAGGCAATATTTTATGCAAGATGCAAATAGGACAATTTCTATAGACCTTCCTAGCAACAATATATGCACCAATAGGAGTAGACACCTTATATGACTCACGCAACAAGTCGGGCTCAACATGAAACTTTTTGGCAACAAAGGGGGTGACAAAAGAAAGAGAGGCACCCGGATCAATTAATGCATATACATCAAAGTCAAAGATTTTCAACATACCGGTAACGACATCGGGGACTTCATCGACCCCTTGCCTCCCATGCAAAGCATAAAATCGATTGTGCCTTGGGGCACCATCTTGTCGGCCCCCTCTCCCCAAAGGAACCGCATTAGCGCCTTGTGGACGGACCTCCTTACCCTTGTTGCGATTTCAGGGACAATCCATCACCTTGTGCCCCATTTCCCCACAACTATAGCAAGCACCGGTATTTCTCAAGCACGAGTCACCATGGCCCTTACCACACTTCAGACATACATCAATAGAACCCATACCACCAACACCTTGGGCCCTTGGAACATCATTGGCAAACCCCTTATGGGGCGTATGAGAAGACCCTTGGCCTTGATGAAACCGGCCTCCCCTTCGACTTTGGAACTTGCCCTCAAAACGGGCCCTCTTGGCCTCATGACCCCTCATCTTCCTCAACTTCTCCTCCTCCATTTGTTCGGCATAGACCATCAAGCGGGACAAGTCCATGTCACTAATCAACATTGTGGACCGGCATTCTTCACTCACTAGGTCGAACACACTCATCACGAATTTGTTCATTCTAGATCGTGAGTCGGCAACCAAGTGTGGAGCATATCTTGAAAGTTGGTTAAACTTGAGGGCATACTCCCTAATACTCATAGACCCTTGTTTTAAATTCATGAACTCCACCAATTTGGCTTCCCTAAGCTCAAGAGGAAAGAATCGATTAAGGAAAGTCGTTTTGAACTCTTCCCAAGGCACCACATAGTTTGCCCCCTTCTCTTTTTTCCATTGGTTGTACCATATTTAGGCCACCCCTTTTAGTTGGTAGGCCGCCAACTCTGCCTTATCTTCTGACCTCATGCCCATGATAGCTAATATCTTGTGGACTTCATCAATGAACTCTTGAGGGTCTTCATCTAACTTAGACTCATAGAATTCCGGGGGATTCATTCGCACGAAGTCTCTCACCCGAGATGCCGGGGTAGGAGCCTGAGGAGCTTGGGCCTCGTGGTTGGCTTGATTAGCCATAGCTTGAGCAAATAAAGTAAGGGCATCCCGAAGATCCCCATTGGTCGGTTGTTCCTCGGGTGCGCGGGCTCGTCTTCCTCTTGTATTAGGCATGATCTAGCATAGCAAAGAGCAGCCGTTAGGGAAGAACTTGATTCAACTCTATAGCACGACTTAGAACAAGGAGAAGGGAAACATTTCCTAAAACGTCTCATAGCCTCCTACTCATAGTTGTGGTGCACAACACAACCATGAATCGGACTCTAATCAACGCGGTGTGTTGGACTCCGAGGATCTATCAACCTAGTGCTCTGATACCAAGTTTGTCACAACCCAAGCCTAGGGCCTAGACGTGACCGGCGAATGGGGAACCCGAAGGAACCCCAAACAAGCCTTATAGCATATCATTACACATCCTTGGTCGCGGAAGCAATTAAAATGACCATAAGCGATAAGCATAATCAAGGGGGAAATCGGGAATAAGAGAGCAAGAGAAAAAAAAAGGAATGATACATAAATACCATAGATGAGTCAAGCTCAAGCATAATACACAGCTTGTCCAACACCACCTCTAAACATGGGTACTTAGCGGGGGCCAAGACAAACTACCGGGCTCACCCTCATAGTCAAAACATAACTAAAAAGAAAAAAGGTCTTATATATAGCAAAAGATCATGAGCTAAGTCCCCGGAATGGAGGACTCACCAATAACCTTGATAGAAAATCGTATTAGCCACGCGGAAGAAGAGGGTCAAGCGGTGCTCCGGTCCCTACATGGTGACATCATGTAGGCATAGAGTATGCGTTAGTACGTTTGAATGTACTAAGTATATGGGATGCAATGCAATGCAACAATGGATGGACATCATAGGCAAAATGCATAATCGTACCCAATAGATAGCATATTAATGAGATGATATGTATAATGATGCTTATATAAAAAAATCATATTTAGTAGGGCATAGTATATGTGTAGTGAGTGACCATCAATATAGTATTTCCAAGGCCTACCACCCCCTTGGAGAGGCGAAAGAGGTACAAACCCCTCAATGTGGTTACTCGGGCCTACCACCCGCGAGCTAGGGACCAAGGTACAAACCCCGATATGGTTATACGGGCCTACTACCCCCCGTACTAGGCAACCAAGGTACCAACCCCTTGATACGATTACCCGAGCCTACAACCCCGAGCTAGGCTTGGTCGACTCACACACTATATAGAGAAAATCATATACATGTATCCATTTCATCATCATTTCAATACTTATATAATCATCCGACTCATAGGACGTACATTGGACCTTCCATTTCATAAGAATTCTATAAATGACATTTTATCAAACATATGGTGGGCTACTTGTTCATGTAAATAAAATCATATGTTTCAAGAGTACTAAGTCCAACCAATTTCAAAATCCATATAAAACAGCCCACCAACAACATACATATATATATACATACATAACAACCTTCATAATTTGATCATGGAGGCATGAAAATCATAAACATCACATAATAATACCATTTCATGATAATATGCAAGATAGACCTTAATAGGGTGTGTAGTAGTGATTCCATACTCAAGAGTTCATAAATAAACATAAGGACCCATAAACTTGAAGTAGTAATAGAGGATAAATGGTTGGACTTGTGGAAAGGAAGGTTTCCACAATCAAACCCACATACCTCAACTTTGAAGAATCCTTGATGAAGATTGGAATGGAGAATTGAAGCTTGAGATTGAGTCTTGAATCCGGAATTAGAGCTTGAGATGTTTGAATTTGGTTGAAGATCTTGGTGAAATTTTGAAGAGGGCTTAGAGAGTGTTTTTGAGTGTTTTGAAGCTAGAAAGAAATATAACTAAGTATGGGACATAACCTCTTTTTATAAAAGAAAACGTCTCCAGCCCGCTACAGTAACTTAGCTTACTGGAATTTGAAATTCTACCGAGACAGGTTTTACGAAAATGGTCATAACTCCCTCATCCTAACTCAGAATGAGGTGAAACCAATTGCATTGGAAAGCTAACTCGAAGGGCTTTAATTTAATAGGTGGCGGCCCTTCCAGTTCCTTGTGTGCTAAGAGATATGCCCCTTTAAAGTTGACCCTGAAAATCGCATTTTTTGCGATTTTTGAATTTTGATACAATTGCTCTGAAATTCGGGTTAGACCCATTTCCCACTCAATTTGACCCCCTGAATAAGAATATGAAGTCGAATTTCCAAAATCACGCACGGATATTGAGATATATGGAAATTACAATTATAGGTGTTTCCGAAGCACATTTTCGAGCATTTTTTGGGTCGTTTCAACAGGCTGCTGGTGTATTTCACTCAACTAAGAGGGTGAAGCAAGGGGACCCACTCTCTCCTTCCCTATTCATTCTTACTGTTGAAGTGCTTTCAAGAGGTTTAAATTCTTTGTTATGTAATGAGGTCTATAATGACCATAAGCGATAAGCATAATCAAGGGGGAAATCGGGACTAAGAGAGCAAGAGAAAAAAAAAGGAATGATACATAAATACCATAGATGAGTCAAGCTCAAGCATAATACACAGCTTGTCCAACACCACCTCTAAACATGGGTACTTAGCGGGGGCCAAGACAAACTACCGGGCTCACCCTCATAGTCAAAACATAACTAAAAAGAAAAAAAAAGGTCTTATATATAGCAAAAGATCATGAGCAACGTCCCGGAATGGAGGACTCACCAATAACCTTGATAGAAAATCGTATTAGCCACGCGGAAGAAGAGGGTCAAGCGGTGCTCCGGTCCCTACATGGTGACATCATGTAGGCATAGAGTATGCGTTAGTACGTTTGAATGTACTAAGTATATGGGATGCAATGCAATGCAACAATGGATGAACATCATAGGCAAAATGCATAATCGTACCCAATAGATAGCATATTAATGAGATGATATGTATAATGATGCTTATATAAAAAAATCATATTTAGTAGGGCATAGTATATGTGTAGTGAGTGACCATCAATATAGTATTTCTAAGGCCTACCACCCCCTTGGAGAGGCGAAAGAGGTACAAACCCCTCAATGTGGTTACTCGGGCCTACCACCCCCGAGCTAGGGACCAAGGTACAAACCCCTCGATATGGTTATACGGGCCTACTACCCCCCGTACTAGGCAACCAAGGTACCAACCCCTTGATACGATTACCCGAGCCTACAACCCCCCGAGCTAGGCTTGGTCGACTCACACACTATATAGAGAAAATCATATACATGTATCCATTTCATCATCATTTCAATACTTATATAATCATCCGACTCATAGGACGTACATTGGACCTTCCATTTCATAAGAATTCTATAAATGGCATTTTATCAAACATATGGTGGGCTACTTGTTCATGTAAATAAAATCATATGTTTCAAGAGTACTAAGTCCAACCAATTTCAAAATCCATATAAAACAGCCCACCAACAACATACATATATATATACATACATAACAACCTTCATAATTTGATCATGGAGGCATGAAAATCATAAACATCACATAATAATACCATTTCATGATAATATGCAAGATAGACCTTAATAGGGTGTGTAGTAGTGATTCCATACTCAAGAGTTCATAAATAAACATAAGGACCCATAAACTTGAAGTAGTAATAGAGGATAAATGGTTGGACTTGTGGAAAGGAAGGTTTCCACAATCAAACCCACATACCTCAACTTTGAAGAATCCTTGATGAAGATTGGAATGGAGAATTGAAGCTTGAGATTGAGTCTTGAATCCGGAATTAGAGCTTGAGATGTTTGAATTTGGTTGAAGATCTTGGTGAAATTTTGAAGAGGGCTTAGAGAGTATTTTTGAGTGTTTTGAAGCTAGAAAGAAATATAACTAAGTATGGGACATAACCTCTTTTTATAAAAGAAAACGTCTCAGCCCGCTGAAGAACTTAGCTTACTGGAATTTGAAATTCTACCGAGACAGGTTTTACGAAAATGGTCATAACTCCCTCATCCTAACTCAGAATGAGGTGAAACCAATTGCATTGGAAAGCTAACTCGAAGGGATTTAATTTAATAGGTGGCGGCCCTTCCAGTTCCTTGTGTGCTAAGAGATATGCCCCTTTAAAGTTGACCCTGAAAATCGCATTTTTTGCGATTTTTGAATTTTGATACGATTGCTCTGAAATTCGGGTTAGACCCATTTCCCACTCAATTTGACCCCCTGAATAAGAATATGAAGTCGAATTTCCAAAATCACGCACGGATATTGAGATATATGGAAATTACAATTATAGGTGTTTCCGAAGCACATTTTCGAGCATTTTTTGGGTCATTTCAACAGGCTGCTGGTGTATTTCACTCAACTAAGAGGGTGAAGCAAGGGGACCCACTCTCTCCTTCCCTATTCATTCTTACTGTTGAAGTGCTTTCAAGAGGTTTAAATTCTTTGTTATGTAATGAGGTCTATAAAAGGATTTGGGTTACCTAAATGGAGTGATCACATAAATCATCTGGCATATGCAGATAATACTATTTTATTTACTTCTACAGATGGGAAATATCTAGATTTATTGATGAATATTTTAAGGGAGTATGAGAAACAGTCAGGGCAGAAGATTAATACAGAAAAGAGTTCTTTTTTTTGTATATCACAAGATAGCACAAAATTTGATTTCTGGTGTTGAAGATATGACTGGTTTTACTAGAGGGAAGTTTTCTATAATGTATTTGGGATGTCCTATTGGTCATTCTAAAAAGAAAAAAGTTTACTTTTCTGAATTGATGAAGAAGGTTCACAACAAACTGCAGGTATGGAAAGGGAAGTTACTTTCTTTTGGGGGTAAGGCAGTATTAATTCAAAATGTTTTAAACAACATTCCTATTTATCTCTTGTCTGCTATCCCCCCCCCCAAGATGTGTCATTCTAGACTTGCATAGAGTCTTCGCTAAATTTTTCTAGAAGTTTAGAGAAGTAGGAGATAACAAGCATTGGGTGACTTGGTCTGAGATCTATAAACCCAAGGATGAAGGTGGAGGATTGGGTTTTAGATTCCTATTTGATGTTTCAAAAGCTTTATTTGCAAAATTATGGTGGATGTTTAGAACACAGAAGACTTTGTGGTCAAATTTTATGTGGAATAAGTATTGTAAAAAAAAAGACCACAATTTGTTGAATGGAAAAGTGGTTCACTAACCTGGAAGTATACGTGAGAGCGTAGATATTGGATAGACCAAAATATTTGGTGGGAACCTAAAAATGTCCACTCGAGTTTCTGGTCTAACAACTGTTCACAGTTAGGAGCTCTTTACTACATATTTCCTATTGACACAGCTAAAAACTTGTAGCTGGAAGAAGTTAGGCAGTGTTATTTGAATGGGGAGTGGAACTCTCACATGCTGCAAATTAGTATTGAAGATGAATTTTAGCAAAGATGTCATACAGTTGGTAAGGAATATAGAAGAAGATGAATGGTGGGACAAACCTTGGTGGATGCTAAAGAAAGACGGAAAATTCTAAGTAGGTTCTTCTTGGGATTTTCTGAGAGAGAAACATGGACTATGTATGAACTTCAACTATATCTGGAATAAAGGAATCCTTTTTTAGATATCCTTTTTCATATGGAGACTTTGGAAACAAAGACTTACTATTGGAGAGGTTCTTGTCGAAAATAGGATGAGTGATGGGGTGGTTGTTGTTGTTGTGAGGATGGAGTTCAAGAGACTATTGAACATTTTTTCTTTAATTGTCAAGCATCTAATTTTGTATGGAGATACTTTGCAGGCACAGTAAGAGTAGAAGGACCTTTCTTGTTGTTGAAAGACAGTGTTTATAAATGGTGGAATGTAAATGCTTCAACAAAGCTTAAACCATTGTTAATAGTTGTACCAATGTTCATTTTGTGGAAAATATGGAAAAGAAGTAATGTTATTAAATTTGGTGGTACTATGTCTTCTATGAATATGAGAGGAAGGATAGTCAAGATTTTAGTGTTGTTAGCAAAGCATTTATATCCATGGATGTATAAGATACCTAATAACTGGCCTAATTTGGTGAGATTCTTAGCAGAGTATACTTCTAGGATAGGTTGTAAGGTGGTTTATTGGAATCTACCAAGGGAGAACACCTTCGAGTGCAATACATATGTGGCTTCAAAAGGTAATCATGGGCCAAGCTCTGCTGCTTTTTGTGTTCGAAATGATCAAGGTGATCTTATACATGCTGAAGGAAAGATTATTGGAGTGTCAAACAATCTAGTGGCAGAAATTGCAGCACTGAGATTAGGACTGGAATTCTGCAAAAATCAGAATTTATTCCCATTGATTATGGAAACTGATTCATTAGCAGTCAAGAATATGATAGATGGGTTATGGAACTTTCCTTGGGAGGTGGCATTAGAGATAAGACGAGTTCAAGTTCTTAAGGAAGGGTTGGAGGTGGCATTTGAACACTCTTTGAGAGAGGGAAATAAACTGGCAGATTTTATGGCTAACTTTGTTTTTCTTTTACATGTACTGAAACAATAAGTTTTACTAATTTTCAGGCTTTACCTAATGAAGCTAAGACATTATTAAACATGGACAAAAGGCAAATTCCTAATCCAAGGATACGAAAGCTACAATATGCAGGTTATGAGCACAATGAGTGATACAAAACAAAGTTGCTAGACACTTCTAAATTTCAAGCCAAACATAAGAACATGATTAACACAGATTAGAAATAACACATACAGAGGGAAGATGCATGCAGATTAGAAAGGAAGAGAATATAAAAGACAACGTACCTGAGGTAGACCGGAGTAAGTTTGACCCAAGGCTTTAAACACTGGTATTAGCTCCTTGTTGGGATCAATCTGTCAAAGATAAGGGATCAACGTTATGAGGTCTACTTTAGGTAAGAGTAAAGATAAGCATAAGATTGAGGAAATCACCTAGCTTGAAGCTTCTTTGATGATACGCTAAGGTGGAGAAGTATCTAATTGGGATGATTTCACGATATTGGTGGGACTTGTCAACGTCCAAAGTGAAATACACCCAAAATTCAAGGTACAGTTTGGTTGTTTCAAGGAGGACGGTGATGGATCAGAAGAAGGAGCACGGTGAGAGTGATTGGTAAGTTAAGATTGATGGACTAGGGCTCAGATAGAAGGAGCTTCTGAGGAGGAAGACGACTTCCAAGTGAAGCTCTTACCTATTTCTTTTTAAGATTAAGTTCATTTTGTTATTTGGACCGGGTCATTGTCTGGACCTGGTGTTATCTTGTAATAATTGTTCCATTTTATTAAAAAGAGGCTTTCCCCATCCTTTAACTCAAAAAAAAAGAAAGATTGTTTAAGACCGCGAGTTTCAGAAGATTTCCTTCTTTCTTAAATATTGTGAAAGTCTAATGGTGCATATCAAACGGGACAGAGGGAACATATAGTTTTGATGATGGACAAGTGAACCAAGTTCTTCTGTTATTCAAATCATGAACTAGACTAGTGGTTTATTCTTGTGTTGTTGTTACAGATATGACTAGGTAAATGTCCTACAAGGAATGGACGATACTATAGATGGAAAGAGTTGAAATTGAAAGCCTAAGGAAAATCAATCAAAGAAGAACTTAAGTTAAGTCTTGTAAGGAAAGTGAACCTTGGGATGCAACATAGGATAAGGCACAAGTTCCTCCTAGACTAGATCGAAATTTCAAAGACATATTTAAACATAACTAAGATTCTATTATGCCTAAACTTATTTAAAATTGGAATAAAGATACAATAAATGTTGAGGTGACATAGATAACCAAATAAGTATCCTCGGTTTATGTTAAACATGCACGGCATCTTTTCATCAAGCATTAAATTATTATTATTTTCAATAAAATTCCCTTTTTCTCTTTCTTCATAATTTTGATTATTTTTTCTCTTTATTTTAGTATCATTTCAACAGAAAATTATCGGCAAAGAACAATTTCTTTGTGTAAATTGAACAACACAAAAATTAACGGCTCCAAGACAGAAAAATCAACGTCTTAGATCAAACAATAGAAAACACGCAAGAGATCGTTACAAATTGAAGTTGAAACGAAAAAAATCCTAGATTCGAGGAAAGAAAAAGTGGAGATTTGAGTAACAAGAAAGTAAAATGGTGAGTATATGTTGAATTACTAGGGTTTTTACTCCAATTGTCGATCAAAGATGACGCCGGAGAAGATGACCTGAGAGATGACTCAAGAATACGCTGGAGAAAGATTTGAATTTGTTTAAAGTATTTTTTACATGAAATGGTAAGGTTGACGAAATTAACATCACCTTCACAGTTGAGTAAACCATTGAATCTTCACTGTGAGGAGCTGAAGATTCCATGGAGTTAACTGGATTTTTTTTCCTAAAAGAGTTATTTTTCTCTATGTTAATATTGTGAGAAATAATGGAATGGTTTAGAAGATGTAGGAGTCTACTTAATTAATTAGATGTAATTAATTAAGAAATGTTCAATTAAAAAATGACACGTGTACATATTAATTACTTTTAAAATTATTTTTGTCATCTTCAATTATCTTCAAGCAGGTGTGCGCACTCTCTATGTCACGTCATAATTTAGGGTGCATTTATTCCATTTTAAAATAGTTTAGGGGGTAATAGGAGTCTAGTTAATTTTAGATGTGTCTCTAAGATATTGATCATAGTTAATGCCGGCAAAATGAGCTCATCTTTTGGTAACCCGCCCATACTTTAATAGTTTGGGTGAGTGACTTTTTACATGGGTAAAATATAGGTTGATACCCATGTTCAACCCATAAAAATATGGGTAAACTATGGGTAAAATATGGGTAAAATATGAATTAGCCAAATGGATTAAGCTTTTAACTTTTATTCACTCAAAATTCAGGATAACACTAAAAATATTGTAACTTCTCTTCTTTTTTATGTTCTTCTAGAACTAATTATTTTCCTAAGTTTTTGGCCCTCCAAAAATATATATTGTAAATGTATATTTCTTTTGTTAATTATAATTATATATTTTTTTTGGTTTAATTTTATACTAGATAATAAATAATATGTAAAATAAGCAAATCATATATTAGTATTGACATCGCTTAAAGTGCATTAAGCATGTTTTAGTCCTAAAATGCAAATATTCATTTACTTTGAAATTAAAAAAAAATTTCCCTTGTTATTACATAAATTTATTTTATATTGAAAAGTTATAGTATTTTTATTTTTTTTTTACTTTTATGATACAATAAAACTAAATGAAGCATTTTCAATATTTTTCATCTAAAAAAAGACTAAAATATTTTCTCCATGTTGAATTCTTAAGTAGAGTACTATTTACTCATGAAAATATAGGTAAAATATGAATAAACTAGTATTTTACCCAACCCATTTGTTACCCAATCCATTTTTACCCAATATCAAATTTGGGCGGATTGAATTATTACTCATTTTATGTTGACCCATTTTCAACTCGTCCATTTGCCATCACTAGTCAATAGTCATAGTCTAGGGATAGTTGTATCTTATTTCATGCAATATATACATAGGAAGAGAGGAGGCACAAAGAAAATCAGCTATTGTAATACAAAATCGGAATTCTCTCAAGGGCAATAGACAAAAGAGTGAAGATTGAGAACAAAACAAAACAAAAAAAGCCTAAAATTAATTAGAAAGTGTTTAGGTTGTTGTGATCGAGCCTGCTATAAAAGTTTATTGAGGGGCAGTAAAGTAATCTCCTAATTGTGTAGTTGTGAGTTTGTGACAGTTGTCTCAAAGACAAGATTTTATCGTCTGTGAAGGTACTATTATAGTTGGAGTAAATGGTAGGAGTTGAGGTACAAGAGTTAGTCCCTAGATTATAGAGTTATTATTTGAAATAGCTCTTTGAGATAGTTAAGTTGGTTGAAAATCCTACACATTGTAGGTCTTGGTTTTTACACTCTTGAGCAAGGAGAGTTTCCATAGTCACGTACACCATCTGTTGTTTACTTTATTGTGTAGACGAACTTAAGGAACCAGGTTCCTTAAGATCAGATTGCAAAAGCATCTAGTAATTGGAAAAACAAATCAAGATTTTATTAACTATTGTTGCATGATAAAAATATCCATGACTCACCATCAGGGGCGGACCTACATGGTCCTACATGGGTGCTCGAGCACCCATTAATCTCGTATTGAATTATATATATTTACATAGAAAGAAAGAAGAATTGTATATATTTTATTAGAGAGCACCCATAGGAACAATGACTTAATTAGCGTGGTGGTTTATTGTGGGTACTTAAGGTCTTTCATTCTTTTTATTTCTTTGCCAAAGGCTCGATTCCCTCCAAAGACATTATTTTTAGTTTAAAAATAAGCTCTTATCTTACTTATTTATTCTAATTGGACTTCATTTTTATTTTTTTTCTCCCATGCAGATTGTTGCTTTTTCTCTTTCGCTAGTGGCCTTTTCTAACTTTTTTTATCATTTTTTTTTAATCCAAGATAATTTTTATTGTAATTTTTCTTCTTTAATTTTTTTTATTATCGTGCTTAAATATGATTTTCCTTTTTCATAACAAGTGTTAAACTTGTGCACTTATATTTGTGATTGATAGCTAAGCAATAACAGAATATACTCGAGGGGTGTCGACAGACAATTCTTTGTCGGAAGATTATACGTGTAGTTAGGTAAAAACAATTAAAAATAATATATATATATATATATATATATATATATATATATATATATATATATATATATATATTGTTGAACATGATTCTCCATCTTCTCCATCCTCACCTGCGAAGAAGAACTCCAAAGATGCATCATCTAATTCATAATGTTTGGGCCCAAGTTCATGGACATTTGTTTTGGAATTAATGTTATGGGCCACATTCAGAATTTTCCTCCTTAGCCCATCTTATATTTTCTCTTATCTAGATTTTGTAAATATCTCTAGAGAATAAAAGTTTGTTATTATCACAGCCAATAGGAAAAGGGACAGTTGTGAATTAGTTAAGGTAGAACTTTCTTTTTGCTTCTTTTAGCTTGTATATAGATGGTTTGATACAGTGATGAATGCAAGAGAAAAAAATTTCCCAAAATATTCTATTCTCCTACATGGTATTCCCTATTACTTTTTCATTGACTACTTTACCTTTTCCGTGTGATGTTTGTGCCCAAGCTAGACAATCTAAATTGCCTTTTACTTCTAGCACTATTTCCACTCATGCAATTTTTGACTTGATTCATGTGGATACTAGGGGTCCCTACAAAGTTCCTACCCATGATGGCTTTCGATATTTTCTCACCATTGTGGATGATTATAGTAGGGGAACTTGGTCCTATTTACTTAAAACCAAGAGCAACGCTTTCCATGTTCTCAAGCAATTTCTAACTCTTGTTGAAAGACAATTTCAGAAGAAAGTTAAAATTATCAGATCTGATAATGCCAAAGAACTAGGCTCTAGTTTATCCAATTCTGATTTCCTTTCTTCTCATGGAATAATTCACCAAACAACATGTGTCTACACACCACAACAAAATGGAGTTGTTGAACAAAAGGATCGACACCTTTTGGAAACTTGTCGGGCTTTACTTTTTCAGTCTCGTCTTCCTTTATCTTATTGGGGGGAATGTCTTTTAACAGCCACTTATTTAATCAACTGATTTCCTTCAAGGGTCCTCACTTTCAAGTCACCCTATGAGATACTTTTTCAGTCACCACCTTCATATCATCTTCTTAAATCATTTGGTTGTCTTTGTTATGCTAGTACCTTACCTCATCCAGATCCAAACTTGACCCTAAAGCTTCCAAATGTGTCTTCATTGGCTATCCTTTCAATCAAAAAGGGTACAAGCTTTTAGATCTTACTACTAAAAGAATTTTTATCTCCAGGGATGTCATGTTTCATGAATCATTTTTTCCTTTCTCTCCTTCGTTTTCTTCTATCTCTTCCTCCTCTCATGTTCCTTCTACTTTCTTTCCTCCTCCTCCTCCTCTAGATATTCATCCCATTCAGTCAACTACACCTCCTACTCCTTCTCCTCTACATCCAGATATTCATCCCATTCAGTCAGCTACACATACTGCTCCTCCTCCCACATCTCCTCCTTCCGTTGTTCCTCTTTCCTCCTCTTCTCCTTCTCCTCATACCATCACTCCATCTCTTCCTTCTCCTCCTCCCATTTGGCATTCCTCTAGGATTTCTCATCCTTTTATTCGTCTTGCAGATTATATATGTAATTCTGTCTTTTTCACTAATGTTACTTCTGGCTGTTTTGCAGCTCCTCTCACTTCTTCTATTCTTTCTTTTTCTGCCTTATCTCCCTCCAATCAATCTTTTTTAAACTCTATTGCTCATATTCCCGAACCTACTTCTTTTTCAACTGCTTCTTTACACCCTTGTTGGCAGGATGCTGTGGCAAAGGAATTAAAGGCTTTGCAACTCAATCACACTTGGGATTTGGTTCCTTTACCACTCGAAAAATGAGCATTACCTTCTAAATGGGTTTATAAAGTAAAATATAAAGCAGATGGTTCAATTGAAAGGTATAAGGCTTATCTAGTGATTCGGGGTGATGTTCAGAGGGCTGGCATTGATTATACAGAAACTTTTTCTCCTGTGGTCAAGATGACTACTGTGAGATGTCTACTAGCTGTTGCTATTAAAAAGGGTTGGGATTTATTCCAATTGGACATCAACAATGCTTTCCTCCATGGTAATTTACAAGAGGAAGTCTATATGAGGATCCCTTCTGGTTTACAGGTTTCTGGTTCTAATCTAGTTTGTAAACTCAATAAGTATCTTTATGGGTTAAAATAGGCCTCTCAGCAATGGTATGCCAGGCTCACTGCCGCCCTTCAATTCAAAGGTTATCATCATTCTTTGAATGATTATTCATATTCTTCAAGCCAACATCTATTGGTATTTGCATCCTCGCTGTTTATGTCGATGACATTTTAGTTACTGGGGATGATTTGGATGAAATATCATCCTTAAAGTCTTTTCTTCATTCCGAGTTTCAGATCAAAGATTTAGGCCTTGCTCATTATTTTCTTGGTTTGGAATTGATCAGAGAAGAACAGGGGTTGATTGTGACTCAGAGAAAATTCACCACTGATCTACTTTCTGAGTTTGACTATCTTGACAAGAAGCCTCTTGTTTCTCCTTTGGAGCCTTCCACCAAGCTTCGTGCCGATGATGGTGAAATTCTTCCTGATCCGCTTGTTTATCGAAGACTTGTCGGCAAGCTCAATTTTTTTACTCATACTCGACCGAATCTCTCTTTTGCTGTGCAACACCTCGGTCAATACATGCAATCTCCTCGCATGCCTCATTATCAGGCTAGTCTTCACTGTCTTCGTTATCTTCTTGGCAACCCTGGTCTTGGTCTTCTCATCAAATCTTCATCCGTATTTGACCTTCAAGCCTATTGCGATTCTGATTGGGGCTCATGTCCGGAGACTCGTCGCTCTATCAGTGGTTATTTCATCAGTTTTGGAGGTACTCCAATTTCCTGGAGATCAAAGAAACAACCTTTGATTTCCCTTTCATCTGCTGAAGTTGAATATCGATCAATGCGCCGGGTTGTTGCCGAAATCACCTGGCTTGTCCGTTTGTTATCAGACCTCACTGTTTCTCCATCACTTCCAATCCCTCTCCATTCAGATAGTAAAGCTGCTATTCATATCGCTAAAAATCCAGTTTTCCATGAGCGAACCAAACACGTGGAACTTGATTGTCATTTCGTCAAGCAACAATTTCTTGTTGGTTTCATCTCTTTGCATTACCTTCTTTCCACGTCTCAGCTGGCTGACATCTTCACTAAACCGCTTCACGGCTTTCCCCATCATCACTTACTTGGCAAGTTGGGGGTTTTTCCACACCCTTACAACTTGAGGGGGGGTGTTGAACATGATTCTCCATCTTCTCCATCCTCACCTGCGACGAAGAACTCCAAAGATGCATCATCTAATTCATAATGTTTGGGCCCAAGTTCATGGACATTTGTTTTGGAATTAATGTTATGGGCCACATTTAGAATTTTCCTCCTTAGCCCATCTTATATTTTCTCTTATCCAGATTTTGTAAATATCTCTAGAGAATAAAAGTTTGTTATTATCACAGCCAATAGGAAAAGGGACAACTGTGAATTAGTTAGGGTAGAACTTTCTTTTGCTTCTTTTAGCTTGTATATAGATGGTTTGATACAGTGATGAATGCAAGAGAAAAAAAATTCCCAAAATATTCTGTTCTCCTACATATATATATATATATATATATAGACACTCCTTAGCTTCTACACGATTTTACTTCTTTATATTTTGACGCTCCTTAGTCGAAATTTTCGATCCGCCACTATAGCTAAGGGAGCACCCACAACCTTGAAATCCTGGATCCGCCACTGCTAACCATGAATACTTGTTACATATAAGCTCTTTTCAAGAGTTGATGTAGTTTTTCAACTTTTTAATACATGCTTAGTGTAACCTCAGACAGAACACCATTCTCCTCAAAATAGACATGAAATTTTGAAAGAGTATTTACATGATTTGTATCACATTTTTCCATATGAACTTGTAAAACTGTTATTGGGCCTTAATTGTAAGTTGAAGAAACTACATATGAGCAAAGTGACCTTCCTTAGACAATTTTCCTTGCATCCATCTCTGCAGCATTTCAAGTGCTGCCTTAGGTTGATCCATTGGAACCATGTGTCCTGCGTCATGGACCCTACGGAAAGTTAGAGGCCCGTGGTTCTTTTCAATTCCTTTCTCTTCACCATCTACTGTAAAAGGAACCGATCATGCTGCCCCAAAATCTTTCTGTCCAGACCATTCCATTGCATGCACCCACCTCGAGTTCCCTGTCCATAGCATGAAAAATAGTTTAGTTCTGAATCACAATAATTAAAACTATGTCTCTATCACAAATAAATTGGGGTCGGCTATACTGAGCATGTTATGCCTTTTAAGCTTACCTCAAACTATTTAGCTCTATATAAGTAGATTTCCATTGACTGCACATAAAAAATGTACTATCACAAATGAATGAAGCTTACCTAGCCAGTTGCAGATAAGATCATATTCCCCGGCATAGACAAGTAGCTTGATTCCATCCTCAAGGAGTGGAGGAATACCAGCTTCAAGATTCCTCATCCAATCCAACTGCATTGCCTGGTAAACTGTAGAACTACACGACACAAACTCAATATCCCCGACACCAAGGGCATGTTTAACCTGTTCATCATTGAGGAGATTTTCCATGTTGGAGAAGTCATAGCAGAGATCACCATCACAAGTCTTTCTGACATCATAGTACTGCAGGTCCCAAGTAATGATTTAATACATGTTACACTACTAAAAATATTGGAATTAGCGACAGGACAAATTCAGTAGCTAAATATCAACATCCGTAGCTAATCTTATTCACAATGAGTTGGCTACCATTTATCGAAAAAGTTTGTTAGCTATGAGAAATCTAGCAACGAAGTTCATAGATAATTCCAGTTTTTATGTAATGTTATGGTTAGAAATCCGTGTGATTCTAGTTACCATACTATTAGCTCGGAGAGAAAAATAAAAGAAATTATGCTTTCTTACATTTTTGTTACCCACAACATTCATTATCTTGTTGAAGATCCTTGTGCAAACAAGATATGCCGCCATGCAAGCACTTCCACCATCAGTTCCTAAAAATTTTTGCATAGCACACAGGTGATGTCAAGAATAGTGAGGATTTAAATGATAAATACAGTTGGTGAGATGAAGATACCACAAAGCTTAATTGCCTGTTGACATTTTGGATATGACTTGTCAATGACATTGTAATCAGATTGTTTGATCAATCTCATATCCAATGCATAGTCAGTGTAGGCTTTGTACTGAATTTCTGGATTAGTGAGTCCATTACCAATGGCAAATCCCTAATCGAATATAATTAACTGAATTAGCACCGCAACCAGTCCAAACAAAGCAAATTAGCTTTGCAAAATGAGTTAATTAGTTATAAATTACCTTAAGATTTATTGGAATTCCTTCTTTATTCTTGTTAGCTTGATGAACGCGAGAAGCAAATGCAGGAATGTAATGCCCAGCATATGATTCTCCAGTTATGTAAAAATCATTCTTTACATACTGAGGATGTGCCTTGAAGAAAGCCTATGCATAAAAAAGGACAAAGAAATAACATTCAAATATTTGGACAATAATATTTTATTAAAAAAAGTAGAGGTTTAAACTTTAGATTTGGAACAAGAGAAAAAGAAAAGGAGCAAAACAGAGAGTAACAAACCTGCAAGAAGTCGTAAAGGTCATTGCTAACACCCCTTTCATCGTGACGAATGTCATCATCGTCTGATGTATAACTGAAACCAGTTCTAATTGGTTGATCAACGTATATTAAGTTTGAGACCTGTCGAATTATAATTCACTCCGTTATGTATTTGTTTAACTACAAACATGAATCAAGAGTGCAATTCAAAAAAATCGCTCTTTTCCCAGTTTAACCATTTGATATTCGAGAGCCCGTTGGGTCAATGTAATTGGAATTCGCGCATAATATTTTTGATTCATGGCCTTTGCTAGCTAATAATTGATATTGAAAAACCACTTTAATCAACAATTCTATCAGAAATTTGAGTAGTGGAATCTTATTTATTCAGGAAAAAAATGAAAGCAAATAAAGTGATTATTAGGGACTTTATGTTATGTCCCTATGTCATTGTGGGGGGGAAAAGTAGAAATTAAAGATGTATAGGTTCACAAAGTGGATGGGACTTTACGTGTAAATGAAGATAGAGCAAAAGGCTGCCAAATTTCTCTTCAAAAATTAAAAAACAAAACAAAAGAAAATTTGCTATGTAAAAAAAATTCTACTTGGTAAAAAACAAAGATGCTTTGCATGATAATTTTTTTTTTAATGATATTAAATATGTTTTGATAACGTGGAGTGAATTCTCATCATTATTTTCAAAATATCCAAACCCATATATTATTTTATTTATAATTAAATTGTGTTAGGATGAATTTAGATGCACCTCAACTTGTTACATCTGTACTAACCACTTTTTTGAAATAGAGTGCCTTAATCTTCAAAGAACAAAAGTAAACACATGAATTTTATGATTTTAAATTAATAATATGTAAAATCTATATTTTTAATCTTGTGATTTTAAATATGATATATGTAAAAGTAGAAATTAAAAAATTGTTAAAAAAAATATACTAAAACTGACTAAAAGAAAAAACTAGGCAATTAAATTGAAATGAAATAAGTAAAAACCTTGTCCCAGCCAAAATTATTCCAAACAAGTGACATATTGTCTGCTATATTGAAAGGTCCATTTTCATAAAACACAGCCAATTCACTGCTACATCCTGGCCCCCCTGTTAGCCATATAACAACTGGATCATTCTGGCTGCTTCTTGATTCAAAAAAGAAATAAAACATCCTGCCAAACAAATTAAACAATTCAGAATTACACCAGAACAAAAGATAAAAATAACATTAAAAATTACCAAATATTTTTTCTCTGGAATTTAACTGGACGCACTATAATAAATAAAGGATTTTCTATAATATAATATAATATGAGTATTTATAATCATAATAAATATTCTATATAAATATCACTTAAAACTTTAGTAATAATATATTTTACTGTTATTAAATATCTCTTTTGTTGTCGTGATAAAAAAATCTTGAATTTAAGAACACACATTATTTTGACTTCGGTCAACAAAATTATTTTATTAAAGGTAAAATAAACTTTTAAAATTAAAGAATTCTAGAAATAAAAAGGGTCATTCTTTACGTAATAAAGTAACAAATCGAATGTATTAATCATCATGGGCGGGGCTATTTCAATGATTACGAGTTTTGCCGAATTTAGCACTTTAGCCTAAACTTGGTATTTATATTAAAAATACGTATACATCATTAGTACTTTGTCCGTTTCATTTTATGTGAGGTTATTTGATTTGATATGGAGTTTAAGAAAGAAAGGAAGATTTTTAAAACTTGTGATCCAAAATGAATTATATAAATTTATGTGACTGTAAATCATTTATTAAGGATAAAATAGATATTTTATAATTAAATTATTATTTAATATAGAAATGTGTCATTATTTTTTTATCTGATTAAAAAAAAAAGTAAGTTATATAAATTGAGACAGATGAGTAATATAAATATAAAACTGTGTTAACCATACCTTGCATCTTTAGTATGTGGAAGACGATAATAACCGGCTTGATGACCCAAATCTTGAACAGTGGCCCCAGAATCACCAAGATAAGATAAATTGAATCTCTTCTCAAAGAGAGTTTGCTGATGAGTAGCAGCTAAGGGTGATGATGAAGCCTTGTTGATATCATGTTTAGGGAACAAATTAAGTTGTTTGATGAGTTTTTCTGCCATTGGTACAGGGAATTTAGCAGAAGATAACATAAACTCATCCTCATTATTGGATGAAGAAAGGGAAAGAACACGAGAAGAGAGAAAAACAACAAGTAAAGCAAGAAAGAGTACAGATAAACATGATGCCATTTTTCAAGATTTAATTAGGCTCTTTACTGATTATATTGCTATTTATAAGGAGGAGAAGGAGAAGGAAGAAGAGTGTGATATAGGCATTGTGTGCTGTGTTGTGTCACTGTGTGTCTGTGTGAGAGAGAAAGGGTAAACATGGGATTCAAAACGCTTTGCTTGTTTAAAGTGATGCTAATATGGACAAACTACTCATTCTTTTTGGGTGAGGGGGTGAGGTCAAGAAAAAGCAACAATTCTTTCATATAAGTTACTTCATGTGTCCCAATTTAAATATTTTAATTTAATTGTGTCACCATTTCGCACGGAGTCTCAAAAAAAATTGAAATACGTTGCCAATTTAAAATTTGGATGACATGAAAAAAAATGGAATTTGAAATAGACGTGGGCTGATGTTATCCCGACATAGCAGAAATATTTTTGCTATGGCAACGCTGTTGTATCGGCATGTCAACTGCTATAGTGGGGTCAACAGCGCAGAAACTGAGAAACACAAATTGTTTTATCTTTCCTCCTCTTTAGTGGTAAAATAAACGAGGGTTACTCCAAAAATTGCTCCAAGCTTTGGGACAAGGGAGAGGAGGGATTCTAGCACAAGGTGGGTCAAGCCCATGGGTTTCGGATCTATGCTCGTTAGGATTCTCCCCTCGGATCTAGAAGCTTGTGCTCAATGTTCTTCAGTAGTTGTTTGGCGTCTAGTAGGTTAAGCTTAACTGAGTAGTTAGACATATCTTTAATTGCACAATACATATTAATTGTTGAGAGTTGCATGTATAGGCCTTCGGGCACAAAGTCTAGGCGGATGAACGCGTGTTTATAGTTGTCTAGGATGGAAGGGTTCTTGATTCGTTGGTGTTACGTCATGATTGTTATTGGATGTTTATCTTAGTGGTGTTATTTATGGGTATTGGGTCATAAGCGGGAAGAAATGTTCGGAATGAGTCGTCCAAGAGTAGGTGATGATTGTTGTTTTCCAGGTTAGGATATAAATGCATGTTAACTGTTTCTATTGTATAATTTATACAATGCATGTTGGAGAAATCATAAGGTTTGAATGTGAAATGATGAATTGTTTACAATCTCATGCAATGAAGTTATTTTGTTTACTTGTATTTACAAGCGTGTTTGTATTTCATTATGATTGTTATTGTGTTTTTGTAACTATCAGTTGACTTAGGTACCATATCTGGTACCAGATATCTCTTGGTTGGCTCGGGCGCCACGCTTGGTATGGGATATCTCTTAGTTGACTCTTGTACAATGCCTAGTACATATTTTTAGTTGATTCAGGTACCATGCCCAATATAGGATATCTCCTGATTGGCTCGAGTACCATGTTTGATACATATTATCGATTGAATTGGATACCTCATTTGATTTATGATATTGTTTGGTTGGCTCGTGATCCCATGCTTGCCTAGTACGTTTTTTTTTATTTTTCTCTAGTATGTTAGTTTCTTGAGTGAACTGGGTTTACTTCTTTGTAATATGATTGTTATATATTGGTCCATGAGTGGCCGGGATAGTTTTTAAATGCTGGGATGGTTCTTGTGTAGACCGGGATGGCATGTTAAGCATTGTCGATGATGCCTTGGGAATTCTAGTGATTCGTGTTGCTGGAAGGTGTGATGAATTAGGTTGAGTGGTTGGTTGTGATCATGTGGGACATGTTTCATGTAACTGTTAAGTCGGGATGTTGACTGGGAGCTTTGCTCATTCACTAGCTTGTGCGGTTTTGTTAGACTGGGTGGTCTAAGACATATATAATAAGGGGAATTTGAGTATATGTGGTTTTGTAAGAGTCTTGCAGGTGGTTTACTATAAGGACCCCTTCCGATCATTATGGGAAAACCATTGGTGAAAGAAATTTGATAAGAGAACTTTTGAAATGGCAAGTTGAAAATTTTGGGTTCTTAGATGAAATATAAGAAAGGTGAGGTAGGCAATTTCGAAATGGATTGGGTAAAATGTCTAAGCTTGAGTTTGTTTCTCTATTAGTTAAGACATTATTCAGTCCATAAGGCTTTTCAAACGTAAATCCAGATAAGTAGAACTTCCAATATCGAACTTAGCATTAAGTAATTTAGAACGTCATGGTTCAAAGGTATTGCAAAATGGAAACTTTTGGAGAGAATTTCAAGTTTCTATTCCATACAAGTCACTATAGCGGGTGCCACTCTGCTATAACGGGGGAATTAATCCTCGCTATAGGGGGTGATTCCACTATAGTGGAGCTCTTATAACGGACACGAGTTTATGCATAAACTTCCCCTAAGCCTCTCATAATTATAGAAAAACATTTTGGGAAGAGCGAGGGGTGACCTAGGGCGATTTTCTGCACTTCTTCACCAATTTTCTTAGTTAAAGGTATGCTAATTTCTCCCCTACCTTGGTGTTGTGATTCTTAGGCATTAGAATTCTTGTAGGGTGACCTTAGGGGAGAGTTTGACTTGAATTGATGGTGGAGAAACCTTGGTTTGGGTGGGGATATTAATGGGAATGGCCTAAGCTAAGGATTTAATTATAATTTAGGTACTTTTAGGCCACTATTCAATGATTGTGTTATTTGTTATTATTTTAGACAAAGAGTAAGCTGAAAGTCATAACAAGGGGAAGGCTTGGGTTTGATAGAGCTTCTAAGGCTTGATTCGAGATAGGTGATGGTTGTTTTTCTTCTTGTTTATGTTATATGTGTTTGTCAAACTCCTTTATTAGTATTGCATACATGATATATGATTCGAAAAAATGAAATAACATGGTTTGAAATAATAAATATTGTCAAATGCATGCAATGAATGTGTTTATTTGGATGCACAAGTGTGATTGACATTCATTGTGATTTAATGTGTGTTTGATGGTTGGCACAAGTACCACACCTAGTAAAGGATATCCCCACGATTGGCTCAGATACCATGCTTTATATATACTAACGGTTGGTATGGGTACCACACCGGTCTACGAAGATATCCATTTATGGTTGGCTCAGGTACGATATCGGTACACTAACAGTTTGTTTGGGTTTTATTAAAGAACCATGTTGTCTTGTTGTACCGTGGTTTTTCATATTTAATGTGCATATCAAATCAAGATAAGGACAAGGAGCATGATATATTGTACTTGTGTTAAAATTTTATGTTATATGGTTTACTAGGTTGTGGTTGCGTGCTCGTATCTGATATAACTAGAACTACCCGATGATCCTACCAATATATGGTGTTTATTTACTAATAATGCACTTGTTATCTCTTTATTGAGTATAAGACATATTCAAGCAGCTGCTTTGAGACCTCAATTGTGAGAGACGTGATATTTGAATCCAAGGTTGAACTACTTTTTCTTGGCTACCATGGATTCCTCTCATCTTCTTAGTCCATCTCTATGGACTTAAACCTTTTTAGACTTATTGTTTTCATGTGTTTTTGGGGTTGTATCCTCCTAGTCTAGATAGTTAGAGTTTTGGTACACAAATTTTAGTTTCTAGGAGGTTATTTCTGCAGTGTTGATGATTATGAATTTCGTTTTATTGTAAACTTCATTTTGAAATTATGAAATCTTGTATTTGACTTATAAGTTGGTTATTTTTTATTTCATTATGGATTGTATGCTAGTAATTACTTGGTTTTCCATTTGGGGTTAGTGTGGGTGGGTGCCACTCACGGCGGGTCGGGGTCGTGACAAAGTTGGTATCAGAGCTCTAGGTTCATGGATCTCATTATATGAAAATAGGTCTAGTAGAGTCTTGTGGAAATGTATGAAGGTGTCTGTATTTTTCTTTAGGAGGCTACAAAACTTTAAAGAACTTCTCTTCTTTCTCCCTTTTTCGTGCTATATCTTGATTCCAATTGGTATCAGTCAATCCTTATTAATATTTAACCTTCTTCACTCTTCTATCCGCAAATTGTTGATACTAGGTATAACAGAGTCAGAGTAGCAGTTTTAACAGACGAATCGACAGTTAGAGCCAAAGGTAAAGGTAGAGGTAGAGGCATGGGCAGAGGGAAAGCAACACCTGGCATGGGTAGATGACAGGCAATGGCTGGGCCAAAGTCGACAACCCCTCCCTCACCGAGGATAATTTTAGGGGAAGAAGTTAAGATTGAGATTGAAGAGGATGTTGAGCCAGAGGTGGAGGTATAGGTTAGGGGTGCAGGTCTTCTAAGGTAGTTTAGAAAGTATTAGATATTCTAAGCGAGATAGCGGGTACGGGAAACACTCATGTGATATCAATTACTTAGGTCCTAAGTACTTATCCTTTTTACTACTACAACCTCCAAAATGGATGAAATTTTAGGTACAAAGGCTTTCTTCCGTCTGTTGATGGGTCTTGTTACGTTAGGTTCTAATTATGATCTATTGACTAAGTTCTGGAAAATGAAGCCTCCACTATTCCATGGTACACAGAGTGAAAATACTTTTGAGTTCATTATGGACTGCTATGAGAAGTTTCAAAACCTGTATATTGTACGTCAGCATGTTGGTAGCAACATATGAGCCTAAATTCAATGTCTTGTCTTGTTTCTCTACCCAACTTCTGAGCACTGAGCAGGAGATGATTCATTTGTTTGTTAAGGGCCTGAATTCTAAGATACAAGGGTTGTCTATGCACATGACTTCAACAAGAAAGAGCTTCAATGAGATAACCAACTCTATGAAGAAGATGGAAGGAGATAGGTGGGCAGAATAGGCCAAAGCATTGTTTAAGAGGCCCAAGAATGTGGTAAACTATAGTAGTTCTTATTCCAAGGGTTCTAGTCATCATGTGTATTTAGCTTGCCTGATTCAGCCTGGTTTACTGGCTTCTACGGGTGGTTATTGAGGGATCACACATGAGTCTCTTCATAGGGCTGCCAAAGAGTTTCCTATTCGTCTGCCAGTAAGCCCTCACTTGACTTAGGATTCTTCAACTATGGTGAGATAGGCCATTTTAAGTATAATGCTCTCATAAGTCGGCTAGTAACCTAGTATAATAGTAGACTAGAGAGGTAGTCCCAACAAGTGAAGGTGGTAATGGACGAGGACACCTTTAGGGTGAGTGAGGTAATAATTAGGAAGGCCATGAGGGTAGAGGAAATGTTAATATTGGGAGGGGAGCGGTTCTGCCAGGTACATAGGTTTCCTACAATGATTATAAAGCCAATGTTACGCCTTCCTAGGTAGGACTGAAGCTAAGGTATTGGATGAAGTGATAACATGTACTATGCTTGTCTATAATAGCATGAATTCTGTATTATTTGACATGTGTTCCACTTATTCATACGAGTCTGTTAAACTTAAATTGGGAGTTGACTTTATTTGTGATATCCTTGATTCCCTTGTTCATATTTCTACCCTGAATAGAGAGTCTATAGTAGTAACTCATGTATACCATTTTTCTTTGTGATGTTTATAGGTCTTCAAACTTTGGTAGATTTTGTCATTCTATATATGCTGGACTTTGATGTGATCTTAGGTATCACATGGTTGTTTCTTTATCATGTTGTTTTTGAACTAAAATTCTAAGACAATATCTCTAGAGATTCTGGGTACAAATGAACTAGAGTGGAAATGAGTGTGCAAGTCTAAGCCAATAAAGATCATATCCTATATTCAAGCTAAAAGTCATGTGGGGACGTGTCGTTTAGCCTATTTTAATCATCTTTGGTATGTAATGTAGAGTCCCATTCTATTGAGTCAATTCATGTAGTTTATGAATTTGTAGAGGTGTTCCCTACGGATCTGATCGATACCCCTCCTGATAGGGATATTGATTTCAATATAGATTTGGAGTGGGGCACTCATCCAATCTCTATCCCTCCTTACCAAATGGCTCTGGAAGAGTTGAGATAACTCAAGACCCAGCTTCAAGAGCTTCGAAATAAGGGGTTTCTTCATCCTAGTGCATTTCCATGGGGTTGTTCGTACTTGTTTGTAAAGAAAATGATGGTAGTATGAGGATGCGCATAGACTACCATCACTTGAATAAGGTTACTATCCAAAATAAGAATCCTTTACCTCACATAGATGATTATTTTGACCAGTTGCAGGTTGCTTCAGTGTTCTCAGAAATTTATATAAGTTCTGGATATCATCAATTAAAGATAAAACATGAGGACATACGTAAGAAAACCTTCAGAACTTGATATGAGTGCTATGAGATTTTGTAATGTCTTTTGAATTGACTAACACATCAACAATCTTTATAAGTTTGATGAATTGTCTCTTCAATCCATTCATGGATTTTATAAATGATATCTTGATCTACTGTAAGATTAAGGAGGAGCTGGGAGAGTACCTTTGAATTATTCTGGGTATCCTAGTGAAACAGAAATTGTATGCCATGTCATCAAAGTAAGAATTATTGTTGACTTTGGTGGTCTTCTTAGGGCATGTAGTTTCAAAAAAAAGGTGATGGTAGATCCCAAAAATAATGAGGCAGTTAAGAATTGGGTCCGACCTAGTTCTGTGATGGAGGTTAGGATTTTTGGGTCTTGCTAGCTACTATCGATGATTTTTCCAGAACTTTGCTTTCATTTCTACACACCTAACTAGACTGAATCAGAAAGAGGTACCCTTTATGTGGTCTAACATTTGAAGAGAGATTCGAAAATCTCAAGAAACTTTTGACAACGGCTTTTATCCTATTATTGCCAGTGGAAGGTAAAGACTTTATTGTGTTTTGTGATGATTCACATTTAGGTTTAGGTGTTGTGTTGATGCATGACAAGAACGTTATAACATAAGTTTCAAGGCAATTGAAGGTTTATGATAGAAACTACCTAACACGGGATTTTGAGTTGACAAGGGTAGTATTTGCTCTAAAAATCTGGTGACACTGTCTTTATGGTGTTAAGTGTAAGGTGTTCACGAATCATCGTAGTCTAAACCACGTTTTTCACTTAGAAGGATCTAAATTTACGACAGATGAGGTGGATGGAGTTGTTGAAGGACTATGATGTTGCCATTCTATAACATCCGAGCAAGGTCAATATGGTGGCAGATGCATTGAGCCAGAAGATAGTTAGCCTCGGCAGTTTGGCTTGCTAATGGGGTCTCCAAGCGACCCTTAGCTAGAGAGATTCAGACTTTAGAATCTAAGTTCATGCACTTGGGGATTTCAGAAAAGGGTGGGGTATTGGCTAGTATTCAGGTCAGCCCACATTTATACAAGAATCAAGGTCAAATAATTTAAGGATAAGGATTTGAACAAGCTCAAGAGCAAGGTGGTGTATAGGGAGACTCTAGATGCTAAATTGGATGCAGGTAAAGTGCTCAGCTTCAAAGGAGGATTTGTGTTCCTCGGGTTGATGACTTGATCTAACAAGGTGTTAACATTATAGGTTGCGGTATTCATTTCATTCAGGTGTAACAAAAATGTGTCGGAACTTCAGGCATTTTTATTAGTGGCATGTCATGAAAAGGGACATAGCTGAGTATGTGTCTGAGTTTTCAACATGTAAAGTATGAGCACTAGAGGCCTACAGGATTACTATAAAGGATGCCCATTCCAGATTGGAAGTGGGAAAGAATATCCATGGACTTCATGGTGGGTCTCCGTAAGACTTTGAGGAAGTATTTTTCCATCTGGGTTATTGTTGACACATTAACTAAATAAGCCCATTTCATTATGATTAAAGTGAATTATAACTCTTTGAAGTTTACTAAGACTTGTCAAAAATATAGTAAGGTTGCATGGGTTCATTTTTCTATCCACTCAGTTTACTTCTGTGTTCTAGGTTAAGTTACATGAAGAGTTGGGCACGCAACTCACTTTTAGCACAGTTGTTCATCCTCAGACAAATGGCTAGTCAGAGGGGAAGATTCATATGCTAGAGGACATGTTGAGATCATGTGTGATTGACTTTGGAGGTCATTGGGATCAATTCTTGTCTTTGTGTGTATTCTCCTATAACAAAAAATATCCCTCAAGTATAAATTTAACACCATTCGAGGAACTTTATGGGAGAGGATGTAGATCGCCAATAGGGTAGTTTTAGGCTGGTGATGTGAAGCCTTCAGGTGTTTATTTTTGTAGGGAATATCAAGAGAAGGTAAGAAACATCAAAGCCAAGTTGTTGGCAACTCAAAGTAGACATAAGGAATATGCAGACCGTAAGGTAAGAGAGATGGCATTTCAAACTGTTGAACATGTTTTGTTGAAGGTGTTACCAATGAAAGAGGTGATGAGATTTGGCAAGAATGGTAAGATTATCCCTCGTTACATTAGTACATTCGATATTTTTAAGTGTGTATGGCCAACAGCTTACAAGTTACCCTTGCCATACAACTTGTCTGGGGTTCATCCAGTGTTTCATGTGTCTATGATGAAGAATTACCATGGTGTTTGACATTATATTATCAAGTGGGATGCAGTAGTTCTAGACAAGGGCTCGTAGTATGAAGAGGAACCGGTTGTAATTCTTGATCGGGAAGTCCAAAAATTGAGGAAAAAGGAAATCAAGTCATTTAGGTTCAATGGAAGAATCATCCGGTTCATGAAGCTTCTTGGGAAATTGCTAGGGACATGCGGGACAAGTACCCTCACTTGTTCGAGGATTCAAGTACTACTTTCTTCTTGACTTAGCTTAGTTTTCTTGATTATCGCTTGGGGACGAGTGATGGGTAAATTGATATCTATTGTAATAACCCATTTTGATCATTATGGGAGAACCATTGGTGAACGATATTAGGTAGAAAACCTTTTGGAATGTGAAGTTGAAAATTTTAGGTTAGGCTAGTCTTAGATAAAATCTGAGAAAGGTGAGGTCTAAGGCAATCCGGAAAATGATTAGTTAAAATAGCTAAGATTGGGTTGGGTTTTCTACTAGCTAGGACATTATTGAATCCATAAGGCTTTTCAGAAGTAAATTCGGGTAAGTAGAACTCTCGATATCAAATGTAGTGTGAAGGGGTTAGTCTAGAATGTCAAGGTTCAAAGTGTGTTGCAATGGGAACTTTTGGAGAGAATTATGAGTTTCCGTTCCGTGCAATCTACTACCGTGAATGCCACACCTCTGTATCTTGGGGTAGGTCCCATTATAGTAGGTGGTCTCACTATGGCAGAGCCACTATAGCGGGTTGGGACACTATAGCGACGTTAGTTGCGAGTTTATCCAGAAATTTCCCCTAAGCCGCTCATTATTCTGCAAACATATTTTCGGAAGAGAGGGGTGACCTAGGATGATTTTCTTCACTTCTCAACCAATTTCTTTTGTAAAGGTAAGTTAATTTCTTCCATACTTTGGTGTCGTGATTCTTAGG
Source organism: Solanum commersonii (assembly GCA_029007595.1). Taxonomy (NCBI): domain Eukaryota; kingdom Viridiplantae; phylum Streptophyta; class Magnoliopsida; order Solanales; family Solanaceae; genus Solanum; species Solanum commersonii. The sequence goes on along the minus strand of JAJTWQ010000045.1, from coordinate 159,857 downwards.
CCTTAGAATCTTTGTTAGGTGACCTTACACGAGAGTTTAACTTGAATTGATGGTGGAAAAACCCTGGTTTTGGTAGGGATGATCATATGAATGGCCTGGGTTTAGGATTTGATTATAGTCCAAGTATTTTTAGGTTATTATTCATTGATTGTGTCATTTGCTATTGTTGTAGATCAAGAACAAGCCAAAATTCATAACGAGGGTAGAACTCGGGTTAAATAGAGCTTCCAAGGCTTGATTCGAGATAGGTGATGACATTTTATTTTCCCGTTTATGTTATATGTTATTGTTTTTAATAATGCATGCATTTATATCATTAGGGAAAATGAAAGAACATGATTTGAAATGATATTGTCAATCACATGCAATGAATGTGTTTACTTTGGTGTACAAGTGTTATTTTTATCCATTGGGGTTGTAATTGTGATGTGTGTTTGATGATTGGCACGGGTACCATGCCTGGTAAAGGATATCCCCACAGTTTGCTCGAATTCCACGCCTGCTAGTATATAATAACAATTGGCATGGGTATCCTACTTGGTATGGGAATATCCACATATTATTGGCTTGGGTACCACACCGGTACATACTAATGGTTGGCTCATATAACACACCAATACTCTAACAGTTTGTTTGTGGGTTCCATAAGAGAACCAATTTTTCTTATTGTGTGGTCATTCATGTTTATAACTTGAATTAGTTAATGTTCCTATCAATACATGATGATTGTGTACTAATACTACACTTTCTTTCTCATTATTGAATACAGGGGCATGTTTAGGCAGCTGCTTCGAGACCTCAAATGTGAGACTTGTGATATTTGAATCCAATGGTAATCTTCTTCTTCCTGAATGCCTTTGATTACTTATCTTTGGACTTAGACCTTTTTAGACTTATGTTTTCTTGGATTTTTGGGATTGCATCCCTTATTCTATATTGTTAGAGTTTTGATACAAAACTTTCAATTTCTAGGGAGTTATTTCCGTATTTATGATGATTATGACTTCTGTTTTATTGCAAATCTGATTATAAAATTATGAAAGCTTGTCTTTGACTTAAGAATTGGTTATTTATTTTATTTTATTTTATTATGAATTATGTGATAATAATTAGTTAGTTCTTCCACACCACGGGTTAGATATTATTTATGCGAAATAAATTATGAAGTAATAATATGTGTATTAACAAAGCACATATTGAACTATTTTAAAATGATTATAATAAATAACCATGTATAACAATTTCTCATTATAAATCAACATAAAATTAATATTGTTTAATTATTATGAGTAAATTTCATAGACATCCCTCAAAATTTACCTTTATTATATTGATCTTTCTTGTGATTTAAAATATTACACTCATCTTCCTTATTTTTATTTTCTTATAAAAAGTGGTACTTTACAAAATTAAAATGATAATATTAATATTCCATCATATCCCTTTTGTAGATGATTTATATGATTGTAACAGAGAACACAAACAATGTTTTTTCAAAAAAAGAATGAAATTAATAAAATAGTACTTTGTTTACAATAATACTTCATTTACAATAAAACGTCATAGATTTAAAATACCACTATTAAAGAGAATTAAAATAAAAGACATATATATGCATAATACTTTAAAACACGAGAGAAAGGTTAGAGTGATAAAAGAAAAATCCAAAGAAAAATCTCTCAAATTTAACCCTATTATTAATCACCACCTAATAATATATAGTGTACCCCCACACAACTACTAAGCGAATCAAACAACCCCTTAAGGTTACATTAAAATTAAGCTGGCTACATGCCTATTGCTATGGTCGGATTTGGCTCCTTTTTATTACATTTTCTCTCAATTTCCTTAAGTACATATTTGGATGAGTAACATTTGTCATATATATTTATAATTTGAAGCTTTAAATTAAATTAATTTAACAAGTCTCTTAACCATAATTAAAGAACAAATTATGAAAAAAAAAACTCAATAAGGAAAATCTCATCTTCCACAAATTCTGTCTCCTTTAATTATATTTTTAAATTACGTAAACATATAACATTATATTTTTTGTTTATTTTTAGTTGAAATCTTGTCAACTATCTTTGACAGATTTTTTTTTAAAAAAATATAACTTTTATCGAGTAAACAGAATCCTTATTTGGTGAGTAAAATTACGCTACACAAAAGAAAAATGGAGAGCAGAAGATATTGCATAGTGGTATTTGTAAAATATTTTAGAGCATTTCCGTTTAAAACGAAATTAGTCTATTTTCCTTTCTCAATTATTTTGTTACTTTATCTTTGGATTTTTGTAAGACTGTAAAATAATTGGAGAGTATTCCTTTTTTAGATAAGGGAAATGATAATTATATATATATTAATGAGGAATCAAACTTTATGGAAGATGGAATTTTTCTTTTTGAAGTAAAGTAAGCAAAAAAGATTTTAATTTGTTTTTAATTATAGTCAAAAAAAGATTTGTTAAATTAGTTTATTCATGACCTTTAAATTTAAAATTTGACGAATGAGAAAATGTGTAGAGGAGCCAAATCTCACTTTGCCAACACTAGTTTACATCAATCCTATAAAAACACTGTTATGATCGAAATAATTAGGTGTCATGTAAAAGCTAACAAAACAAACCTCGAAAAACTATGAGTAAGAAGACAAACGAGAAATATATCAAAAGACACACAAATTTAAAGTAGCTCGGTCAACCAACCTACATCTACAAGAGGAGATGATCAATTCACTATATAAATATGAGAGTAAAATATTGATAGAAATGACCTCACACTATTCACTCAGAATAAAACGAAATTCACACAAGAATTAATGTAACACTTGTGTCCCACCGTTTCTTTCCCTACACAAAACACTCAGAGTCCCTAGAACTACATTGTGAGTGTTACTATGTTAGAAGGTATGAACCTCTATTTATAGAGTCAAAAACCTTTTCCAACAAAAAAAAAACTAGTCATTTATGATTAAAAAAAACTCGGGGCAAATACACAACAAACATGTCACGCCTCATAAATATATTTTTATCAGGTTATCATGATTAGTAATATACATCTATATCGAATTATTGTTAATTGTGATAAATTCATTTAATGGTAATATCAGATGCATATATATATACTATCTTATAATGTATACTTCACAAGTATATACAAATTTCCCTTACATTCAGGATATTATTTTATTCATTTTGATCTTGTAAACTCATTTTTTTGAGGATATCATAAGTACATGTATATATAAGCCACTCACACATTTAAGGCAGTGATAATTTGCCCATAATTGTTTCCTCCTAGTATTTTAAATTTCTTATAGCTTTGGCAAGTGTACTTTAAAAAGACCGGATATTTTCCCTTTTATCTTTTTAATTTATTTCTTCTTTAGCAAAAGTACATAAATTTGTGAGAATTTTACATAAATTATATATTGTTAAGAGCTAATTACATTATATGTCTATTATTTTCCAAATTACAAAAAAAAATTATATTTGGTGGAATCCGGATATATCCCAAAATGTACTTATATATTACGTCTCTATTTCGAATACACCCCTCCAAGCCCAGATACATCGCGTCTCAGTTTCAGATACATCACTCAATGTCCCAATACATCACGTATGTCCAGATATATCGTATAAAGCGATGTATCAATTGTAAAATGATGTATCCGATCGATACATCGCCTAAAGTAACGTTCCGAAAATAGAAAAGAGCTGTAATTTTTTCAAATGATAGAACTTTTTTAAAAGTATAATAAAACAAATTGTGCATTTAAGAATTTTTTGTGAATCAATCATCTTGTTAACCATTCCATAAGAACTAAACAAAATTGTGAGCATGTGACACTAATCGACACGATAATATTCTTGACCTACGGCCCTATATTTAATTTTTTTTTTACCTTTTGAACTTTTCCATGTAATATATTTCTTCCACCCTTTCGATTTATGCCATAGTTTAACTCAACATTGAATTTATGATTTTTTTTAAATATTTTGAAAGTATCTTTAAAAAAAAGAGCATAATATTTGTGTTTGTTAAATATTTGAAACACGTGCTCTTAACTACATTATATAGTTTGTGTGATTATGAAATCAAGTATAGATTTTATAGAGTTTAGCTTTTGTTTTTTACCAGTATTTAAGTTTTGCACCATCTGCAAGTCATCTTAAAAATAACTACAAAAAACATTCATAATAAATGTGCAATATATATAATTGGTAATGTAAAATTAAAATAAGAGAAATCAGATATTATAATATTTTAAAGTAGACTCGTGATAATAGATACTTCATAGTAGATAGCTATTTGTTGCTTATACAAACATGTATATTGCTTGTACCAACATGATGAGTGTGAGTTTTGGTGAGATGATTAAGGTTCCTTCCCTTTTAGTTTAAGATTTCGAATTTATGTCTTGAGAATGAAAACTTTTCTTTGGAAGTTCCGTCTTTAGCAATATCTTTGTAAAATATTTATTTAAATTAGTTGAATTTTAAATACAAATATTGAATACTGTGTAAAAATGAAGGCACTATATTGCTTAAAAGGGAAATGTGGCTTCACAAACGTACACGCAAGTCTTGTTTGCCCATAAAGCAACGGGCTTAGAGGTTTTTCATTCTTAAAGCATACATCTATCTGCATTAATTAATGACAGAAAATTTGCCAAGACATCTTATTTTCTTATCAATCAATTAAATTGACGTACGTAAAACTCTAGCAGTTTCAATCTCTCCTTTTATATATAAGGTAACTTACATGGTAACTTAACAGAAATTCTATAGGTAGAAATCAATTACTTAGATTCATGCTAGTTTGCATTTTTACGAATCTTAGATTTTTTTTGGATATATGTATTTGAGGCGTCCAGATACACTCAGATACAAGTATCTTGGATACATGGGGTAAAAAATTGTAACGACCCCTTCCGGTCGTTATGGGGGACCAATGGTGAAAGAATTGAGCCAAAAGTCTTTTTGGCAATGACATAAAAATTGTAGGCTAAGCCAGTGTCAGACGAAATTTGAGTGAGACAGGCTCTAGGAAAATTAAGGAATAGATAAGGTGGTATGTCGTCTAAGCTTTGATCGTATTTCCTAGTAGACATTAAGGAATCCATAGGCCTTTCGGAATCGAATTTGGGTGAGTAAAACTATAGTGTATCAGATTTGGCGTGAAGAGGTTAATTTAGAAAGTCAAGATTCAAAGGTGTGTTACGAAATGAGGTTTGTAAAAGGATTTACGAGTCCCTGTCTCCATGCAAGTCGCTACAACGGGTGTAACACCACTATAGTCAGGATTTTGTGTAGAAAAGTCCCAAAAGTTTCTTATTTTATGCAATTTCATTCTTGGAACTAGGAAGGGCGATTTAGGTAGTTTCCTTCAGTTTTTCCACCAACACTTTGGTAAAGGTAAATTAATCACTTTCCTAACTTGTATTTTTATTCTTAATACTTAGAATCTAGGTTATTAATCTTGAGGAAGGATATTAACTTTAATTAATGGTGGAAAGAATGATCATGGGAATGACATGGGTTTAGGATTTGATTATAATCCGGATATTAGTAGGCCATCTTTGATTGATTATTGTCATGAACGAAAGTATAACCTAGATGTGACATGGCGTATGAGACCTCGAGAGGTCCTACACAAGTCACTTGATATACATACCACACCATAAAATATATAATAATAGAGTTTAAGTAAGACGTCTACATCATAAAGGAGAGTTGAACATAAATGCGGAATCATAACTATGTCTTGACAAGAATTTCTAAGACATTATAAGAGTGGTTGGGACGTAACCCATACACCAAGTACAAAGTCTCAAGAGTAAACAATAAAGTAAAAAATCAAAACAATAAATGGTCTCCATGACTTTTCCCTCAGAGTATGAAGACTCGCCAATCCAATAGTGAATAGCAATAAAAATCTAGCCACAAGCGGAAGGAGGAACGTTAGATCCTATAGTATAAAACAATATAGGCACAAGTATGCATTAGTAGATTGAATGTACTAAGTATGAGGAAATATGTGTAAACATAGATATTATATTCTAGTAGACTTGAAACATGTAATGCATGACCAAGTAGAACATTTAAAATTAGCTTAGAAAGCAAAGTCGTTAAAACCACGAGACAAAGCTAAACAGTAATAAAAGACGTAATGAAAGCTTTGAGGGAAAGTCATAGTTCTTTTGTGGATATTAGCTTTAACCAACAATAGACCATGTGAGCTACAATATGGAATCTGATGTAACTCACACACTGAAAATGGAGAGTCTACTTTCCAAGGTAGAACTTTGTATGATATCATTATTGCTATGTGGATCCACTAGATAAGTCACTTAAGACAATCATACGAGGGCGTATAGTTTGGAACTGGAGATTGCTACTAGAGACTACCCTAATTGAGCCTCCATCTGAAAGTTCTCTTAGTGCTAAGTAAAATTCTAACAGAATAGATAAATTCAATTAGCAAAGAATAATATTAGGAAAACCAATAATTGAAATATCAATCCAAATCATAATGTTGTATAAGAGTTAGCTCCTTTTAAAACCATGATTTCATAAATTTGTTCATATATCACTTACCTCCTTAAGCATCTAAAATCATAATTTCCTTTCAAATTGTGAGAAAACCTTTCACAAATCATTGATACTTAACTTAAAAGCATCCTTAAATCATAACATCATTCTTTCATAAAACATGCATAAAATCCATGATCAGTCCATGATCATAGTTCATAGTTCATAGATGAAAGTCAAAACATAAAGCATGGGTCCATATGAAATCAATTTAAAAATCATGTAATAAGGTTAAATTATGCATAGTAATATAGAATAACATCAATTAAATCATGATCAAAAGGACCTATGGAGATTGTCATATACTGTAATTTAATTGGGTGAAATTGAATTGTACATTGAAGTTCTTTTAGGACCCAATATAATGGATGGAAGGGATCCATTTGAAACCCTAGTTCTTCACCTTAAGTTTGAGAGAGAATTAGGGAAGGGGACTTGATAGAATTTGGGGAATTTTAGGTGAATGGAAGAAATTAGGCTTAGGCTGTAATAGTAATATTGGTTATAGGGTACTTATAGGACCAAAAAAACATAGTTTAGGGGTAAGGTGGGTAGGAAATGACCATATTACCCTTAATTTAAAAGCTGCGGAAGTGACCTACGATTCTTAGACCTTTCTACTGATCATCCGTAGAATCACTTACTGGGGCATAAAATATTTGGCAATTCCTACAAGTCAATCCTCTAACTCGTCATTTAGTCTACGATCCGTAAACCTTACCTGTAGTCCTCAACTTTAAGTCCAAAATTTTACCAAGTTTGAATCAACTCTACGGGTACCTTTTACATCCCATAATTCATCTTATGACCCATACTGGTAAATCGTAGACCCAACTTTAGAAATTTGAATTTTCTCAAATCTCAACTTAGTTCATACAAATGTCATCTACAATCCATAGATGCTCCTACGAACCGTAGATGGGTCTCATGGGTTTGAAGTAGTAGCCAAAAAAAATGGAATATTTCCTTTTTAATTCAAATTTTCAATTTTCTAAGTGTTACAATATCTTCCCCTTGGAGACATTCATCCTCGAATTGGACTCAAGCTAGGATGAATAGAGTCAGAGAGAAACTAACAACCGAACATGAATGAAAATCTCATTGAAATGCACATAATCAAGGAGAATTTACTCCAAACTAAATCATAACATAAAAATCAGTTTTTTTTTTTCATGAACATGCATGCATATGAAATCATGAGAATGACTAAAACATATGAATCCGAAAGAATGAACCATGAGGAACTAATACATCAAGACACTACTAAAAAAACAGTGAATACCAATCTAAAAATTTCCGACCATAAATGGAGGTCAGTAATTTCCAACCTCCGGAGGTCGGTATTTACAAGTAGTCGGTTTTTATGCAAAATAAAGTGGGAAAACCAAATTCCGACCTCTGGAGGTCGGAATTTTTCCCGGAAAAAATGCATTACAGTAAAAATACTGACCTCATGAGGTCGGTATTTTTTATATTTAATTGAGAAAATAATACGACATCAAGAGGTCGGTTTTTATTGTAATTCATTAAAAATTCCGACCTCAGGAGGTCGGAATTTTTTCTCAATAAAATATTTTATAATACCGACTTTCAAATGTCGGTAGTATGTAATTAAAATACTGACCTCATGAGGTCAGTATTTTTATTTCATCTAATTACTATTAATTAAAGCGACATCCGGAGGTCGGTATTTTTATTTCATCTAATTACTTTTAAAAGCGATATCCGGAGGTCGGTATTTTTATTTCATCTAATTACTTTTAAAAGCGACATCCGGAGGTCGATTTGCAAAAAGCGGGAAAACCAAATTCCGACCTCTGGAGGTCGAAATTTTTCCCGAAAAAAATGAATTACAATAAAAACCGACCTCTTGATGTCGGTATTAAATTATTTTTTCTCAATAGGTTTTGTGTAAACTAAAAAACAAAAGAAATTATAACACCGACTTTCATATGTCGGTAAAATTAAATAGTAAAAATAAATTAATATAAAATACCGACCTCATGAGGTCGGTATTTTTTATATTTAATTGAGAAAATAATACCGACATCAAGATGTCGGTTTTTATTGTAATTCATTAAAAATTCCGACCTCCTGAGGTCGGAATTTTTTCTCAATTAAATATTTCATAAAACCGATTTTTGAATGTCGGTAAAAATTAAATAGTATGTAATTAAAATACCGACCTCATGAGGTCGGTATTTTTATTTCTACTATTAATTAAAGCGACATCCGGAGATCGGTATTTTTATTTTATCTAATTACTTTTAAAAGCGACATTAGGAGGTCGGTTTGCGGTTTGTGGGTAAACCAAATTCCAACCTCAAGAGGTCGGAATTTTTCCCAGAAAATGAATTACAATAAAAACCAACCTCTTGATGTCGGTATTATTTTCTATTTTGATTTAAGTTTATTTAAATCATCTTTCGGAGGACGATTTTGTGTTATGTAATAAATTAATATTTTCAATTAACTTTAAATAAATTGTCCTCCGAATGACGATTTTATACAAGTTAAAAAATAATTTAATATAAAATACCAACCTCCCAATGTCAATATTATTTAATTAACATGATTTCTTTTATTTATCTTAAAATGCAATGTGATACCGACCTCTTGACATTGGTATTTTTTATTAAATCTAATTACTTTCAATAAAAGCGACATCCGGAAGTTGGTTTGTTTAAAATATTCCTATTAATACTCATAATTTTGCTATTGTGCATAATACTAAAATTTCATTTTACACATACAATTAATTGTTCAAAAAGTGTAACATTTTTGTATACTTTTATAAATAAAAAGTTAGAATTCGTGGAATAAGTAAAAAAAATATCTATAATCCATATTTAGAGTATGAAACTACGTTGATATGAATTAGGAGATAATTATACTTATATTTCTAGAGTAATGTACAAATTCTATCAGTCTGTCGTCTAATCATGAACTTAATATCTCATGTCATGATGTAGAGGTGAAGAACTAACATATAATCCATTCGAGTATGAAATGCGAGATAGTATTATTATATACGTTCGATCTAATTGAATGGATGTTAAGTGTAGTGATCACCTCCTAATTATGATGACATGTAAATGATACCTTATCGGAGTATGAAATATGTTGATTAATTATATACTCCTCGAGTAGTTTAACAAATCAAGTCTTATATACTAGTGGTTTAGATATGAAATACATTATCAATTAAAGAAATACCGATGATCAATTCAAGGAGATTTATATATTAAATTTGATATTGATAAACTTTTGTTGATCAATAAAATTAAATTTATATAATTAGGAGTTATATAATTTAAATTTATAAAATTAACTTGATCGACAAATTAAATTTGTTAAATTATACTTCTGTTGATGTGTAGTTAAATTATATATATATATATATATATATATATATATATATATATATATATATATATGATATTGACAAACTTTGTTTATCAATAAAATTAATAAATGTATATAATTAAGAGTTATATAATTTAAATTTATAAAATTAACTTGATCGATAAATTAAATTTATTAAATTAAACTTCTGTTGATTATATATATATATATATATATATATATATATATATATATATGTTTAATTAATAAAATCAACCTCAAGAGCTGAGTTTATATTAAAATAAATTAATAAATACCGACCTAAAGAGGTCGGTATATTTAAATTATTATTTTATTTAAATAATATCGACTTCACGATGTCGGTAAAATTAAATAGTATGTAATTAAAATACCGACCTCATGAGGTCAGTATTTTTATTTCATCTAATTACTATTAATTAAAGTGACATTCGGAGGTCAGTATTTTAATTTCATCTAATTACTTTTAAAAGCGACATTCGGAGGTCGGTTTGCGGAAAGCGAGAAAACCAAATTCCGACCTCTGGAGGTCGAAAATTTTCCCAAAAAAAATGAATTACAATAAAAACCGACCTCTTGATGTTGGTATTAAACAAATAAATAAATAACAATATTTTATTTTTTCTCAATAGGTTTTGTGTAAAATAAAAAACAAAAAAAATTATAATACCGACTTCCGTATGTCGGTAAAATTAAATAGTAAAAATAAATTAATATAAAAAATACCGACCTCATGAGGTCGGTATTTTTTATATTTAATTGAGAAAATAATTCCGACATCAAGAGGTCGGTTTTTATTGTAATTCATTAAAAATTCCAACCTCCTGAGGTCAAAATTTTTTCTCAATTAAATATTTTATAATACCAACTTCTGAATGTTGGTAAAATTAAATAGTATGTAATTAAAATACCGATCTCATGAAGTCGATATTTTTATTTCATCTAATTACTATTAATTAAAGCGACATCCAGAGGTCAGTATTTTTATTTCATCTAATTACTTTTAAAAGTGACATCCGGAGGTCGGTTTGTGGGTAAACCACATTCCGACCTCAAGAGGTCGGAATTTTTCCTAGAAAATGAATTACAATAAAAACTGACCTCTTGATGTCGGTATTATTTTCTATTTTGATTTAATTTTATTTAAATCGTCTTCCGGAGGACCATTTTGTGTTCTTAAAATTTAATGTGATACCGACCTCTGACGTCGGTATTTTTTATTAAATCTAATTACTTTCGATAAAAGCGACATCCGGAGGTCGACTTGTTTAAAATATTCCTATTAATACTAATAATTTTGCTATTGTGTATAATACTAAACTTTCATTTTACACCTACAATTAATTGTTCAAAAAGTGTAACAATTTTGTATACTTTTATAAATAAAAAGTTAGAATTCATGGAATAAATAAAAAAATATCTATAATCCATATTTAGAGTATGAAACTACGTTGATATGAAATAGGAGATAATTATACTTATATTTTTACAGTAATGTACAAATTCTATCAGTCCGCCTTCTAATCATGAACTTAATATCTCATGGCATGAACTTGTTTAATTATATACTCCTCGAGTCGTTTAACAAATCAAGTCTTATATACTAGTGGTTTAGATATGAAATACATTATAAATTAAAGAAATACCGAGGATCAATTCAAGGAGATTTATATATTAAATTTGATATTGATAAACTTTTGTTGATCAATAAAATTAAATTTATATAATTAGGAGTTATATAATTTAAATTTATAAAATTAACTTGATCGATAAATTAAATTTATTAAATTAAACTTCTGTTGATGTGTAGTTAAATTATATATATATATATATATTTTTTTTTTTTTTTATTTTTTTTTTTTTTTTTTTTTTTTTTTTTTGATATTGATAAACTTTTGTTGATCAATAAAATTAAATTTATATAATTAGGAGTTATATAATTAAATTTATAAAATTGACTTGATGGATAAATTAAATTTATTAAAATAAACTTCTGTTGATGTGTAGTTAAATTATATATATATATATATATATATATGTTTAATTAATAAAATCAACCTCAAGAGGTGAGTTTATATTAAAATAATTATGTATATATATATGTGTGTGTGTGTGTGTGTGTGTATAATCAACCTCAAGAGGTGAGTTTATATTAAAATAAATTAACAAATACCAACCTAAAGAGGTCGGTATATTTAAATTATTATTTTATTTAAATAATATCGACTTCATGATACCAGTATTTATTAAATATTTTTAAATATAGATAATTATTTTTAAAAATACCGACATCCCGTGGTCGGTAAATTAAACAATTCTCTTAAAAAAGAATGATAATATAAGTCTTAGTCCTAAAGTTTAACTTTTGGCCAGGGTAATATTGACAATGCTTGTAAAGTGTGCTCTTTAGTACTATAGACTACACTTTATAAGCGTTACCACTTCATAATATAATTGGCAACACCTATTTACAGATATGACTACACTTTTAAAATGTACTATATTTCTAATTCTAAAAACAACATTTTACAAGTGTGGCCTTCTAATTTTCCTAGAATTTCACTAAAATATTGTTTTCCCTCTCACATATTTAACTCTCCCTCCAATTTTTAATAGGACAAAATAATTTAGAAAATAAACTCTAAAATACTTTTGCCCAAATCACTCGAAATCTCTCTGAAGAAAGATCGCGAAGAAACCTCTTCGAAAAAATTCCTAATTGAATTCTCAGCAATCGTCTTTGAATTTCTTTAAGAAAATGCTACATCGAATAAATTTACAGATCTTTAGACGAGTAATCCGCTTGGAAAAAGAAGATGATGAACATCTACTTCATCACACCGGAATTATATTTGTTATCAGGTAAAATTTTCCATATTTAAGATCTGGGTTTCTTGAATCTGGACAAAACAAATGATTTTTTGTGAGTAACTGAAAAAATACTCAACCAGCTAACATCTAGGTTTATTGTGTGGGTTTTGTTTTTCTTATCTTGCTGCAATTTGTGTTGATTTTTGGTTGTATACTGATGGCTTGTTATTTGTTCTACTTTTTAAGGATTTTATGCTATATATATGCACTGATAATTATTTTTCTGATGCAAAATTAGGGCTTTTGTTGGGCTTGGTGCTCGATTCCGTTTATTTTTGCTAAAGAACCCTAAAATTATTTCGAAAAAGATTGATTTCTATTAAAAAGTGAAGTGTAGAACAAATATTTCCTTAGACAAAAGCTTTAGACATCAACATTGTCCTTGGGGCTATTGTTATTGAGAAGAATAGTCGAGATTATCAATATTTATATGACAACACTAAATAATAAGTTCCAACAAATAATAAGAGGAAGGGCCTGCTGTAACAATTTCTGAACTTTATTTTTTTCTTCCAATTCCCACCAGCTTAGCAGAAGGTGTTTTAAGGGGATGTGCTTGTGAGAGAAACCTAGAAAAGCAGAGAATTTCCTTCATATATGATTAGCAAAATGACCTGAAACAAAAACATGATCTATTTCATCCATTCCAGGTCTGCTGCAGTATGAGCAATTTATTGGTTCCACGCCAAAATTTCTGATCTTCTCATTTGTTGGAAGTTTTGCTCTCAATGCCTCCATATGAGAAATGATACTTTGAAGGGAATAGTCTTCTGCCAGGTAAGTAAGGTGAGCTTGGTTTATTTCCTTTTTTCCTGATCAGACTCTTGGCTGATGAACATGAAAAATTCCAATTCTCAGTTGGTTTCCATACTGCTTCATCTGCAACTCCAGCCTGATAATAGATTTGAGTGCCCATGACTTTAGGAACCAAGGTAGGTGGAATATTTTTCCTTTGACAAAGCTTCATTCCAATGACCATTAGCCAAGAAATAAGAAACAGGAGTGTTGTTTAAGCTGTTGATCTCACTTTGCTTGTATTCTTATACACTTCTGTACCTATTGATATTACTTTGGGCGCTCAACTTAGAAGATCAAAATAGCATGAATGACCTGTAAGTATCTCATATTGTTATGTCTTGTACTTTCATGCATTCCTAGTGCACTCTCATTATGTATCAATTGTTCATGTAATACCATTTTGTGTGAGTTCATCATAAATTAATTTAACTTTACGTAGGTTGTCAATCATGCATCCCTCTTTCTTTATCCACGCTATTTTGTGTTATTCTTAGTGTAAATGTTTTGTTTCTTTATTAATCAAATAGGCTCTAGAAGACCAACCGGTGAACGTAACATATCTGAGCCAAATATACATGATTGGGTTCAAATTGGAGGTTATGAGAGAACAATCATAGAGAAAACAACAAGAAAACAAAGCGCACCATCAACCGATATGCCACCGCCAAGATACTGGCATACGAAGATGGCTTCTTTGTTTGGGTATGTTGATGATTCTTTCTATGATAGACAACTTGAACAGAAAAAAGTCAAAATGGATGTTGATTTCCTACAAGATGCTGGCAGATGATTCTGACAAGTTCGTTAGTTTTTGGTATCTTTCATGTGAACTTAATAACATATTGAACCATATCTTGATACTTCCTTCTTTTATAAAAGAATATGTTGATATTCCCATCTCAAACATGATACTTCAGTTATGTCTCTCTGATCTTACGAGATTACAGGACACCTGTTGGATCTGTAGTAGTGGCAATTAGGTGGTTGCCACCATCTCAAACATTGTACTTTTGCAATTGCACATGTACTGTCTCAGCAACTGACTTTAGGATCTCAGCAAATCTTTGGTTAGTCATAGACTTCACTTAGCTTTTAACTTTCTGTAATGAGAAAGAAAATAAGGTGCTGGCACTAGTTAGCACATCCTCTTCATTCTGTTCTAAATACCTTTCAAACTTCCTACAATCAATTCCTTTATAAGAAGTTACAGCAAGACTGACTCTAGAAAGATTAGCACAACCTTTGTTGGAGAGCTTTTTGTTTGGTCAAGGAGGTTCTTCATCGGTATTACAAATTTCAGGAGATGGTGGTTGTTGAATCAACTTAAATATTGGAACTATCTTCATAGTCCTCGGGATCACTTTCCATGGATGATGGCTTGGAAAATTTAATCTGTCTATCTTCTTCAATGATACGTCTTGATTCTAGAAAAGGAGAATTTTCCAAATTTCCTACATCATCTGATAATTCATCAGTTGTATTAGACTTATATTCTCGTCTTGATCCATCAAAGATCTTGACCTTACATATGCCCTGAGTTTTTTATGTTATATCTATATGATCATCTCCATGTAGTTGCCCCAGATTGCTTCTTGGTGCAAATCCTAGAAATGATTTTCTGCCAGGTGTTTTCAAAGAAAAAACATTACTTATGCTTGCTTGATCCGTCGCGATGATGGCATTCCTGTTACTATAACACAATTGAATCAAAATTATTTTAGTAGATCCACTCTCTTTACTTTTGTATTTATTATGTCTCTAATTTTTTCCCTCTATTTAGGCTGAGAAAATAGGTACATTAGCCAATGTGAAGGTGGAGTCATACTCGCCTAGCCTTTTTTAGAAGAAAAATATGGAGGAGCTTATAATGAACGTTGCTACTGCTCCTGCTACTGGTGAAGATGCCGCAACAACACCTGCTGCGGGTAAGAAAAAGGAACACTTTGATTTGATTTTTGTATAATAATGTGTTGAAACTCCATTCGTTTCCCCGTGTTGTTTGTTAAATTTATGATTTATGTTTTTTATGAATTTTAATTTCAGGAAGAGTGTGATGATGAGCCCATGTTTAGCTTGTTTGATTAGAGTTGCCTAATGAATTTCAGTTTTGAATGAATGTTTGATACATATTGTTCTAACTTATTTCTAGTATTTTCTTGTAATTTATATTTAAAAGTAACAAAGTTTGATAAATACTCTAAAAATGTCAATGGTAATCATATTGTCAAACACATTCCTACTTCTAGTATTAGTATTACCATCCGTATAAATTTAATCTTCTTACTTCAATTTACAATCAACAACATGATTTGAATCTATCATTTACTTCAATTTGGTCCAATGCTTTCTTCTTGAATTTTTCTGCTGATTTTCCTTTATGATTTATATGTTCTTGTAAATTTCTTAGATGCTCAGTCATTTCCACAAAAGGGGATTCTAGGTTACCAGTTGGACCATCTTGTCATTTTTCTCCTGAAATAAAGTAGAGCCATCACTAGGATTTACAAATTTCTCAGGAACTAGTACTCTTTTACAATTATTGCTTATGTCGTCATCTTTCATTTCATAGTTCTACTCACAAACCTTAGGTGCTTCCATGTGGTGACTCTTCCTCTTCCCTCTACTTCCATATACAATGAAAGGCGGCTTTTCTTGTGCTTACAAGGGTGGTATCAACAATCTTGAAGAGCTACAGTTTCTGGAACATTTGAAACCGTTGAATGATGTTATTTACATGAATAAATCAGTTCAACTAGTTGATCCTATTGATGACAAAATTGATTTTCTTGCAAGATCGATTTGTGTCCATCTAGTGTTGCTATTAAGCTTTAATTTAGGAATAATGTGTTTGTTAAGCACAACTATCAACACCAGTTGATCCTATAGATGACAAAATTGATTTTCTTGCAAGATCAATTTGTGTCCATCTAGTGTTGACACTTAGCTTTAAATTTAGAAATAATATATTTGTTAAGCATAAGTATCAACACTAGTTGATCCTATTGATGACAAAATTGATTTTCTTGCAAGATCGATTTGTGTCCATCTAGTGTTGACACTTAGCTTTAAATTTAGAAATAATGTGTTTGTTAAGCATAAGTATCAACACTAGTTGATCCTATTGATGACAAAATTGATTTTCTTGCAAGATCGATTTGTGTCCATCTAGTGTTGACACTTAGCTTTAAATTTAGAAATAATATATTTTTTAAGCATAAGTATTAACACTAGTTGATCCTATTGATGACAAAATTGATTTTCTTGTAAGATCGATTTGTGTCCATCTAGTGTTGCTATTAATCTTTAATTTAGGAATAATGTGTTTGTTAAGCATAAGTATCAACACTAGTTGATCCTATAGATGACAAAATTGATTTTGTTGGAAGATCTATTTGCGTCCATCTAGTGTTGACACTTAGCTTTAAAAAGTTGTTTATTTGTTAAAATTATAAAGTTGTTAAGTTATTTAAATAAGTTAAATTAAATAATGTGGTTTTGTTGATGGATTTAGTTGTTGGTATTAAGTCAAAACTAATGTAGTTAAAGTTAAAAAGTTGTTAAGTTGTTTAGATAAATTAAAATAAATAATGTGATTTAGTTGGTGGATTTAGTTGTTGTATTAAGTCAAAACTAAACTAGTTAAAGTTGTTATGTTGTTTATATAAGTTAAATTAAATAATGTGATTTAGTTGGTGGATTTAGTTATTGTATTAGGTCAAAACTAAACTAGTTAAAGTTGTTATGTTGTTTAAATAAGTTAAAATAAATAATGTGATTTAGTTGGTGGATTTAGTTATTGTATTAGGTCAAAACTAAACTAGTTAAAGTTGTTATGTTGTTTAAATAAGTTAAAATAAATAATGTGATTTAGTTGGTGGATTTAGTTATTGGAATTAAGTCAAAACTAAACTAGGTAAAGTTAAAAAGTTGTTATGTTGTTTAAATAAGTTAAAATAAATAATGTGGTTTAGTTAGTGAATTTAGTTGTTGGAACTAAGTCAAAACTAAACTAGGTAAAGTTCAAAAGTTGTTATGTTGTTTAAATAAGTTAAAATAAATAATGTCGGTTTAGTTAGTGAATTTAGTTGTTGGAATTAAGTCAAAACTAATGTAGTTAAAGTTCAAAAGTTGTTATGTTGTTTAAATAAGTTAAAATGAATAATGTCGGTTTAGTTAGTGAATTTAGTTGTTGGAATTAAGTCAAAACTAATGTAGTTAAAGTTCAAAAGTTGTTATGTTTAAATAAGTTAAAATGAATAATGTCGGTTTAGTTAGTGAATTTAGTTGTTGGAATTAAGTCAAAACTAATGTAATTAAAGTTCAAAAGTTGTTATGTTGTTTAAATAAGTTAAAATAAATAATGTCGGTTTAGTTAGTGAATTTAGTTGTTGGAACTAATTAAGTCAAAACTAAACTAGGTAAAGTTCAAAAGTTGTTATGTTGTTTAAATAAGTTAAAATAAATAATGCCGGTTTAGTTAGTGAATTTTGTTGTTGGAATTAAGTCAAAACTAATGTAGTTAAAGTTCAAAAGTTGTTATGTTGTTTAAATAAGTTAAAATGAATAATGTCGGTTTAGTTAGTAAATTTAGTTGTTGAAACTAAGTCAAAACTAAACTAGGTAAAGTTAAAAAGTTGTTATGTTGTTTAAATAAGTTAAAATAAATAATGTCGATTTAGTTAGTGAATTTAGTTGTTGGAACTAAGTTAAAACTAAACTAGGTAAAGTTCAAAAGTTGTTATGTTGTTTATATAAGTTAAAATAAATAATGTCGGTTTAGTTAGTGAATTTAGTTGTTGGAACTAAGTTAAATCTAAACTAGGTAAAGTTCAAAAGTTGTTATGTTGTTTAAATAAGTTAAAATGAATAATGTCGGTTTAGTTAGTGAATTTAGTTGTTGGAATTAAGTCAAAACTAATGTAGTTAAAGTTCAAAAGTTGTTATGTTGTTTAAATAAGTTAAAATAAATAATGTCGGTTTAGTTAGTGAATTTAGCTGTTCGAATTAAGTCAAAACTAAACTAGTTAAAGTTTTCTAAGTTGTTTAAATAAGTTAGAATAAATATGTTCACACTATACTTTATTGACTATTTTACAAGACAAATAATTTTACTCTCTTATCTCATCTTTTTATTTTGTCCGCATCTCATCTTCATCATCTTATCTTCTTATCCTCTGCTTCCGTCTTTATCTCTTTATTCTAGCTGGACGTCTGGGATTATATTATCTTCTCCGTTACATTTTGAACATATATGATCAGGGTATTTGTGACCAATTAGCTTGCAATATCTGGTTAATAATTCTGCCGAAATAAATTCTTCTTTTAGTGCTCGTGTAGGTCGTCCTTCTAGCTTAAGTAGTGATAAAATCCATCTTTGGACTTCATTCATATCTGATTTCCTTAACTCCCTTGAATTGGAATAAATCATTAGCTGGTCTTTTGCATAGTAGCTCCATATAGCGTTTCCGTTTAAATAATTGTTAGCTAACTCCTGGATGATAGTTGATATACCGATTATTCTCTTATTGGCATAAAAACTGGGTATCTCAATTTTTTGTATCTCTGACTACTTCCGATATCTTCTGGTATTATCATATCTTTTGTCAAACCTATCTTTACAACTTGTATCAGAGGTTTTATTTTCTCGTATAATATCTCTGCTGTTGCCGTATAAAATTTTACATAGAATAGATTTCCCTTAGTAACTCTCTTATATGTAATAAATGCTTTATATAGTTCCGGTATTCCACTTAGTTCCTCTCCGTCATATGTATATACTGTATTTAATAGTTCATAGCTATAACATGTCCTTACTAAGTTGGCGTTAGTTTTTGGTTGTGCAATCAGTTTATTATAGCCTTGTAATTTTTGGGTTAAATAATCCTGGTTGGGTTCTTGGGTTGTAGTAGCTCTGGGGTTAAGATTTAAAAATGTTTGGATTTTGTATATATTTTCTATATAAGTTCGAGTAATATGGTTATATGTTCTTTTGTCATGGTGTATGCTATCCGCATATGTAGAAGTTTGTGGTTCTATAGTCAATATACTTTTTGGTGTTAGCCTTGGGGTAAATGATTTTTCGAATAACTGGTTTAAGTTTGAGTTCTTATGTTTTTCACTAACTCGTTGGCTTGTACCTGTAGCTGTATTTAAACAAACATTATGGGTTTTAAGGAGTTTTCCATCGTCTCCTTTTAGCTCTGGATTTTTTCCATCTTCCGATTGACGTAGCTCTGCATTTTTATAGTCATGCTGCTGACTAGCTTTAGACTTTAGATTATCTTCATTAGTCTTTAGCTTTTGTATCTCGTTGTCCATACTATCCACTTTTGTGTCTAGTTGTTCATTTGAGTTAATTATTTTTTGTACTATATGTGTTTGCATTTTTATTCCGTTTTTATCAATTTGTATTCCTAAGAATTATATTTGATTTTTCATTATGTCGGGTTTTTTTTTACTTAGGCTTATGCCTGAATATTCTATAATATGTATGAATTTTTCTAATAATCTTATGTGATCATCTTGGGTTTTAGAATATAACAATATATCATCAATATATATTATATAATTTTCTAATTGTTTAAAATAGTTATCTATAAAGTGTTGGTATCTACCTAGTGCATTTTTATATCCAAACGGTAATACATTCCATTCGTAAAATCCTTGTGGTACAGTGAATGCTGTTAGTTTTTTAGATTCCTCTTCTAGTTTTAAGTGATAAAATCCTAATTTACAATCAAATTTGCTAAAATAATTATATCATTGTATTTGTCTTACCTTTAGTATTTTATTTGGTATCGGATAATTATATATCTTAGTTTTTGCATTTAAATTTCTATAATCAATAACCATTCTACTTTTTCCTCTTTTTTGTTCACTATGTTTATTTACGATAAATGCCGGGCTTGTGTGCTTACTATTACTTTCTTGTATATACCCTTTTCCTAGTAATTCATTTATATGTATCTTAAATTCGGTTAAATCATTAAAATTATATTTTAATGGTTTTTGGGTTATTATACTATTATTATCAATTAGTTCAATTTTTACTTTTGTTTTATGTTTCTCCCATCCTTGTAAAGGATCTTCACTATATAATAATTCTAACTTATCTTGGATTATTTTTACTTTATCTACAGAGAATATTATTAATTCTATTTTAGGGTCTTCTTCTTTTATATTTTCTAATTTTTGTGTAATTTTTTCGCTCCCTTTTATCCATTATGTTGTTTTTCATTTTTTATTATTTACTCTTTTTGCTCCTATTTTTTGTTTACACGGTGTTGTGAACCACCAGTGTGTTTTTGTTATTATATGTGGGTATAATTTTTCTAAAAATGGCATTCCTAATAACATATCTTTTGTAGTTAGTTCAAAGTTATATATTTCCTCTATAGTTAATATCTTATCCCATATTTGTATTTTTATATTTTTTGCCTTGTATGTGATCATGCTTCCTTCATTATTAAATCCTGTTACTACTATTGGTGTTTTTAATTTTTCCTACTTATCTTCTGGTAAACAATTATATTTACATATATTAGCTTCTGCTCCTGTATCTATCATTGGTGTACAATATCTGTTGTAATATCCTTCTATTATTATCTTTGCAAGTATATATATTTTCATATTTTTATCATACTAAAGTCCTTTTTATTATTACTTTTTTATTTTCATAATTTATTATTAACTGTTTGTCTTCTAGATTATATGGTTTTACTTGTTCTAGTCATTTTATTCCTAAAGTGATGTTTTCATCTCCTTGATATATTTTAAACTTTATTATTATTGGTATTCCTCCAATAATTATTTCCTTTTCGGTAGTTTCTGCGGTATATGTTAATACTTTTGGTAGTTCGGGGCATGATTGTTCAATAGTTATTATTTCATCTTCCGTTACTAATTCTCTTGTAATATAATTTTCTTCTAATCCTGTATTTATTAATATTAAATATTTTCGTTGTTCCATTATTCCCGTTATGTAGTAATGATGTGGTTTTATTTCTTCTTCCATTGATTTTTGTGGGATTTTATCTATTCCTTTTGAGGTACTCATTTTTTATGATATTTGGGGTATCTCATTGTTTATTCTTTTCGATGTACTTAGTCTTTCCTTTACTATTTCTAAATCTTCTTCTATATCAATTTCATTATAACTATAATCATTATTATCTAAGACTGTAACTATTCTTTCAAATGGATCTTCTATTTTTATTTTATCTATTTTATTTTTTGCTGTTATTTTATGTTTTGTTGTTATAACATGTAAGTTTTTACATCTAGCTGTAAATATTTTACTTACCGAGGCTAGTTCTATTCCTGACATTTTCCAATATAATACTAATGATTTATCTATATTTCTGTCATTTACTGCTACTGAATAGTTAGCACTTATTATAAATTTAAATTTTTGGTATATGAGATTACCTTTTACTGCACTTATTATATTTTTTTTTATAGGTTGTATGATCCTATCATCTGCTAAGTATATTTCTATGGGTGTATCTATTCCTTCTCTAAAACATACTTTTATTAATATTTCCGTTCCTCCTAAATGTACATATTTAATTGGATTTTTAGCCTTAATATCTTGTATTTCTTTATTTATTATTCACTTGTTTATTATTGATATTTTAGCCTTTCCTTTGGTGTATTTGCAATCTATGATATGTTCTCTTTGACTTACTACATAATATTTTTTTTTGTCGTCTAAACCAGTTTCTTATTGTTGGTATTTCGAATATTTTTGCTACACTTAGATCTAATTCTTTTCCTTTTATTTGTTCAAATATATTATTATCAAATATTATTTTTTGTTCTGCCGATTCTTCATCTTGATATTTTTCTTTAGTTATTGTTTGTACATCTCGTCAACATTTATATAGTATTCACTATCTGATTCTGTTAATGAATTATTTTCCATTTCGTCTATTTCATTTTCTGATAATTCATATTGCTATCTTCACTTTCTAATTCATAATCTACGTATTCTATTTGCGTATATTTTTCATTGTCTATTATTATTTCTGATACTTGTTTTTTCTTTGGATTCTTCGATAATTTACAATCTCTAGCTATATGTCCTAATTTTTCACAATTATAACAAGTACATTCCGTTAGTTTTCTTTTTGGCCTATATTGTCTTTTGGTTTTGTAGTTTTTTACATAGTATCTTCTTCTCGGTTTTTTATATTTATATTTTGATCTGTATTTTTTATTATATTTCTTTTTATTTTTATAATATCTATCTGTACAACCAAATTGAGGTGTTGTTTTATTTTTGCAACATGCCAAGTTTTTTACTAATATTTTTTCCATTTTTATTTCTTCTTTATGTTTTTCACATAGTTCTATAAACCATCGTTGCAAGAATTTCATTCTAGCTCCTAAGGTATCTGTTAATTCTGCTTCATTCCAATTTTTTATTATTTTTGAACTAAAAGGTTCCGGTAATTTTGTAAAATATAATTTTCTTATTTCTTTGCTTTCTTCTGTGTTATATGTTCCTTTATAATAGTATTCTCTAAATGCACATGTATATTCATCTATGTAACACATATTACATATTGCAAGTTTTGTCATTAGATTCCGATTTATGATTTTTTCTTTATTTTGTTCTTCTACTTCTGTTGTCATACTACTAAATTCATTTCTTATAGCTATTTCGTATTTATATAATATTTCCATAGTTGTAGTAGCTAATTCGCCATTAGATTTTTTATTACTTTTTAGAGTTTTTAAACTTTCATCTGATAAATTTTGTAGCCATAATTTTATTGTTCCTATAAGTGTTCTTTCTATATACCCTGGTGTCTCTGCTATTGTTATTTTGTTATCTATTAATTGTTTTGATATATATCCTATCCATAATTGGATTATTTTATTTATATCTGCTACATAGTCTAAATCTAAAAAATCATGTCGTTCAGCTATTGGTTTAGGTGTCCATTTTTTATTTAATCTTTTATCCCATATAGGTTTTTCTCTATCATATTGTTCATAGTTTTCATTATAATATTTTGGAATAAAATTTTTTGGGTTTTTTACTCCTGATGTACTAGGTTTTTCGTCCATGTCTATGTCATCTGTATTTACTTCTAAATTCTTTGTATTATATATGTTTGCTAAAAGTTCCGTATATGTTTCGCTTGTTTCCGAATGTTGTTCTAGATCATCGTCATTTATTTCATTAACTCTTATTTCGGGTAGATTATCTTGGTTATTTTCTTCTAATTCATCTTCTAGTTGCAATTTTTCTTTAATTTTAATTATCTCATTTGTTAATTTCGTTTTTTGTTTTTTTTCTTTTTGTTTTATTTCATACATTTCTTTTAATATTGCTAACTCTTTTTCTAGCTCTACTATTTTGGTATTTTTTACTTCTTCTAATTGTTGTACTTCCTTTTTTGCTTGTTATTTTATTTTTTCAATTTCCGTTTTTCTATCTATTTCTTCATTTTCTTTTGTTATCCTTATCATAGCAGTTAAACTATCTTCTAGTTTTACCCTTTTTTTTTTCTAACATTAAGCTTATATTGTCGCCTATTTTCTTATATCTTCTTCCTAGATTAGAAAATATTATCTTTATTTTTAATCCGTCATAATTTTCGTATGTTTTTTCATCTTTTGCGTATTCTTCCTTATTCATTTATATATTATGTTGGAGTTTATATTCTAAGTTATTTCTTTGTATTTCTAGATATAAAATAGTCTTTCTTTGTGCTATTATAGATTTGTGACAGATTCCTGCAAATATATTACTGTTAAGTCTATTTTTTCTATGTGCTAATTCTTGTCTTTTTGCTATAATTATTTCATTAAGTTTTTGTCTATATTCGTTATTTTCGTTATTCATTGTAATTTTAAATATTGAATATATTTATATTCTACTTTAGATATATTATTTATTAATTGATTTAATTTTTCGTTATCAGTTTTTGTGATATTAAGTTGTTAGAACATGTTTTGTTTCGTAGAACAAGTAAGACTGCCCATTTGGTAGATCATAGATTGGGTCAAGGGGGAACAAGAAGTAGAAACAGAGACAGGTGCAACAACAACAATAGTAGCATAAGTGGAAAGCACAGTAGGAGACTCATAAATGCTTGACTGCTCCATAGAAGGAGAAGGTATGGGGGCCTCAATAGCCATGGTAGCCAGATCAACAACTGGCATGGTGTTTGGTGGTTGTGGCTTCTTCTAAGATGCATCATCCAGTAGATAATCACCGTTAATCCTCTGGATGTCGTTGGAGGAAGCCGGGGTGATTTGTCTATCAATTTTCCATTAAAATGGTACTCCAGCCTCTTCACACAGTCGTGTGATCAAGACTGGGAAAGATAGTGAGGTTTGCTTCTGTTTGGCCCTTAGTAACATCTCCTCAACAATAATGGCCTCAACATTTATCTACTATCTGTCGATGATGGTTCTCACTAGCACTGACTTAGGATGCTAGAGAATATACTCATTTTGGTAAGGCATTATGTTGATACTTATAAACCTGAACCAATATCGGGTGTCTATATTCAAATCCCTCTTCTAAATTTTGCATCATCATCCAT
Organism: Solanum commersonii; assembly: GCA_029007595.1. Classification (NCBI taxonomy): domain Eukaryota; kingdom Viridiplantae; phylum Streptophyta; class Magnoliopsida; order Solanales; family Solanaceae; genus Solanum; species Solanum commersonii. The sequence goes on along the minus strand of JAJTWQ010000045.1, from coordinate 134,648 downwards.
CCAAGGTGGAGAAATGTTAGATATCAATGATGCTAACATCCCTTTAAGAGTGTCTAGATCATGGTGCATCCAAATCTAGAATATGTCAGCCTAATTTGAGGGGGTGCCAAGTGTTGTGTTTATCGTACCTGCGTGGCATTGTACCATCTTCCCCTCACTTCAATTTCCTCCAAAGGCTTCCAAATGGTACCCTTCATTTTATTTGGCAAGGCCTAAGCATAGGACATATAAAACTCTCTGACCTATGATGGAACATATGGGTTTTGAGGTCTTGTGAAACTTTCAAACTTATGGAATTAAATCGTATCCTAAATCGTTAGATAGCCTCTCAACACACCATATGTGGAGAGTCGTCTCTCCTTTAAGATGATGAGCTCTCCAACTTCCTTGAGCCTATTGAGGCTTCTTGGAGTGATAATTGAGAGAACTGTTGATGTCGGTTTTTTGAGTCGATGAAGTAGCACCAATTTTGACCGGATGCCCATTTTTTTTGCAACCCCTTTTTCGGTTGCACATTTCCATGTGTCTGGAGTGGTTGGTTGTGGTTGACGAGGAGTCTCAGATGGATTGTTAGTAGTGATACCTCTATGCCTTTTCAAAGGAGGAGGATGAGGAAATGAGTCCATGTCTGACTCTGTATCTGAAGAGACTGCCTATTTACCTTTTATTTTTGCCATAATCTACATAGCACAAACATTCAAATATAGAAGCAGTGAATGTTAGTTGAAGTCAAACTAAATTCGAAGAACAGTTCAAAAATAGTCCCGAGGCTCGCCTAATTAGAAAGCGGTCCTGCCTAACAGGATGGGCGAGCTCGCCAAGTCAGACATTATAAAAAATCAATGACGTCAGGAATAGTGGGCGGAGTCAACTACAACTCAGTGATTCATTGAGTTGGTTTCCGTGGGCTAAGACAAGTTCACCGAAACTGACAGTGCAAAATGAAAAGAAACATGCATCAAGGATGATATCCACTCCCACTTGACAATACGTCGAATGGGTCTGGTGAACTAAGACAAGTTTGCTGAATGGAACAATCTCTAAGGTCCTATATTCACTCAAGAAGTTGAGCTGGGGCTTACTCGGTGATTCACCTAACCACCTTGGCGAGCCAAGACCACCCTGCCAAACATGTGGTGTTCAGCCAGTGCCTAATTTCACATATCAAACCAACATACACCATAAGGTTTAGTTTCCCATCAACTTTATAATCTACCCACATGCTTATCTACCCATGGGTACTCATACTTCCCCCAAATATCATAAAGTATTGCTCAAATTTGATGATTTTCCCTTAAGAAAGTCGTCACTCTATCTATCATTAGACAAAATCATGAAATCAAGTCAACACTAGGCTACTCATATTTCATCCACATCAAATTCAACCAAGACCCACTATATACAAGGGTTCAATTTCAACATTAATCCGACACAATCAAACTTAGCAATTTCTAGTCACAAACATAGGCAATCAATTCATGGGCTTAGCTCAATACGATCCCTATAGCGCTACCCATTGAAATCAACTAACAACATGCATCACAAGACTTAATCCCATACAAAAAACACAATTTTAAGATCAAAATATGAAATGAAGTCAAAAACTAACTTCAAAGAGAAGTAAAAAGATCCAAACACGGGAGTGTAGTGTTTGGGTCGACTGATTTAGCAAGATATTGAAATCCACACACTCAAGAATCACACAAAAGGATACTCATACAGTCATATATGATATTTCAAGTGAATGGAAAGAAAGGGTCTCAGAGATGGCAAAGGGTTTTCTTTTTGAATTTGAAAAGACACTTGGCCTTTTTATTCCACATTAGGTGTCACAATTAATGTCTCTTACTATATTCGGCAGATTGCCACCTATTGGTGAAGTCCACCGAAAAGGCCTGAACAAAAACCAAGCCTCAAGGCTGATTTGGTAGAGACTATCGAGTCCACAAAGTGCACTTCAATGGTTTACCTTTTGGATCTCAGATCACTCAACAAGATAGTAAATTTTTCTACATTTTACACCTTAAAAGAAAGAAAAGAATGACTCCACAAAACACCTTCTCTGGACCGCCATTATGGTTTTGGCATCGCCTAATATTCCCCTCGCAATAGTTTGACTTTTTTTTTAACCTGCACTTACAACACACGTTATAGAAAGTAATAAAATAAAAGTGAAGACTTGGGTTTCTTCCTAAGAAGCGCCTTGTTTAACATTGTGGCACAATGTAGTTTTTATTTCATCGAAATTCATTTTTGGGATCTGGGACGATGTCACTAGGCAATGTTCCATTTTCCCTCGGATTGAGATTAGTGGAGATCTGGCATATTTAGGTCTCTAGATGCTTGATTGACATCGAATAAAAGATCACTGTTTGAGATAAAGTAGAGAAGTCATTTTTCAATACCTTTAACACTTTGTCAGACCTTTCAACCTTGTTGAAGATCCTTGAGAATTTCCTCAGTTTGGTTTCCTTTTGCCCCAGTTGTGTCCTTTTTTTGTTGACAATCATGGAGAGGAACATATCTATCTTTATCCACCTCCCTATATCTTAAATTTTTACCTCGCTAATATTTCCAACCACTATCTCACTCTGTGTTCCAACCTAGGTTCCCACCTTGTCGTTTAGTAATTTAGGTGAGAATCCCCCCATTTGGTTTCCCATATATTGAACTTCTTCATTGTATAATTCATCAACCCAATAGTCCTTTTATTGTGAGAAAACCATTCACATCATGCTAGTATGTGTTGATGAGAATATCCTTTCACAACACAACATCATCTTTGGTACTTTACTCTCGAAGCACCCTTAAAATATTTGCATAGATTTCATACGAAAATGCATAAGTCCATAATTTACCTATGGAGGTTCAAAACCCACTTTCAATCATCAACACTTAGAAAACATGGGTTAGATATATATTTCATCATAAATGAATGTAAAGCTTGCAATACATGCTTAATTTCATAAAACTCTTGCTTTATACTCAAAATCCCACATCATATGATTCATAACTTGAAAAAATGTGGATTTCATGGGTTCATGGGGGGAAATCATCATACTTAATCAATTTATGAATAAGAGATCATACTTTAATTATTAAAATCAACAATGAGAAGAAACCATAATAATTGAAGAAAACCCTAACTTAATTGGGAAATTCTACCTTTTGAAATAAAGGAATTTGGAAACTCCATGGATGAAAACTATCATACCTCAAAGCTCAATGCTTAACTTCAATGGAGGAATTGAGACCTTGACCTGAAACCCAAGGTTGAATCTTCTTCAAGTTTCTAGAGAGAGAAATATCTTGGAGAGCAGAATTGAACTTCTTTTGTGAATTTGGAAGAATGAAGTGAATGTGTTAATTTGGGGGTTGAAAATACTTATATAGGGGTCTTAGTGAAGGGTAAGAAGACATAGTATAGGAACTAATTAATTAGGAAAAGATCTAACTACCCTTGAACTGAACTGCCAACTAACCACCAATAGACCCTAGCCGACGGACCGTGGTCTGACCTATGGTTAGTCTTGGTGGACCGTCATTGGTCATCAAAAACTAGTTTTTGGGCTAGTGAACCACGGACCCCGACCACTGACCGTGGTCTGACCTACGATTTGTAGGTGTGGCCGTGATCCTGAGCCTCAAAAGACTTGGAAGGGTGGCCAATCCACGGACCACACTACGGTCCGTGGTTCTACCCAAGGGCCATGGTTGGCCTCCATGGATAGCACCTGCAACTTCCCAAAATTTGTTTCATTTCCCTTTTTTGGATTCGGAATGTTACACTTAGAGTGGCGAAAGGGTCGAATTTTCAAATGGTAGAGTTTGCAGCGCAAGGTAGGAAGCTGGGATCAAAGTGTATCAATTTATGGGCATTATAACTGGGATGATAAAAGGGTGTTGATAGACATTTGGGGTGGTGTAACTTTCATATTACATGTTTCTTGCTTAATCTCTACCTTATATTATGTGGTGGATTGGGGTCGACTGATGATGTTTACTAGTACGAGTTGTTTGTACTAGTACTACTCTTGGTATGCCACTTCGCATAGTCTGGTTGTAGAAATTTAGTGATGTTTTATAGTTGAAGATGATGATGATATCCAACAACTTCTACTCTTCTTTCCTTATGGTTGGACCTGTGTCTTATTTCTTTTATAAATTGTATGCTTAGAAGCTTTTGTACCTTTTTAGACTAATTCTTTGGGGAGTGTTAGTGTGTTATTTCGCAAAAAGCATTTGGTTTTAAATAAAGTTAATAGTAATTCCATTATTTATTTATTTTCCGCAAGGCCTAATTTAAATTGGGTGAGAGGGTTCTCCTATTTAGGTTTAAGAGTAGGTGCCCGCACGGCCTAATAGGTTGGATCGTGGTAGAAATTATTCAACTATACTCTTTGATACAATTTTTTGTCCATTTATACTCTTTTCATTGACAAATCTTTTCATATCTATCATTGAGATATAATGAAAGAGGAGTGAATTGATACGTGAAGTACACTAGTAAATTTCTAAATGAGCAAGCACTTAGTGATTAATTAAATAGGTTTATATATTGAAATTTTATTAGATAAATTCATATTAAATTTTTGATTGAATCTTAAATTCATGATATGTTGAAATGACAAAATTATTGGTTAATAAAATTTAATTATGTTTAAGTTTAAATTATATGACTTAAATGAAGTTCTGTTATATCTGGATCGGTCTATTAAGTTCATATAATGAATCCAATTAATATTCATCAAGCCCATGTTTCAGTAAAATTACTTGGAAACCAAAATACCTCCAAACCCTAGATCATGCCTAATAAAGGTGGTCTTCATAAGACCAAAGAAGAAATAGAAAAAATACATAGAAAAACTCTATTCTTTAGTGGCGATCTGCAAATCTTCCTCTCTAAGTGGTGATACATAAATCTTCCACATACAAAGATGTCTATGTCTTCAAGTGGTGACCTGTGAGTATCCATATCTCCACACTTTCGATCAAATCTTTGATCCGTATTCACGGTGAAATTTTAACAGGTATTCCATCTATTCAAGAACAAAGAGAAACTCTTGAATTGACAATCATTAAGAAAAGAATCATAAAATTACATCTTTTTATATAAGATTTTATAAAAACTATCATAACCCCCCCCCCCCCCCCAAATAAATTATTGAAATCAAATATTATTACTTTTCACTAATTTTATTTTCTTGATTATTATTTTCCAAAAAAGAAAAAAAGGTTGTTTACAAATTTGGCACACCTAATAGGACAATCTTTAGATCTTAATCTGCACTCTTCAAAGTTCAAAAATATCCAATTGATTGTTATGAATATCAACCACAAATATGGAGTTTTTGCGGATGTTAGCTTAAAAAATGGCTCGAAAGTTTCCATGGAGATTGATAGTCAAATTAGAAGTAGTACATATGAAATGTTGAGATAAAAAATGCTTCCGTCCAAATCATTTCATGTTTTCAGTTAATCTTCTCCGAAAGAAGAATTATCCTCTCTCTCTATATTCTATATTGAGGGAAAAACATTGCGAAGGTGATAGAAAGTACTTTGGATCAACTAAGTTTATTAGAAGAACGCCATAGTCAGCCGAATGATCCCTTCATGTAGGAAGATGATGTCTTGAACATTAGATATACTCAAGTCATTCCTTATGTCACTTATCAATCCAAGCTTTATAAAAGCAATATTTTACATTATTTTCCATCCTCTGTGATTATCCAGTGATTGAAGTTTTCACTACAAAAGAACAACTTTAAAATTTAATGAAAATAGTTGAAGGCCTATCAAAGTATGTGAAAAGTCTAGACGTTCAAATTATAAGGTTGACAAATATGACGGAGAACTTGGTGGAAGGATATTCCACTAAATTATCTGTGATGCTTCATGAAACATAAGCAAAGGAGATTCCTTCACAAAACAACAAACAACTGTGGGGATAGTAGATATAGGCAATATTTTCATGAGTGTAACTTGTTGAAGAACATTAGCATAAGTCCTCAAGTAATTAAGTTTTCTTACTATAGAAGCTATTAATATAGTCAAGTGGATCACATTTAATAAAGTAAATTGCAGCCACAACATATACACATGATATTCCCTTCAACTTTCAGGCCCTACAACTACAAGTACACCTGCTAAGTTCTATAATGTGTTGAAACTATATGATGAGTCCACAAATTGGAATCATTTAGGGCTATATTTTGATAGAATTAGTGTCCTCAAATGCATATCTCAATATCTGATGAAAACCCTTAAGTTTCAAGTATTTGGTGTTTGAAAAAAAGCATTGAGACTACTTAGCAAAAAAAGGAGCAAACGCAGCTGAAAGAACGAAGAAATGAAGATTTGCGAATCGCTGAACCCATTCGACGAGTCACCAAAAGGTCTTATCCTCGTGTTTTGTTCCAGTGTGCTGAGCCCTGAAGGAAAGGATCAAATCGGCGGTGAAAAGGAGCAGTCGGCATATAACCGAGTAGTTCCGTGAAGCTATACTATGTCTCCCAATGATCCAAATATGACATGCTAAATGATAGACAAAGATGGCGATGAAATCTACCAAAGGGTGGATTGCCGAGTTCATCGGCGATCTTGACTAACGACGTCGAATGATCTGCTACAACAAAGATTTTTGAAAACTATAAAAACTCATTGAGAGTTGTAGCTCAGCATCATATTTTTAATCTAAAACTCTTGACATAGAATTTTGAGTTCTAAGTTTGGAGAGGGTTTTGAAGAACTTAAAGGTTCAAATGGTTTCAACCCCAAGATTTTGGATTTGGGTCTCTTGGATTTTTCACTCTTTGATTGTCTTGAGACTTAAATCTTCATACCCATTTGAATGCAAACTGATATTTGTATAAATTTCTATCTCTATTACATGTGTAGCTAAACCCCAATTCTTGGGGTGTGATTTTATGAATATGGGTTAGATTAACAGTTCGGTCTTGCTTGATGATAGTTTATTGTTGTTTAAATGTGATTTCATTTAGTAGTTGTGGTGGAACTTAATGAAATTGTAGTTGCAAAAATGATTTCACCTTTGTGTTTTCAGCTTGCTCGAGAGAGAGGTCGTAAAACTAAGACTACTAAATTGATGGCTAGTGGGAGTGGGTCGACATGAGGTTCAGTTCGAGAAAGTGAACCCTAGTTGTTCTCCCACACACTCAGCTTGAGAGAGTGAGTGGGCTAAGGTGGAGGATGTTCTTCATGCGGCAAGTGGATGTCCGAGAGGAACCCATTTGATTCGGGGTAAGTTGTTCAAGAGAAAGCTTACCCCCACTATAGTCGAGTCTAGTCACAAATATTTAATGAAATTACTATCAAAAACATGTACCTAATGATCTAGTCTAATCCGCATTCCTATCACATCCCAAGAATCCCCTCACCTTGATTAGTAGCTCTCTTTATTTTTGCTTGTTTTTACTTAATTGTGCCAAAACCCCATTGTTAATTGACACTTTTGTGTTACCCCTTAGATTTAGTATGTTTTTATTCGACAATGTTTTTAGCTATGACTAATTAAAACTTAATTTTATTTTTCTATTAATTTTCAAGCCCACTCCCTTGGGACTCGACCCCAACCCTTGGTTGGGTTACTATATTATTGTACGATCGTAGACACTTGCATTGGAAGTTGTGTCTTGATTAAGAAAGCATCAAACTGGCGCCACTTTCGGGGAGTGGTGTTATTTGAGGATTCTTAGATTAGTAAAATTTTTGTTCTTCTTAGTTGTAGTTTTACTAACTTAATTTGTAGTTTTGTTTTGTTCAATTGTTTTTACTGAAATAGGAGAGATGAGTATGGTTAATGACTATGAACCAATAGAGCATCTCTCGGTGGAAGTGATAAGGTTCAGGGATAGCATCCTGACCTTCCAACAAATGGAAGGTGAGCTTTTTCATGAGTCGTGGTTGAGGTTTAAAACACTATTAATACAATGCCCAACTCATGAAATTCCCGATTTGGCTCTACTAGAGTGTTTCTATAGGAGTCTCAATCCCAGAAACAAAGGATTAATTGATCGACTGATCCCGGGTGGCCTTGAGAGACCCCTATGAGACCACAGCCAAATTCCTTGACCTTGTGGCTAAAACCAACAAGGATACTGAAAAGGACCATTAATTGATAATTTTGCTGGGCCAGATGGATAACTTGACCCAAAAGGTCGAGGAACTGTAGGTGATGTCCAAACAGAAGAGCAAATGCATACCACCTACCGAGCAGGGAAGGTCTATGGACAATGTAAATAGACGTATCGAGGATATGTTATTAACCATTCTCCAAAAGTTAAATGAGCAAGATAAAGTGTTAGAGGAGATTAGAGAAAATGTAGAAGTGCTAAATCAGATAACCGATTTTTACTCTAGATCTATCCAGCTAATTGAAACTCTCTTGGGTCATGTATTGCCTTAGCTCCACCCAAATAAACAATTGGGATCACCTAGTTGCACTAGGTTCAACCCCAAAAATGAGGTTTGAGTGTTGACTTGTGTCGTGCCACGACGTTAACTAAGACATTGTTTGGGAGGCAACTCAAAACCTTTTTATTACTTTATGTTGCTTCAATAAAATAATGGTGTGTTGATTGTGCGGATGGAAGTGTGGAAAGTTATAGAAAAGTGATGATTAGTGAGCAACAGGTTTGATCAGTGAATCACCTAACGGTTTGGCGACCCTGAACTAATCATCAGAAATAAAAAATGACTGGTAGGCTAAGTAGATTTAGAAGAAAAAAAGTTGGTTAAAAAAAAAAGAAAAGAAAAGTTACTTAGATATCTACTTGTCATGATATGTAGTAATAGTAATGGTAGTGGCCACAACAAAAGAGGATGAACGCAATATATTAACTCATCAATAAAGAAACAATCATCAAATTTAGGCAGGGGAAAAGATAAAATTTTGGTTCGGACAGGGAAAGAAGTAGATCAAAGGTAATATCATATCTTTGGATTGATATATAATTAATATAATCATTTTTAATTTTTTGTCTATATCTATACAAACCACCAACAGAAGATGAGCCTTTATAAAAAAACCTAACAGGAAGACTAAGAACAATATCCAGTGCACCTGCAGCATCTAATGTACATGCAACAAACCTACCGCACCTCCTCCACCTCCTGCATATCCAACACCTGTTTATTATCCTGCATCATAATCTGCATCACCAGATTATTATTCATCTGCAATACCTACAAAAGATCAATATTCATGGAAATGAATGTTTTTAAAGCCTTTAATCTAAGTATTTGATATTAACTCTATGTTCTATTTCTTAATTTAGACTATTTGAAGTACCAAACATTTTTCATAATTTAAGTGCAGTTTGACATGCCATGTTGTAAGATTTTCTTTACTAGCACAACAAAGGTGACAACATAATCTTATGTAAATGGTGATACTGATTTCAAACGAAGTACTTCAAGCAAGATAAAATGAAATGAAAAAGGATAAATCTTACCAAAAAAAATCCAGCAATGAGAGAGAAGTAAAGAAACATACCAAAAGGAAGTAGTCTGAACAACCCAAGCCAAAATGACACTTCTTGATCATTTATGGATTAACGAAAATTGTAATGTTGCAGTGTTGTGTTAAGTTACTTAGTAAACATGGAAACATTATCTCATTTAGTTGTTTAAAATGTTGATGTATTTGTATTAAATGACAAAATATGTTTTTTTTTTTTTGTAATTGATTTGACTCTATGTAAGGCCTATTATATAATGGTCTTATGTCTATTAAAGACTTTCTATATTATAATGGTGGTATGCCTATTAAAAGACTTCTATTTGTTAGTCTTTTGAGAATTTAAATATATTTTTATTATTAATAAGTCTCAAAATGTCCTTGGCCTAATTGCTTTTTGCCTTAGTGAATATCTGGAGAACATGGGTAGTAATAACAATTCACTACTTCCCATTGGTAGACATTTATTTACTAGGTCTTCCTTGGCAATTATTGAGTGTATCTCTCTTTTGGTGCATTATTTTGCACATTGAATTGTGCAACTATTTCATCCATTGAGGAGTGCAGCAATTGTCTTTGCACGTTGGTGGCATTGGTTGCCCTCTCATTGTCTAACTCATTATTCCTTCGTTATACCGTGTATCCTCTAGGCCATTTATTTTCTCTATTTACTACCCCATTATCTTCCTATTTATTGATAGGAAGAATTTTTCAACTATAAATAGTGGTGGTCTTTATTTGTTTTTGTTACAATAAAATATAGAGTGCATAAAAGTTGGGCTAAAAAGAGAGTTCTTATTAGTTGAAGAGATGTGTTGTTTTTGTGGATCGTTGCACTCAACTCTTATCCAGAATTTGTTGAGTTATATGTTGTTATTATGATATTATATTCTGGAGGGGACAAGTCAAGATGATTACAACTGGACTAATGAAAAGATCTGCTACAGTAGGCTTTAATCTCCTTTAAGAGAGCGAGATGTCCGCACCTCAGAGATTTTTATTTCTTCATTTTTTAAGTTGTAATCTTGTAATATTATATTTCACCAATAATTTTAAGGAGAATGAACAAGGCTACAATTAAAATCGTGGATGTCAAGATGGGAGACCTTAACAAGACATTTTCGTTCAATGGTAATAATTTCAAGAGACGGAAGGGTAAAGTACTTTTCTACTCAAGTCTTGTCAATGTTTGTTATGTATTAACAGTGAAGAATCCAAATAAAGTTGATGACATTTGTATGGATGATGACGAATTTATTTCTCATCATGAGAAAGTAGAAAAGTATGATGGTGATTACGATAAGTATCGATATTATATTCTTAATTATCTATCTAATAATTTTTATGATTATTATGATAGAACTTACCCTAGTACAAAGAAAATTTGGCAAATATTGTAGAGTAAGTATGATACCGAAGAGGCTCAAACAAAAAAATATGCGGCCAGTTGATTTTTTTTCGTTTCCTAATGGTGGACAACAAACTAATGATAGACCAAACTCAAGACTTTATAGTCATTGTTGGAGAGCTCAGGTACGAAGATATCAAATTTGGAGATAACCTTATTTTTTGTGGCATAATAGACAAACATCCTTTTTTTTAAAGAAGTTTCAAAAACCTTTGCGACAAACAAAAGGAAACCTCTCTTGAGACGTTGATAATGTGAATTCTCATGTAAGGGGAGGCAAGAGACCAAGATGCACTTTTACAATTAGAAGATAGCAATATCACAACAAAGGTAAATTAATTACTTCATATAATGCTACTCCTGATTCTCACAAAAATACTTCTATGAAGCCTAAGAGGAAAATTTTAAGAAAAAGAATGGCAAAACTCCCAAGAAAAATAATAGCTGAAATAGCCAAGCACAAAATTAACAAATTCAAGATAAGGGGTTGTGCTTTGTTTTTGGTAAGACTGTGCATATTGCTCGATTTGCAGATTTCATAAACATGGCTCTACACCTTAGACACAATTTACTGAAGAAACTTTTATGAGGGTGATTACCGACATAAACATGGTTGAGAATGTTGATGGATGGTGAGCTGATTCAGGTGCAAATCGTCATGTCTATTATGACAAAGATTGGTTTAAAAAATAAACTGATTTTGATGAGCTCAAAACTATCATGCTTGGTGATTCTCACAAAACTCAAGTGCTTGGAACATAAGATTTCAAATTGTGTTTTATCTCTAGAAGGGTGTTAACTTTGAAAGATGTACTATATACTCTACTCCTTCCATGAGAAAAAAAAATTGATGTCCAGTTTTCTTCTTAATAAAGCAGACTTTAAATAGATTATTGAGATAAATATATAATTGTTCAGAAAAGGATATTTTGTGGAAAATGAGCATACTTGTGATAGAAAGTTCAAACTAAATGTTGAAAAGAATAACATTTCTACTTTTGTTTATATGTTTTCTTCTACTAATTTTTGGCACACTCGTTTGTGTCATATTAATCATCAGTATGTTGGAATGATAAGTAGTTTGGGATTAGTCCCAATGATTAATTTTTTTTTTTTTGAAAAGTATGAGTCTTGTAGTAAAGCAAAAATCTCTAGAAGACCTCATTTTCAAGTTGAATGAATTAACAAATTTATTAGAGTTAGTTCATACTAATATTTGTGAACTTGGAGAAATTTTAACTTGTGGAGGAAATAAATATTTTATCACTTTCATTGATGATTTTTCTAAGTTTACATATGTTCACTTGAAAATAAAAGTGACGTTTTAAAAAAAAAAAAATTTATCTCCATAAGGTAGAAAATCAGTTTGGAAAAAAAAATAATAAAATTAGAAGTGATAGAGGCCATGACAGAGTTTCATGGAAATACCTAGTTCAGGTTCTTAGGAAGTTTGGTTACTCAGTGAGGATTATAGACATGTTACTGAGACTGATCAGAACTAGTAATCAGCAATAATAAATGGGAAATCTTATGTTGTTTTTGTCAATCTTCTAGGGGTTTGAAACAAGGGGATCCCTTACCCCCCCCCCCCCTCACCCTATTAATTATTGTTGAAGAAGTACTGGACAAAAGTCTAAATGCCCTTTTTGAAAATCCAGAGTACAAAGGATATGGAATGCCTAAATAGAGTACGAAAATCAACCACTTATCATAGACAAATGATATCATACTGTTTTTCCTAGGACAACCTTCCTCTATGAGAAAAATGATGAAGGTACTTACAAAACATGAAGATGTGTCAAGACGATGATAAATTTGGATAATATTTTAGTCTATCTCCGTGATAAGGTTCCTATTGGGGTGAGATATCACATTAGGAGGATCACTGGGATTAGAATGGGTTCCTTCACATTCACTTATTTGGGATGCCCAAATTTTTATGGGAGGAAAAACTAGACACACTTTGAAGGCCTCATTCAAATGGTGGCAACAAGGATGCACTCCAGGAAAAACACATTACTGTCCTTTAGAGGGAGATACATACTAATAGCACATGTCATGCAATCCATGGCAATCTACATTTTATCAGCTATGAACCCTTCTAAAGGTGTACGAGATCAACTGCACAAACTATTTGCTAAGTTGTTTTGGGGTAACTCTACTGGTACCAGAAATAAACAGTGGGTGTCTTGGGAGAACATGTGTTACCCTAAGGAATAAGGAGGACTAGGATTCAGGGCTCTAAGTGACATGTCCAATGCCTTTTTTGCTAAGTTATGGTCAAACTTCAGGATATCTGCCTCTATGTGGAGTGCATATATGTGGAATAAATACAACAAGAATGTCCCCCCAACGCATGCAAGAGGTTATGTGGGATAACATGTATGGAGAAGAATGACATCAATAAGAGATGAACTGGAACATAATATATGATGGCAAGTAAAAGGAGGAAACTCAAGCTTCTAGTTTGACAATTAGACAAAATAGGGTGCACTGTACTTTGTAGAAGGGGAGAATGCACAAGATGAGGTGCTAGAGATAAAAACATTCATCACTGAAGGGAATTGGGATGAGACAAACTGAAAATAAGGCTATCACAAAAGATCACAAAATACATAATAGAAAGCATCAAACCCACTATTGGTGAAAGAAATAATAAACCTTGGTGGATCGGGAATACTTAGGGAGAATTCACTGTCAAGTTTGCCTGGTAGCAGATGAGAAAGAAGAAAGAAGGGAGAAGGGATTGTGACTTTTTGTGGAACAAAGGAGTGCCTTTTAAGGAAAACTTCTTCATATGGAAGGTATGAAAGAGGAGGGTAGCTACTGATGATAACTTAAAGATAATGAGAATCCCAATTGTCTCAGGATGCTGGTGTTGTGATACTATAGTGGAGGAAATGGCATATATTTTCCTAACAGCCACCAGGCTATGGAGTTAGTTTGTTATTTTTGTTGGTATAAGCATAGATGGAATGCACATACAACATCTCATAATAACTTGGTGGAATTATGATGCCCCACCAAAGCTACAAGTGATATATAGAGCTATGCCAAAAATAATAATGTGGACACTACGAAAAAGAAGAAACAAAATAAAGAATGGAAGAAACACCACACTCACAACAATGGTGTTGCAGATACAAGACATGATCAGGAAGCTAGTGAAGCTACTCTACCCATGGATAAGATTAAAAGTAAGAGATTGGCCAGACTTAATCACAAATATTAAGGAGTACAACCAAAAATTATACTTCTATAGTGTTGTATGGAAACCACCAGAGGCTGAAATGTAATACAGATGGATCAGGCAGGGACAACCCAGGAATGAGCTCTTTTGGTTTTTGTATTAGGGATGAAAGGGGAAATCTAAGATATGCTTAAGCAAAAGGCATATGCATTACAACCAATACTAAGGCAGAAATTCTTGCAATACATAATGCATGATGAGTTGATAATTTCGACTCATTTAGGGCTTAATATGCAAAGTTTTAGTATCCTTAATCCCTATTTTATGTCTAAATTGATGTTAAAAATGCTAATTTGTATCAAATAGGCAACAGAGCAAGGCAAGGACATTAGCGGGAAAAAAAGAGTGAAAAAGCTGAAGAAAAACCAGGCTGGTACTCGCCAAAGCCACTCGGCAAGTCGTTGAGTGGACCTTCAACTCGCCAAAAGTTACAGCATGCCAACCCATGGATAGGACTAACTCAGCGAGAAAATTGGTGTTTCGGCGAAGCATCGAATGGATCGGCAATGTCAAAATTGATCGCCTAAAGCCACAAAAGAGAGGTGGTGAAAGGCTAATCCAAGAAGGCGATAGAAAGAAGCATTCGGCATGTCGCTGGACATATCGGTGAATCTTGACTTATTTCATCGAATGACTTCGAACCTAAAATTTTTGGAACGCATAAATGAAAGTTTCAATAAAAGAAAAGGAGTTGCCACATTATCTAGTTCTAGGTTTTTGATCCTAAACATTCTAAACATTGTTATTACACTTTTTGAGTAGAGATTTAGGTTATATTTTATTTTGAGTTTCTATTTGAGCATTTTAGAGACTTGTGGATTTTTACCCAATGTGATGGAATACATAGTTGGTAACGATTTCTTATTCTTTATTATGTGTGGGTATAACCCCCATTCTTAGGGGTGTGATTATGTGATTGAATGTTTCAATTAGCTTATGGGTACTAATATTACTGATTTTATTGTTGATTTGAAGTGGTTCAATTAATAGTTGAGTTTTAATTGATGAATTGTAGTTGCAAATACAATTTAAGTTGAGCATTCTAAGCTTGCTTGAGAAAGAAGTATTAGTGGTAAAACTATTAGTTGATGATTGTAGTGATTGGGTTATTGTAGACTTAGGTTGAGAAAGTGGGTCTAAATGCAATCCTACTAATATAGCTTGAAAAAGTAGATTGATTGAAGTATTGGACTGTTTATGTGTTGTGCTTGTCTAGGTTCAAAAGAACTCTCTTGATTCGTGATAGTTGATTGAGAAATGACTATTGCACCTAAAGCCTAGCCTACCAACTAAGATTCAATGACTTCTAGTAAATAATAATCACCCATTTTGTGAATTTGGCATTCAACTGATCACACTAACGAAGGATCTCCTATATTTGTTCACTCCAGGTTGTTCGTAGTTGTTAATTGTTCACTCAAATCTCTTCTGTTGACATTAATTGTCAACCCCTTTTCATTTATTTTATTGTTTAAAAAATGTCTACATCTACAAATGGTTAGAACACCATTTAACTTCGTAATCAAATTCTTTAACGTATCACTCCCTGTGGTATCGACTCCAAATCTTAGTTGGGTTTATACTTGTTAGCAACTGCCTACACTTAGAATCAGATGAATAGTAGTTGAGCATTATAAAAAATGGTGTGGCTGCCAGGGAGTGGTGTTTGGAATCTTTTAATGAAGTTTAGTTGTGAACTAATCTTATTGTAGTTGAATCAACTTGTTTTTGTTCTTTGTTGGTTGCTCTTAAAAAAGTGAAGATATGAGTGTTAATAGGAGCAATGCTAGCCAACTTTAGCACAATGATGACATTGGTAATTTGGATGATGTTAATGAAGATTAGTTGGGAAGTGTGGGTGCTATTCGATTGCCTCTGACCGTGGGTAATGCGGTGTTTCTTGTGACTATCACTATGTTGCCGTTGTTGCAAATGAAGGGTCTCTTTGGAGGTCTTGCTACTGAGGACCCTCATGACCACATCTAAAACTTTGTGGATATATGTGGGACATTTTCATTCAAGAACATCACTCAGGGGTCGATCCTAATTCATTTGTTTCCCTTTTCTCAAAAGTGGGAGTCAACAAAGTGGCTGGATAATTTACCAAGGGAATCAATCACTTCTTGGGTGGAGCTCACTGATGCGTTGTATGTAAGGTTTTTACCTCATTCAAGGATGGTGAAATTGAGGGACATCAGAACTTTAAGTGATTGGATGGTGAACCCATTCACGAGACATGGTTGAGGTTTCAGATGCTGTTGCTTCAATGTCCAACTCATGGACTCCCAAATGATGTGTTGCTACAATATTTCTACCGGAGCCTAGATTTAGGAAATAAGGGTGTGGCAGACCAGCTTATTTGAGAAGGAATCATGCAACAATCATTTGACATAACATCTACTCTTCTTGATGAGATGAAAAAAATCAACCGTGCTTGGTACACTAGAGAAGATCAAGTGTCTTCTTTGAACTTCAGGACAACAAAGGTGCAATTGGAAAAGAACTAAGAGTGAGATGAAAACATGGCCAATATGATGACCCAAATGGACCTATTGACGAAACATGTTATGGGAAGTGGTTCTAAGGCAGTGAATGCAGTCGGAGTTAGTGGAGTAAATCCTGATGAAGAGCATGTTGAAGAAACTTGACGTATCCAAGGCCAAAAGGGAATCAAGGTTGGAAGAGGGATCATAATGACAGTTGGAAAGATCGAGATAGGGAATGGCGTGATTGTGGTACGAATTGGAGAGAGCGGGATGGTGACAAAGAACGAAATGTACCTCCCCATGAATGTTAAAAGCCAAAAGAGCCAAGGGCTGATCCTGAAAACTTCAACATCGAAGATATGCTTGCATAGATTCTCAACAAAGTGGAAGGATCGGACAAGGTTCTAAAGGAAATGAAAGATGACGTTTCTGCTTTGAACCAAACATTTACCTCACATTCGGTATCAATTAAGTAGCTAGAAGCATAGATGGGTCAGATCACGACTCATTTAAATCCAAGACCAAAAGGAGGATTACTGAGTGATACCATGGTTAACCCAAAGTATGAATCTTGAAAGCATGTCTTCATCGTGCCACGACGTTAAACAAGGAGCTTCTTGGAAGGCAACCCAAGTTTTTAGTTTTTCATTTTGTTATTGAAATAGCCGTTGTTAGATGTGCTGGTTGAAAATTTGAAATTTTAGAAAAATAGGCAATCCGGCGAGCGCAGGTATCTTTTGGCAGGTCACTGAATAGTTGGCGAGCCTAATGTGGATCGACTTTTTGAGCAACCAAAGGGTTGAAGTTCTGTTAACTTCAAGGGGAAAAAGTGCCAGTCGACGCATCGCTGAGTGGATCAACGCCATAAGTGACATCGCCGATTGAGGCACAAACTGAAAGGTCAAAATGGTTTCCAACCATTTTATATTCAAAACTATCCTATATTTTGTATTTTTCGACTCTTGCACTTCAAATTTAGATGATCATATTTTACTTTTTATTTTTGTGTGGGGATCATTTTCTCGGGGGAAGTTTGCATTTCACTTCCATAATTGCTCACCTGGCTTTTGGTTTTTGTCTATTTTTGAGGTTTGTATCCCGAACATGACTTGATTTATGGTCATTTGTGATGCATGCTCGTATTATTGTTGGATATATTGTATAATCTTGTTTAGTTGGTTGATTTCTAATTAAGGGCTACTGTAGTATCAGATCAACCTTTGTGTTTCGGCCCATAATTGTTGAATTCCATTTTTAAATTACTTGAAATCATGGTTGTGTAGTGGTAGTATATTGGGTCTGATGAGGGATAAGTATAGTAACCTAAAGTGTATCGATTAACTGAATTTACCCAATAATAGAGCGAGTGACATCATTTTTAAGGGCAGAAGATGTTGATTGGTTAATTTAAGACAAATCGAGGGAAGTCTGAGTACTCCAGGGTAGTTATTGATGTTGGTCTGAGTTTAATTGCATAGAATAGGGATTTAATTTCATTGGCACAAGCTATGTATTGAAAATTGAAGGTCGGGGGTCAAAAGTTGGCACGAGAGACCAGTCGGCGAGCTTAGTCGAGCTCGCCGAATGACTCAGTGGTTCACCAAGTGACCCCTCGATCACCTTTTTGCTCTTATTTTTTTCTGGTCAGATTCTGTAACATTCGCTGGTATGCCTGAGATCGTCGAATGTCTTTACAATCGCCCTTTGTCATCCCCAATTTTGGTAGAACATTTTGTAAATTTTGGCGAGCTACCTTTGCTTCGCTAAATGATTTTAGTGAATCACCGACTAACCCCTTGACCTCGACGACTTTTGCTGATTTTTGTGACATTTTGTTTAGTTACTTTCAGCGAGCCTGACATAGCTCATTGAATGAATTCAACGACTCACCGAACTAATCAACGAGTTTTTCTGCATATCTTCAACAATAATGTTTTGTGACTTATTGCTAATGTATTGGTTTGTGAAGTGTAGTTTTGCAGATATGGCCAGACCCAAAGTTTCCAGTAGGAACCAACCACCCCGAAAGAGAGCACAGGGAATAGTTATTACTGAGGGTGCTATTTTGTCACGATCAATGCAACCCAAACTTCCACCGATAGGGGGAAGGGCACAGTAAAAGGGAGGGTCCTACAAATTCTAGTCTAACTGAGGATAACTCCGATAGTATGGGAATCTATGACACTCACCTCACCTCTTTGGAATCTGATCGAGAGGATGTCTCGAGGTCTAGATCATCAACCTCTGTGTTAGAGCCAGAGGATGATCAAACTCTTTGAGGAGATGAGCTGAGCTGTGGTCTAAAGCGTTGCCTGATCCGACTAAGATACCAGTTCTTCCTCCACCTCCAGCACAGATAGTTGAGCAGGCACCACCAGTACCCCTTGTACATGCACCTCCACCTCAATTGATGAATAGACTTAAGGTTGCCGGGTTGAGGATAATTTTAGAAGAAAATAGGCTGCTTGTGGATAGAGTGGTGGACATGTATCCAAAAGTGTGGGACACCATTAGGTTCCACAAGTTTGAGAAATTATCACATCCCCGAGACTCATATAGACCTTCCTGGGTCCAAAGTTTTACACAGAGTATGGGAGGTTGATTCCAAAGGGGAAATAGAAGGCCAACTCATTCGAACCGGTTTATCATGTGGTGGTGTGTGTAAAAAAGGTTAAATGCAATACAAACATTAATGAGGTGTTGGGGTGTACTATGAATGTGATACATTTCTTGGTGGATTGAATATAAAGAAGACGCTCGATGACCTAAAGAGTTTCTAATATCACACTGCTATGGATCGAGCCAAGGGTCCAGATTGAGAAGGACCTGAATGTAGCTGCGCAGTATTGGTTCAGATTCATTAATAGCACATTGATGCCTTTCGAGAATGAGTCCATACTCTGACATCCTAAGGCGGCTCTGTTGGGATACATTATTAACCGTCATAGACTAAATCTCGGGTTGTTTATTGAGCGATAGATGGCCATAAGGGCCAAGAAGATTCACACATCACTTTCTTTCCCAGTGCTAATCACAGAGTTGTACCGACATGCTCGAGTACCCTTTGTGGCAAAGACAGATGTGGAAGTGACTCCAACTTTCTTTACTGAAATCTAGAGGATTAAGGCTGAGTACAATAGGGACGAGGCTGAGAGGAGGAAAGCAGCGCCGGTGGACACTTCCCCGGTTGTTTATGTAGAGATGCTGGAGACAGATACAACCCCTCCCACTCAAGCCAGTGAGCCGTCAGGTACTACGAAAACTTCTACTACTGCCCATTCTTAGCCTGCTACTACTACAACAATTGTTGCTGCTGCTGCCCATCCCCTGTTGACACAGTTGATGCTATACAAGAACTGCAATCTAGCCCACTCTACTGATGTACATGGTTTTCAAGTTAAGGCAGTTGTCCTTGATTGAATGAGAGGGCCATTGTTACTGCCCTAGCCCCTATACGAGTTGAGTTGCGAGAGCACTGGGAGTTGATCACCGCACACGGCCTAGAATTAAACACCCTCACGGTGTAAGTGAAGGCATGTGAGAAGGGTAGATATAAGTCAACTGATGTGACGGCCTTGAGAGTCGATATTTCTAGTTTGAGACGTAATATGGATTAGCTTAAATCTTTGGATTTGTCTAGGTTTTTCATCACTGTGGACTTTCTCGAGGTTCCTAGTATAGAAATGTAAGCTATTTCTGCGATCCCTCTAGCTACTACGACCAGAGATGCTACTATAGCTGATGATGTCAAGTCGAATGCCCCTGAGACTGATGAGAAGGAGCTTGGCACCCGTGATGCAGTAGTGTATGATGACCTCGAGGATCTAGAGAGTGCGATGGTACATACGACCATGGAGGCCTCTCTTCGGGACACTTCGATGATTGGCTCCAGTGGAGCAATGGATGGAGATGAGCTGGGCACTGATTCCCAGATTGAGAGAGCCCGAATATGCAGAGTTCACCTCAAGCTTAGTTTGATAGGGGAATCTTGACTCTCTTTAGTTTTACTTTTGAGACTGTTTCTTTATTTTTCATTGAGGACAATGATAGGCTTTGTTTGGCGGGGTGAGGAATCTTTATACCTGCCTCTTTTGGGTTGCATTTAGCTTATTGTTAATGTTGACTTCTGATAGCCTATTCTGAAGGCTTATTTTTATGACTATATCGTTTTGATTTATAATGTGATTGTTGGTTCTTGATCCGAATTAAAATATTACCTCTTGATTTTTGTGAATATTGTTGTTCTTTTGCATATTTGAGTATTGGTTGTAATCAATTTCGATGACTTGAATAGTGTTCTTAATTGAACGTTATGTTTGTGCAATTCCAATGAGGAAAATTTGAGTTGCATAAGTCATGTGTGTTCTTAGCATCTCATTGTGACCGGCTGATTGTTGAAATGAATCATGTGATGATCATTAAATACATTCTAAAATTGTAGAATCTTGATTGATGATTGTGTTGAATGCCATGTGTGGTGAGATTGTCTTGAAATGTGTGCTTAGTGGTACGTAGAACATGCCTCGTTGGTCCAATCGCCTAATGTATGCGAATGATAGAGATGATCTTCGGCACACATTTTTTAGTGTACCTAATTGCTATTATACCTCTTTGTGACCACGTTGTTAGAGTGTGAACCTAGGTTGGCACCATTTGACCCTAACCTTTTCTTTAGATGAAACATGAACACATCTGACCTCTTTCCCCATCCCCTAAAACCTTCATGAAGCATTGATCCGTCTAAATAGCCAACTTAGGCCAAAAGCCTAAGTTGGGGCTGTGGTGAAAAATGAGGAAAGTCAAGAAGTTTGTGAAAAATATACCCTTGATGGATTGTGTAGAAAAAGATGGAACCCCTCCATATAAAAAAAAGAGAGAAGAAATGCAAAAGAAGAAAAAGATTGAAAAAGAATATTGCAATGAAACTTGTGCAATGGATAAAAGAAAAGGGGCGTTCAATGAATCATGCTTAAAAGAATTTTGGGTGGATTATGAAAATCAATAAAAAAAAAAGAGTGAAAGAAAAGGAGAAAAAGTTAAATTCAAGTCATCCTTCATGAAGGTAGAACTCACTAAGACAAAATGATCATACCTTTACCCTCAACCTCGCTACAAGACTTGAAAGACCTTAGTGATCTTGATTGAGCTTAATATCATGCTGATTGGAAAATATAGGCAAGCCTATGGGTAGAATCATGCATGTGTCCATTTTTGATAGTGTGAGAGTTTATTTTGATTCCTTACTTCTTAAATATTGATAAGGTTTGTGTAGGCACGGAATCATTCTTGATGTGAGGGGATTCAAATACATTTGTTGAGCTTGTTTGCATTTGAAGCAAGCATAGTGAGCTTGATTTCTATTTGATGATGTCTAGTCACAGTTTGAAACTTGTAGTGCAAAATAGAACATTGCATAGGTAGATTGAACCTCGTGTGCATTCAAGTTGAGACTTCAGTAGCACTATTGGTAGACATCTCTATTGAACTGATTTCTCTTGTCTTTTACTTGAGGACAATCAAAAGTTTATGTTCGAGGTGTTGATAAGTCGGGAATTTTGACTCATTTAGGGCTTAATAATCAAAGGTTTAGTGTCCTCGCTACCTATTTTATGCTCTAAATTGATGTTAAAAATGCTAATTTGCAGGAAGGAACGCAAAAGAGCAAGGAAAGGACATTACCTAGCAAAAAGGAGCGAAAAAGCAAAAGAAAAACAAAGCTGGTACTCGCCAAAGCCACTCAGCGAGTCGCCGATTTTACCTTTAGCTTGCCAAAAGTTCCAGTATGCCAGCCCATGGATAAGACCAAATTGGAGAGAAAATTGGTGTTTCGGTGATGCACCGAATTGATCGGCAGTGTCCACCTTGATCACCTAAAGTCATAGAAAAGAGGTGGTGAAAGGCTAAGCTAAGAAGGCGACGTGAAGTAGTATTCGGCGCGTCGCCAACCATGTTAGCGAAGCCTGACTTATTTCGCTAAATTACCCCTAAGCTAAAATTCTGGGGAAGTGTAAATGAAATCTTCAACAGAAGAAAATGAGTTCCCACATTATCCAGTTCTGAGTTTTTGATCCTAAACATTATTTTGACACTTTTTGGGTAGACATTTAGGGGTCGTTTGGTAGAGTGTATTAGGAAATATAATGTATGCATTAGGTGTGTGTATTAGTAGTACCTTGTTTGGTACACTTTTTCAGGTCATGTATAACTAATGCAAGCATTAGTTATACACTCTATTGTGTATTAAGTTGTGTATTACTAATGCCAAGGAATTCTAGGTATTAGTAATACATAGCATTTTAACACTTGCATTGTTGACACCCAATTTTGGACCTCCACAATATAAATTAATCATTGAGCTTCCTAAATTCCAAACGATTTGGAATAATTGAATTTATGAAATTCAAAATATTTTTTTCAAGTCATTTTAAGTAATTTTTTCATTTTTATAAATTTTTAAAAAATAATATATATATATTATACATTTTATGGATATTTGAAAATCATCTCAAAAAAGTTTTAATGTTATTTGAATATTTGGTTTTAGTTTAGTTAATCAATAGTTTACATTTTTGAGTTAATTAGTTTATAAGTAAGTTAATTATTTTATTTCGTAGAAATTAAGAAGCTCGTTAATTAATTTATATTAATTCATCTTATTTAGTTATTAGCCAAATATCATAAACCCACTAAACGACGAAAATTTGGGCCTTTTGTTCGGCAATTTCCAGCATGCCAACTCAGCCCACTACAAACCCATTTCAACATTACTTTCCAATTCAATAATTACAGCCCACCATTTCACCTATCTGCCAGTAACCGAAGCCCACAAACAATACCAAAATCAGTCAAATAATACAATATGACACAGACATCATACGTACAAAACCGATCAGTAGCCCAAACTCCAGCAATATTCCACCCCTACGTCTTTCTCTTCTTCTCCCAGATCACAACCCACCTGCAAACCCAGAAGAATCAAAACCTAGAACCAGAAACGAGCCCAAACCAGTCCAAAATCGAGTAGCCCATTCGCGCATCATCCTCCCTTATCGTTTTCGTACGCAATCGTACTTGAATCAAGCCAGGTGGAGCAATCTCCTTCCAGTTCGTCCTTGCTCAAGAAATCAAATGACCCTCGTCTCATATCCGTTGGTGATTGTACTAAATCGAGCTGACTGGCAACCTTATTTTCAAGGAATTTTTGAATTGGATTTCATCCAATTCCTCACCCGATTTCCTCCCAATTTTAACCTACTTCTTCCCCTATAAATACCCTCTTCCTCTTTGATCCAAAGTGGGAAAAAGATAAACGTCGAAGGGGTAAAAGAAAATAGAGTAAGAAAGGTCATAAGAAACATATACAAACATAGAAACGCATACAGAATAGGAAAAAGAGATACTACAGTGACTTGGAGTCTAGAGTTTTAGGTTTTCTTTTTCGTTCTCTGCTCATCAAAGATTGTCACAGTCTCGTTGTAGTGGTGGTAAAGCTTGTCGCTGGCTCGCTTGTCTCAATTCGTTGCACCGAAGAAGGTAATCTCTTTTCCTTTTATTATGTTTCATTCCAGTGGTATGCATTAAATAGGTGTTTGTTTGTGATTTTGTTTGCATTTTTTCATTTTCTGTTGTGACTTAGCTACATAGTTAAATTTTGTGTTAGGATTTAATATTTTGTTGCTATTTACTATTCAAGCCGAACGACTATTGCTATGATTAGGCTTCGATTCTTGGTTTTTCTGCTTTTAAAAGAGTTGAGTTCTTACTAGCTTGAGTCATGAAAAATGTTAACTTCCTCATCTTTTGGTTAAGATGCTACTATTAGTTTCCTATTCATGTTTAGAAGTTATTAATTGTTGTCTCGATATAGCCTTCAGAATCTTTGTTCTACCATAGTTATACCCGTTGTAGCCTTGATTCAACAATGTGTCCTTATTTAATTAAATCTTACCTTGTTCTTGAGTTATTATTGTTGCAATTTGGTCTTGTTAGAGTTGAGCAATCTTTCTTTCTTTAGTTTTGTATATAGTACTGTTGTAACTTCATTTCTCACATAATTCTTACATTACTTGGATGAAATTTTGGCAATGTGATTTTTATGCCAAATTTGGAACCTATGTTCCCTTTGCAAGTGATCTCCTTGTTCTTGCCCTTTGTTTCTGCTTAATCGTGGTGTCCCATATGATATGGATGAGTTTAAATGCTTCTGCTTTTAACTATTTGTATTACTTAGGCATTTTATTTATTAAATTGGTTGGAGGATATATGTGTTGTTGTGGGCTATTAAGTGTTAAAGCAGTAATTTTAAGTAGTCATTATTTTGTCATTGGCATGACTTGGGCCTTAGCATTTTGGAGCTTCTATTCCCTTATTTAAGTTCATTGTTTAGCTCAATTGAATTATTTCCCATATATTAGTTTAGGATGCTTCTACGGTTTATTTAGGGTGTATTATTACTCTATTATTTTCGGGTACTAATTCCTTATTCCTTTCGTTTTGCCACATGCGACACCATTTGAGTCCTTTGAACTCTATCCTTGCATCGAATTGAATTTTTTCGAGTCAGCTTCATCTTGTTCGAATGAAAGGAAAGAAATTACAGGGGAGGGAACTTGTTTACAAGTCTTGGAAAAGTCCAAAATGGACTATACACATGCCGATATATGCTTATGATACACTGGTATATAACAGTATACATGATATATAGGCCAAAGGACAACGTATACATGGTTAAAAGTGGAATTACAGGTGTTCGAGAGATGAAATAGAGTGTATGCATTTAGTGTATGGGCTGGTATACAAGAAAACAGTCCAGTATATAGCCCATATACGGTAGTATACAATCAGTGTATACGTTGGCTTTTGGACACGAAAATGGGCCAAAGTCCATTATTTTTGGAAAAAATTTCAAAACAACAATATTATAGCTTTTAGTGGGACTCCTTAGCAACAATTTCATTATTTATTAAAAATGTCATTATTTTAGTTTGTTAAGGGATTAGTTATCTATTTATTTTATTTTGATTAATTTACAAGAATACAAATAATTAATAACAGAACAGAGAAAATCATGGAACAAAAAGATTCAAAAAAGATAAAAAAGATTTTAAATACAAATAAGTTACGTTTTGAAAAGAGCATAAATAGCCATCTTTCCATCGAGCATTTTTTTGCTTACTTCTTAAGAACATCAAAAAAAAAATTAAAATAATTTAGCTTGTCTTCCGAATCATTCATCTGACAACTGTCAAAGCTTCTTCAAGTTGAATATGACATATTTTTTAAACAGAATTTTTCAAAATTGAAAACTATAAATTTGTCACATCCAGTGAACAATCAAAAAATAATCAGGTATTTTTTTTCGATCTTTTTATTTGTTTGGATGAGATATTCGTATATGTCGAGTACAAAAGTGTTTTTTTTCTGATTGAATCAGTGAAATCTTTGTATGCATTGAGATTTATAGCTTTTTTCGGATGTTTTGTATCCAAATTATGATGTATAACGAATGAAATTGTTTTTTTTTAGTTTAGTAGCTTTTTTCTCTGTTTGAATGCATACAATAATTTGTATCCCATTAAGTTAATGTAACTAATCGATCATGAACTATATGTTGTCAATATATGAATACAAAAGTGAGATGAAAATACAAAGTTATAAATACAAAGTGAGATTGAATATAAAGTTGTGAATACAAAAGAAATACTCTCTTTATTTGAAATACAAAGTGACTTTGAAAGATAAAATACAAACGAATGGATCATGAACTATATGTTGAATACACCAATATATGAATACAAAAGTGAGATGAAAATACAAAGTTATAAATACAAAGTGAGACTGAATGTAAAGTTGTGAATACAAAAGAAATTAAATATCTTCATTTGAAATACAAAGTGACTTTGAAAGGTAAAGTAGACACATAAAATACAAAACCTGTTGGTATACAATTAGGTTGAATACAAAACAAAAGAGAAATACAAACTTGTTCACATATAAATTGAGATTGAAATACAGAATGAATACCCAATAAAATACAAAATTGTTAGCATACAGTTAGGATGAATACAAATTAAGAAGGAAATACAAACATGTTGGTATACTAATTGAGATTGAAATACAAAGTTAAAACAAAAAATGTAAAACTTGTTGATATATAGATAGAATGAATACACGAATAAACTGTTGATTAAGACATTGTAGATAGACAGAAGTTTTCCCCAAATCTAAAACCCTAAAAGCAAATTTAAATGTATTAAAAATCAAACAAAATAAACATATGAATGAATTTGTAGATTCTAATAAATTTGAAATATTAAACAAAATAAAAAAAATGTTTAAACGACTAAAAATCTAAAATACATAAATTCTACATGAATATGTAAACAAACTTGCATAACAATCGAAAAAATTAACGAAAAATGCATAATATGTACAATGCGAAATATAAATCATAAATGGTGATATTGAAAACAAATCAAAAGAAATCTAAATAACTAATTGAAATACATAAATAATAGATGAATATGTAAACAAACTTGCATAAAAATTTTAAAAAAAATGACAGAAAATCTGTAATATGTACAATGTGAAATATAAACCATAAACGGTGATATTGAAAACAAATCAAAATAACTAATCAAAATGGATAATGAAAATTACCTTGCCAACAGAGAAATATGCTTGAATTAATAAAGAGATTTCATTTAACAATAAAGAAAAATTTCTTGATGAACAACAATTTAGCACCTTGAAGAAAAATAAACTTGAAACGTGAAAGGTGGGGAAGAAACGTGAATGGTGATAAAAAAAAAAGGTTAATCGTATAGGTTTAATTTTTTTTACTTTAAATGGTTATTGGTATATAATTTGGTCCAATATAGGACTCTATCCATAAATAAAATTAATTTAAAATACTAAAATCTAAATACATATTATTTTATAAAAATATTGTCATTCTGCCATTTTAAATAAATATTTTAAAGTGTTGTTATTTTGACTAATTATACTAGGTATTATGACTTAATTGCTAATTTTTCCATTATTTTTTAGGGTAAACTTTAGAATAAGACATGTCCATGATTTGGGAATTTGGGCCAAAGGCCCGAATTTAATATTTCCTTCCGTTGCTTTTTTTTATTTGTATTTGACTACCACTTTTATTTGGTTCATGGTTTAATATAATTAAATTCCCCAAGATAGTCATTTCACTTTATAAATATATATATATTCAAATTAAAGTATTTATGTTTTATACTTATCTTTAATTTTGTTATTTGTCTTGTCGCTTAAGTTTGTTTCCCTTTAGAAAAATCCCCCCTTTAGTTTATTTCCCCACAAAATAATTAACTAGAAAAATAATAGTAATAAATAAATAAATAAAAAGCGAATTTCTTTTTACTTAGTTAATATTTTCTCAAAAATTAGTCAAAGTCATTTTTAGTCAAATCACCGGTCAACCACAGGTTAGCGGACATTTCGAGGGCCTAACACATTTTCGGAATGTACATTTGAACTTGAACACTTTATCAATTGATTTTATCTCTTTAAATCTTTTGAAAAACTTGGGATTTTTCTTGATTTTTACCAAAAATTAAATGGCGACTTTGACCTTTTGGAAATTTGATTTCTCTTAAATCATAAGTTTGATTGATTTTTTGAAAATTCAGTCATTTTTTAAATATTTTCAAGTAAAACCAAAATGGCAACTCTGCTGGGGACTTAATTAAGTTCTAATCATAAGATTTGACTTATTTAACTAATTGCTATTAATTACTGAATTATTCATCTACGCTTAATGTGTTTAAATTGATATAAGTGCCATTGTATTCATGGCATTTCCTATTGTATGTATAGTATTTTAAGGATGGTTTCTATCTAATCAAAGCCGGACTTTTTATACTCAGCCCTTTTTTGGAAGGATCGGCAATTTATTGGTACGTCATGCGTCCAATGATTGTCGTGAATTCCAGCCTAAGTTGTCCACTTGGGTTCTCGGTCTTTCAAAAGTCACTCTTAGTCAACTAGCATAGAGCGAAACCAAATCCCAAATTTAGCACATTTTGAACTAAGTTGACCCAACACCCAATGCATAAATTAGTCTTGTTCCTTGTATAAATTTCCTGCACAGTGAATTCTAGCATGAAAAGTGGTTGTTTTGAGCATGTTGTGACTCTAGAACTTGAATCTAAACTTGGAATTGATGTGAAGATTTTTCATGTGGTCTTGTGGGTGTTAAAAGGCGTTGTTGCAGGTTGTTCACTGGTTTTGCTGCATAATTACTACCCTATTTTTCATGCTCTTTGACCCCATTACCTGCCTTCAAGGTGTTTGACAAAATGTCCAATTATGGAGAATTGATGAATTGATGCTTGAAGTCTTGAGTTATGAGATGTATGACATTCCAAAGATGTGTTGATGACAAACTAAGCTTGTGTATATGTTCATTCCATACATGGGATTGCATTAGAGCCTAATGTGAATTTCCTATATAAAGTGTTGCATGACCATGCCCGGTCCGGGGGAAAAGAACCGGATAACCATGTGAGGGGTTTATACCTCACCACCGAGGATGCTTGGGGTGTGACCAACATCAACCATGTGAGGGGTTTATACCTCACCACCTAGGATGCTTGTGGTGTGACCAACATCAACCATGTGAGGGGTATATACCTCACCACCTACGATGCTTGGGGTGTGACCAACATTAACCATGTGAGGGGTTTATACCTTGCCACCAGGGTGTCCGGGTGTGAACGGCATCCCCCATCCTAAGTTGGGGTTATAGATTGGTTAGATTATGCACACACATATGATATCTACTATTAGTATAGATCTACTTAAACATGTTTTGACGTCACTTTGATCATGCATCCTCATATTGTTATTCATTATGCCTATGGAACTATTTCTTGCATTTCGATTGTGTCCTTGTCTATTGTTGTATTGCACCCCGCATACTTAGTACATTCCAAAGTACTAACGCATATTTTGCCTACATGATGTCACCATGTAGGGACCGGAGCTACTCTTGATCCTTCTCTCCATCCACGTGGCTAGTACGGTGCTTATCCGAGTTTGTTGGTGAGTCCTCAATGATTCGAAGGCTATGTTATGTTTCCTACTCCTATGTTTTGAGACTTTAGCTTGCAATTGTATTTTTTGTCTATGAGGGGAGCCGGTAGTATGTCATGGCCCCCGTCCTATCTATGTATGTAGAGGTGTGCGTTGGACAAGTATTTTGTAAATGAGCTTGACTCTTATTCTATGATGTTATTTTGAAATGGTTTGCCCTTAGTCCCTAATTCCCGTTATTTAATGTTGAATGTGCTTCCGCGACCGATGAAGTGTGATGACAAGTTTGAGAGGCTTGTTTGGGGTTCCTTCGGGTTCCTCATTCGCCATGTCACGTCTAGGCCCTAGGCTTGGGTCGTGACAAGCTTGGTATTAGAGCACTAGGTTGTTAAATCCTTAGAGTCCAACACACCGCGTTGAGTAGAGTCCTAATCATGGTTGTGAAGCGCGCCATGACTATGAATGGGAGGCTATAAAACGTTTAGGAAAGGTTTCCCTTCTTCATGTTCTATGTCGTGCTTAGAGTGTAATAAGGTGATTCCTCCGTAACGCTTGTTCTTTGGATTGCTAGATCATCATGCCAAGCATGAGGGGAAGATGGGTCCGATCACCGGAAGAGCCACCCACCAATGGTGAGCTCTGTGATGCACTCACCATGCTTGCACAAGTGGTAGCTAACCAAGTGCAACAAGGAGCCCAAGCTCCTCGAACTACCACCCCGGGGGAAAGGGTGAGAGATTTCATGAGGATGAACCCTCCGGTCTTCCATGGTTCAAAGGTGGATGAGGACCCATAAGAGTTCATCGATGAGGTATGCAAAATCTTGACCATTATGGATGTTGGTGCTGGTGAGAAGGCGGAGTTGGCGGCCTACCAACTCAAGGGGGTTGCTCAAATTTGGTTTGATCAATGGAAGGGTGAGAAAGGTAATGGCTATGTGGTGTTGTGGGAGGAGTTTAAACTTGCTTTCCTTAATAGGTTCTTCCCTCTTGAGCTTAGGTAGGCAAAGTTGGTGGAGTTCATGAACTTGAAGCAAGGAGCTATGAGTGTGAGGGAGTATGCCCTCAAATTTGTCCAACTCTCCAAGTATGCACCTCACTTGGTGGCCGACACTAGGTCGAGGATGAACAAATTTGTGATGGGTGTATCCGACTAGGTTAGTGAGGAGTGTCGGTCCGCTATGCTCATTGGAGATATGGATTTGTCTTGGTTGATGACTTATGCCGAGCAAATGGAGGAAGAGAAATTGAGGAAGAGAAGGGGGCACGAGGCCAAGAGGGCCCGATTGGAGAATAGGTTCCCTAAGGGTGCTAGATTTTATCAAGGCCGAGGAAACCCTCATGTCAACCGGGGATTTGCTATCAATGTTCCTAGACCTCAAGGGGGAGGTAAAGTGGGTTCTATGGATGTATGCCCTAAGTGTGGGAGGAAGGATGGTGGTCCTTGCATGAAGGGTTCGGGTGCTTGCTTTGAATGTGGAGAAGTGGGTCACAAGAGGTTTGAGTGTCCCAAGATCCGCAACAAGGTCCGAAATGCTAACACTACTCCTTTGGGTAGAGGTGCTTCTCAAAGTGGTGCCCTAAGGCACAATCGATTTTATGCTTTGCATGGTAGACAAGGTGTTAATGAGACTCCCGATGTGGTGACCGGTGTGTTGCAAATCTTTGATCTTGATGTTTATACTTTGATTGATCCGGTGCCACCCTTTCCTTTGTTACCCCTTAGTTGCTAGAAAATTTCATGTCGAGTCGGAATTGTTGCATGAGTCATATGAAGTATCTACTCCCATTGGTGTCTCTATTGTTGCTAGAAAAGTGTATAGAAATTATCCGGTTTGCATATTGAATAAGTTGTTGCCTTGTGATTTTGTTGAGTTGAACATGGTGGATTTTGATGTTATTCTTAGGATGGATTGGTTGCATGCATATTATGCTTTTATTGATTGTAGGACTCGTAAAGTCAAGTTCTGATTTCCTAACGAACTCGTTCTTGAGTGGGAGAGTCGGGATGTTGTGGTGAAGGGGAAATTCATTTCTTGCATTAAAGCCCATAGGTTGATTTCCAAAGGGTTCTTGTACCATATTGTGAGAGTCAATGATGTGGAGTCTAAAATTCCTCCTATTGAGTCTTTTCCGGTTGTTAATGAGTTTCTAGATGTCTTCCCAAAAGACCTTCCCGGTGTCCCTCCCGAAAGGGAGATAGGTTTTGGTAAAGACCTCCTTCCCGATACTCAACCTATTTCTATTCCCCCTTACCGTATGGCCCCGGCGGAGTTGAAAGAGTTGAAAGAGCAATTAAAAGATTTGTTAGAGAAGGGGTTTATTAGACCTAGTCATTCTCCATGGGTGCTCCGGTTTTGTTTGTGAAGAAGAAAGATGGGTCTCTTAGAATGTGTATTGATTATCGACAACTTAATAGGGTCACCGTCAAGAATAGGTATCCTCTTCCAAGGATTGACGATTTATTTGACCAATTGCATAGGGCTAGTCACTTCTCTAAGATTGATCTTCGGTCCGGGTATCATCAAGTGAAGGTGAGGGAGTGTGATATTCCCAAGACGGCCTTTCGTACTAGGTATGGGCACTATGAGTTTGTGGTGATGTCTTTTGGGTTGACAAATGCTCCGGCTATCTTTATGGATTTGATTAATAGGGTCTTCAAACCCTACCTTGATTCTTTTGTGGTGGTGTTTATAGATGACATCTTGATCTATTCTCGGGGTGAGGAAGAGCACATGGGTCACTTGAGGGTTGTACTCCAAAGATTGAGGGAAAATAAGTTGTACGCTAAATATAAAAAGTGTGAGTTTTGGTTGAAGGAAGTTGCTTTCTTAGGCCATGTGGTGTCGGGGGATGGTATTAAGGTGGATCCTAAGAAGACCGATGTTATTAGGAATTGGCCTAGACCTTTGACCCCGTCGGATATAAGGAGTTTCTTGGGTTTAGCGGGTTATTATAGGAGATTTGTGGAAGGGTTTTCTTCTCTTGCTTCTCCTATGACTAAGTTGACTCAAAAGAAGGCTAAATTTGTGTGGTCGGATGAGTGTGATGAAAGCTTCCAAACTTTGAAAGAAAGGCTTGTGTCCGCTCCTATTTTGTCACTTCCGGATGGGTTAGAAGGTTTTGTTGTTTATTGTGATGCTTCCCGTATTGGTTTGGGTTGTGTGTTGATACAAAGTGGTAAGGTTATAGCCTATGCTTCTAGGCAACTTAAGGTTCATGAAAAGAATTACCCAACCCATGATCTTGAATTGGCCGTCGTGGTTTTTGCTTTAACGATTTGGCGTCACTATTTGTATGGGCTGCATGTTGATACCTTCACCGACCATAAGAGTCTCCAATATGTGTTCACGCAAAAAGATCTTAACTTGAGACAAAGGAGGTGGTTAGAGTTCCTTAAGGATTATGATATGAGTGTTCACTATCATCCGGGGAAAGCTAATGTGGTAGCGGATGCATTGAGTAGAGTGTCCATGGGTAGCTTGGCTCATGTGGAGGAAGGTAGTAAAGAGTTGGCTAAGGAGGTCCATCGGTTGGCCAAATTGGGAGTTAGGTTAAAAGGGGTGGATAGTGGAGGAGTAGTTGTTGTTGATGGTTCAAGGTCTTCCTTGGTTGATGAGGTGATAGCCAAGCAAGATCTTGATCTTTCTTTGGTGGAATTAAAGGCTTCGGTGAGTAGTGGTAAGGTGGAGGTTTTCTCCCAAGGGGGAGATGGTGCCCTTAGGTACCAAGGTAGATTATGTGTTCCTTGTGTGGATGGTGTGAGGGAAAGAATCCTTGATGAGGCTCATAATTCATTTTATTCTATTCATCTGGGGTCAATAAAGATGTATAGAGACTTGAGGGATGTGTATTGGTGGGACGGTATGAAGAAGGACATTGCAAAATTTGTTTCGGGTTGCCATAGTTGTCAACAAGTCAAGGCCGAACATCAAAGGCCGGGTGGCCTAACTCAAGACATTGAGATACCTACTTGGAAGTGGGAAGAAATCAACATGGATTTTGTAGTGGGCTTGCCCAAGACTAGAAGAGGTTTTGATTCGGTTTGGGTGGTGGTTGATCGGATGACAAAGTCAGCTCATTTCCTACCGGTTAAAACTACTTACGGGGGCTGAAGAGTATGCCAAGTTGTATATTCATGAATTGGTAAGGTTGCATGGGATTCCCTTGTCTATCATCTCGGATCGTGGTGCCCAATTCACTTCTCACTTTTGGAAATCTTTCCAAAGGGGTCTTGGTACAAAGGTAAAGCTTAACACGGCCTTCCACCCTCAACCGGATGGCCAAGCTGAAAGAACAATTCAAACCTTGGAGGATATGCTTAGAGCCTGTGTCTTGGAGTTGAAAGGTAGTTGGGATGATCATCTTCCTTTGATTGAGTTTGCATACAAAAATAGTTATCATTCTAGTATCGATATGGCTCTTTTTGAGGCACTTTATGGTAGACGGTGTAGATCACCGGTTCGGTGGTTTGAAGTTAGAGAGGTGGCCTTGTTGGGTCCGGATCTGGTCATGGATGCTCTTGAGAAGGTAAGGATGATTAGGGAGAGGTTGAAAACAGCCCAAAGTTGTCAAAAGTCTTATGCCGATGTGAGGAGAAGGGATCTTGAATTCAAAGTGGGTGATTGGGTTTATTTGAAAGTTTCTCCAATGAAAGGTGTGGTTCGTTTTGGTAAGAAGGGGAAGTTAAGTCCTAGGTATGTCGGTCCTTATGAGGTAATAAGAAGGGTTGGTAAAGTAGCCTATGAGTTGGGGTTGCCCAAGGAGATGGAATTACTTCATCCGATATTCCATGTATCGATGTTGAGGAAATATGTTGGTGATCCTAACGCTATTGTGCCTCTTGAGGTTGTGGGTGTTGTAGAAGATAATTTGATGTATGAAGAAGTCCCGGTTCAGATCTTAGATAGACAAGTTAGGAGGTTGAGGAACAAAGAAGTGGCGTCCGTTAAGGTGCTTTGGAGAAATCAACAAGGGGAGAGTGCTACTTGGGAGGCCGAAACGGACATGCAAGGACGTTATCCTTATCTATTCAACTCCACTCAAGCCTAAGGCATTAAATCAAGTCCTTTGTACTCCATTGAGGCTTACATTTCAGCCCCTAGATCATTCATGTGCATATATGTTTAAATTGATGAGTTATGGATGCTTTACACTAAGTTTTGAAATCTTGAAGTGATGTTTAGATAAAATTTTTGCATTCACGTTGGGGCTGGTATGTTCTTGCTAAGTCTTGCCTTGTACGTCTTTGCCAAATTCGGGGACGAATGTTCCCAAGGGGGAGATATTGAAACGACCCAAAAAGTTCCTAAGAATATGCTTTGGAAGTTACCGGAAACTTGTTTTAGCTTATCGAAAAATTCATTTTGTTTTTCAAAAATCCGACTTCATATTCTTGTTTAGGGGGTCAAATTGAGTGGGGAATGGGTCTAACCCAATTTTTAGAGCAACCGTATCAAAATTCGAAATTTCCAAGTGAAGCCTTTTTTGAGGGTCTACTTTGGAGGGTCATATCTCCTAGCACACAAATAATTGGGTGGCCCATAACATATCCATGGAAAACCCTTTGAGTTAGCTACCCAACGCACTTCGTTTCACCTCATTTGGAGTTCGGACGAAGAAGTTATGCCCATTTTCGTAAAATCCGTCCGTGCAGGAAATGCAATTTCCAGAGAGCGAATTTACTGTTCATAAACCTCATTTTTTTTCTAAGTGTTGGACCCATTTTTTTTCTCCAAGGATATATTTTATTTTCTATATAGCATTAATTCAATTTCCATCTCCAAAAAATTTCCCAAAATACCTCTCCCATACTTAGACACATTTTCTCTCAAGAACCCTAATCCAAAACCTTCCTCAAGATTGAAGAGATTCTTGCTCCAAGTTCCAAGCATCCATTGAAGACACTCTCAAGACCTTCATAAAAACTCAAGGTATGTGGTATTGAACTCATGGGTTCTTTCACCCATAGTGCCTAGACTGTATTCTACTCACTAATTCATGGTTTAAGTTGAGATTCATAAATTAGTCTTGTTCCTTGTATAAATTTCCTGCATAGTGAATTTTAGCATGAAAAGTGGTTGTTTTGAGCATGTTGTGACTCTAGAACTTGAATCTAAACTTGGAATTGATGTGGAGATTTTTTATGTGGTGTTGTGGGTGTTAAAAGGCGTTGTTGCAGGTTGATCACTGGTTTTGCTGCATAATTACTACCCTATTTTTCATGCTCTTTGACCCCATTACATGCCTTCAAAGTGTTTGACAAAATGTCCAATTATGGAGAATTGATGAATTGATGCTTGAAGTCTTGAGTTATGAGATGTATGGCATTCCAGAGATGTGTTGATGACAAACTAAGCTTGTGTATATGTTCATTCCATACATGAGATTGCATTAGAGCCTAATGTGAATTTCCTATATAAAGTGTTGCATGACCATGCCCGGTCCGGGGGAAAAGAACTGGATAACCATGTGAGGGGTTTATACCTCACCACCTAGGATGTTTGGGGTGTGACCAACATCAACCATGTGAGGGGTTTATACCTCACCACCTAGGATGCTTGTGGTGTGACCAACATCAACCATGTGAGGGGTATATACCTCACCACCTACGATGCTTGGGGTGTGACCAACATCAACCATGTGAGGGGTTTATACCTTGCCACCAGGGTGTCCGGGTGTGAACGACATCCCCCATCCTAAGTTGGGGTTATAGATTGGTTGGATTATGCACACACATATGATATCTACTATTAGTATAGATCTACTTAAACATGTTTTGACGTCACTTTGATCATGCATCCTCATATTGTTATTCATTATGCCTATGGAACTATTTCTTGCATTTCGATTGTGTCCTTGTCTATTGTTGTATTGCACCCCGCATACTTAGTACATTCCAAAGTACTAACGCATATTTTGCCTATATGATGTCACCATGTAGGGACTGGAGCTACTCTTGATCCTTCTCTCCATCCACGTGGCTAGTACGGTGCTTATCCGAGTTTGTTGGTGAGTCCTCAATGATTCGAAGGCTATGTTATGTTTCCTACTCCTATGTTTTGAGACTTTAGCTTGCAATTGTATTTTGTCTATGAGGGGAGCCGGTAGTATGTCATGGCCCCCGTCCTATCTATGTATGTAGAGGTGTGCGTTGGACAAGTATTTTGTAAATGAGCTTGACTCTTATTCTATGATGTTATTTTGAAATGGTTTGCCCTTAGTCCCTAATTCCCGTTATTTAATGTTGAATGTGCTTCCGCGACCGATGAAGTGTGATGACAAGTTTGAGAGGCTTGTTTGGGGTTCCTTCGGGTTCCTCATTCGCCATGTCACGTCTAGGCCCTAGGCTTGGGTCGTGACAGAACCCCATCATGTTCGTTATGTCAAAACCTTTACTTAGTGACTGACTAGCAAGATGATACCTCTAATTCCAATTATTTGAGATCGTGTGCATTCCTTAGAAAGCTGTGAAGGGACAAACATCAACAAACTTTTTGGTAGACCACCTAATACTAGATGATACCTCTAATTCCAATTTTTTGAGATCTTGTACATTCCTTAGAAAGCTGTGAAGGGACAAACATCAACAAACTTTTTGGTAGACCACCTAGTACTAGATGATTGGGAGTTAACTGATGAGCTTCCTGATGAACATGTGATGTCTATTGAAATACAACCTCCATGGAAAATGTACATTGATAGGGCTGCACATCATGGCAGAACTGGCACGAACATGGTGTTCATCATTTCACAAGAAGAGATTCTAACATTCTCCTTTACTTTGAAGCAATGTTTCTCCAAAAATGTTTCTAAATACCAAGGGTCGATACGTGGACTCTGAATGGTTGTCAGCATGAAGCAGTTACACTTACAAGTCTTTGGTGACTCTTAGTTGGTAATCAATCAACTCTTGGGAAATTATTAGGTGAAGAATCCCGAATTGCACCATTATCATGATTATGCTCAAAATTTCATAGGATGGCTTTGAACTGTGACCCTCTAATAGGTTCCTATAACGAAAATAAGAAAGTCCATGTGTTGGCTGCCCTAACTTCAACGCTAACCCTTCCTGATTAAATGCAAGTTACCATTTCCCAAAATTTGTAGTACCACCACAAAATGTGGACAAATACACAAAAAAATGAGCATGAGTATCTCGTTGTTGTTTCTGAAGCCTTGAAGGAATATATGTGACAACCCATTAACAACTAATGTATTATGGAATACTTCTTGAAAATCTAAGAAGAAAGACTGATAGTTGTCGTCGTGCACCTCACTTCCTTTAATACAAGGACACATTATATAGAAGATCATTTGAGGGAGTACTCTTTTGATGATTGGGTGGAAGAAGTTATCCGATCTCTGCAAAAAACACACTCGGGAGTATGTAGATCCCATAAATTTGGTCTAAAGCTCCACTTTCATATAAAAAGAATGGGGTATTATTGGCCAACCATGGTGAAAGATTGGTTAGACTACGTTTGAAGATATAAGGCATGCCAATTTCATGTAAATTTCATACATCAGCCTCCTGAAGTATTACACCCAACTATCACATCTTGTCCATTTGATTATTGGGGATTGAATGTTGTTGGGCCACTACCAAAATCTTCTGGTGGACACTTGTACATCTTGGATGCATTACTTTTCAAAAATGGGCCAAAGTTGTTGCTCTTAAAGAAGTGAATAAAGGAAATGTTGCATATTTATTCTGAGTAAATATCATTTATCGCTTTGGCATCCCTTTCTATAGAATAAGAAACAATGGCAAGTCATTTGATAATAAGTTAATGAATGAGATTTGTGATCTCTTTGGCCTCAAGCAACATATCTTCTATGTATCATGTTGCTGCCAATGGCCTAGCCGAGGCATTCGATAAGACTCTATGCAACTTGTTGAAGAAAGTTTTGTCCAAGTCCAAATGGGATTGACATGAATGAATGGAAGAATCTTGACGACATACCACACACCAACTCAAGCAACACCATATTCACTTGCTTTTGAAATGGAAGCAGACCTGTCACTTACGCATCAAATACCTTCCTTGAGACTTGTTATTCAAAAAGGGCTCATTGAAGAAGTAAATGCTTGACTACACCTTGCTGAGTTAGAAGTACTTAAGGAAAAAGGGCTAGAAGGTCAACAAATTTTGAATGTTACCAAGCTTGCCTATCTTATTTTTTTAGTAATAAGGTTCGCTTGAGCTGCTTTCAAGTTGGAGACCAAGTCCTCACAATTGATTTTAAACGACCAAGTGTTAATGAAAGAATATATATTCAATATGTATGTGTGTATTTATTTTATTATGAGATGTATATATTTTCCCAACTCCATTTCTTATATTTATAATTAATAGATATATTTTCTCACCCCATTTTTAATTAATAATTTCTACACTACCCACCCATTACCCCATCCCCAGCTACGAACGAGAAGACTTGGTCTCTCCACCACCATCATTCCTCCACCTCTTCTAGAGAAATTCTTAACTATTTGGGCAGAACCCAACTTGAAGCGTGTTTCCCTCAACCCTTTCGGTAGAACCCGTCAAGATATAGGGCGGAATATGTTACACCAAAGAGACCCTTGACGAGATTTGTGGAACTTTGATAATCAGGTTTGTTGGAGTAAATCAATAAAGAAAGATGAGAAAATAGCGGTATGAGTCTCCTGATATCCAGGTTTATTACCATAAATTAAGTTGTAGGTCTCTATTCAATCCTCTTAAAAGGAAATCAACATCTCTTTTTTTCTACAGAGAACTCAATTTGACTTTTACGGGTTTTTGGGAGATATTGTATCTGGACATAATATTGAAATTTCCTGGTCATAATATTGAAGTTTCCTCCTTTTCAAAGTAATTTTATTCCATTTGAATCTGAATTGTATGTGAAAAACTCAATTTTCCCAATTCTCGGTTTATGCTTTATGATTTAGTAGATTATGAGTGTCCATTTACTTAAATTATGTATATTAGTCATCACAAATGTTCGTATGTATTGATGTGTGCACTTGTGTTAGTTGCCGTGATTGACGATAAAAGAAGGTGAAAGAGTGATCATTATTGAGTAAATTAACTTGTTAATCTCACAATTTCTAAGACTATTGCAATAGTTTAAGTTGTTACTCTCATTAACCAATGTGAAGAATACTCCTTCCACAAGAGTTTCCTAAATTCAATATTTTGAGTAGGTAATGAAACATAGTCTTGTTACTAAATGATAAGATAGAGTAACATTAAAGAAAACTATGCCCTAAATTCATAACATATATTATTTTTTTGATGAACTAGTAAGTTTCATTCAAAAGCATCAAGGAGATGCAAAGATACAAGTAACATAGTTACTTGAATGACAAAAAGGAATATTTAGCTCTTATATGTAATAAATGTTTTATGTAGTTTTGGTATTTCGCTTTAGTTATGTATATATTGTATTTAATAGTCCATAGTTGTAACAACTCCTATGCAAAGAGTTAATCTAGAACTAGGGTGCTAACAAAGTTTAGAAAATGTCGAATGCTAAGGGTTGGGGTCAACTTTGACTAGCAAAAAAGTTAAAGTAAAAATTTAGCTTTAAGAAAGTGATTTGAAGTTGAGATGCCATCAAAACAAATCTAAACATTTATATACCGTATAATTTTTCCTATTTATTTCCCATCTTATTTTTGCATTAGTAAATTTCCCGAATATTTCTTGTTCCATTTTTTCTTCTCCATGATTTTTAATACTTCCATAACTTTTTTCACTCGGCGCCCCGATTCAATTATTTTTATATCTTTAAGTATATATTTTATTTTTGTATTTGTGTTTGGTCTTTCTTAGATTAAAGTTTCATAGTTTTTCTGTATCCTAGTTGTATTTCTTTTTGTATCTAGTTGTTCATTTGAGTTAATTATTTTTTGTACTATGTGTGTTTGCATTTTTATTCCATTTTTATCTATTTGTATTCCTAAGAATTCTATTTGCTTTTTCATTATGTCTGCTTTCTTGTATGTACCTTTTTCTAGTAATTCACTTATATGTATCTTAAATTATGTTAAATCATTAAAATTATATTTTAATGGTTTTTGGGTTATTATACTATTATTATCGGTTAACTCAATTTTTATTTTTGTTTTGTGTTTTTCCCATCCTTGTAAAGGATCTTCACTATATAATAATTCTAACTTATCTTGGATTATTTTTAAATACTATCTGTCAAGATTATGATATAAGGGAATTGTATTAAATTGCTATTGTGATGATTGTTATGACTTATTTACAAGATGAAATGGCTTTAGCACATAAGATATTAATTTTGCATATACTCAAAATTATGCCAAAGGAAATAAGGCAGATCATATGGGAAAATATATTTGAAGAAGAAGAAATAGAATTAATGAATCAAGTATGGTATGAACTAGATGAAATAAATAGAATAAACAATGAAATTATAAATTTTAATCTAAATGACCTAGAAATTCAATATTCAAATTAATGATAAATCAAGAATACTTAGAATATTGACAACAAACAATAACAAATATTACCTTACTAAGTAATATGATAAAAAATAACATAGAAGCATTCCAACAAACCCACGACATAGAATATATAGAATATATATTGGAAAACATAAAAGAAATCATAAGACTAATACCTTTAGAAAAAATATATTATGAATGAATCCATGAATAAAATGGACCCCCACAAAATTGGTATCAGAGCTAGATAGTAAAATATTCAATTATGGATAATAATAAAGAAGTTCATAGATACGAATTAATCAGAACAATAATGACAAAACGACAAGAATTAAAACATAAACAAGAAAGACTTCAATATAATATATATGCAGGTGTATGCCAGAAATCTTTATTAGCACAAAGGAAAATGATATATACACTACAACATCAAATACAAACTATAGAGCATAAACTAAAACATAATTTAAAATGAATAAGGAAGAATTTGCTATAGAAGAAAAAACTTACGAAAATCCAGAAGGATTAAAAATAAAGATAATATTTTCAAACTTAGGAAGGAGATATAAAAAGATAGGTGATAGTTTACATTTAATGGTAGAGAAAGAAACAATAAGATTAGAAGATAGCTTAACTGCAATGATAAGAATAACTAAAGAAAATGAAGAAATAGACAGAAAAAAAGAAATAGAGACAATAAAACAACAAACAAAATTAGAACTACAACAATTAGAAGAAGTTAAAAATGACAGGATAAGTGCATTAGAAAAAGAATTAGCTATACTAAAAGAATTATATGCAGCTAAACAAAAAGAAAAAGAAAAAGAAACAGAATTAGAAATAGAAATAAAAAAATTTAAGGAATAATTAAACCCAGATATAAGCATTGATAATGTTGACATAGATGAAAATTGTTCAGAACAAGGTTCAAATATAAGCGAAACATATACAGAAATACTAGAAAAAATAGAAGGAACCGAAATAAATAATAAAATAGAGATAAATACCGAAGAAGTAGAAAATAAAGCAAGTACAAGCACAAGCACAAACACAGAAGTAAAAAATCCAAGAACAATGAGTCCAAATTATTACACAGTTAGTTATCAAGAATCAGACAGATATGATACTTTATGGAACAAAAGATTAAATAAAAAATGGACACCATCTACAACAACTAGAAATACTAGTTTTCTAGATTTAGATTGCGTAGCAGACATAAATAAAACAATACAATTATGGGTAGGCTACATATCAAAACAACTAATAGATAATAAAATTGGAATGACAGAAGTACCAGGATATATAGAAAGAACATTTATCGAAACAGTAAAATTATGGTTACAAAATCTAGCAGAAGAAAGTACTAAAACATTAAGAAACAGTAAAAAAATGGATGGAGAAAATACAACTACGCCCATTGATATATTAAACAAATATGAACTTGCTATAAGAAACGAATTCAGTAGTACAACAACAGAAGTAGAAGAACAAAATAAAGAAAAACAGTTACATAGAAATCTGATGTTAAAATTAGTTATATGTAATATGTGCTACATAGATGAATATACATGCGTATTTAGGGAATATTATTATAAAGGAATATATGACCCAATAGAGGCACAAGAAATAAGAAAGTTATATTTTACAAAATTACTAGAACCATTTAGTTCTAAAATAATAAAAGACTAGAATAGTGCAGGATTACAAGATACACTAGGAGCACGAATAAGATATTTACAAAAATGGTATTCCGAAATATGTGAAAAATACAGAGAAGACATAAAAATGGAAAAATCAATAATAAAAAATCTAGCCTGTTGTAAAGATAGAATAGCACCCCAATTTGGATGTAATGATAACTACTATAAAAAGAAAAATAGAAGATATTATATAAAAAATACTAAAGCAAAAAGACCCTTTAGGCCAAAGAAAAAAATAACAGAATGTACATGTTATAATTGCGGAAAACTAGGACATTTAGCTAAAGATTGTAAATTACCTAAAGATCCAAAAAGAAAACAAATATCTGAAATAATAATTAATGATGACATATATACCCAAATAGATCATATAGACTATGAGCCAGATAGTGATGATAGTACATACGAATTTGATATAAATGAATTTGACCATGAGAGTGACCTACCTGAAAATGAAATAGAAGAAGATAATAATTATAATGACTGACAAAGATGATGTACAAATAATAAAAGAAGAATACACAAATGAAGAATCTACAGAATAAAAAATAATATTTGATGTTAATATATTTGAACAAATAAAAGGAAAGGAATTAGATCTCAGTGTAGAAAAAATATTTAAGTTACCCCTCATAAGAAATATTTTTAAAAGACAAAAAGAAGAATATTATGTAGTAAGTCAGAAAGAAGATATAATAGATTGTAAATACACTAAAGGAAAAGCAAGAATACCTATAATAAATAAACGAATAATAAATAAAGAAATACAAGCAATCAAAGCTAAAGACCCTATAAAATACGTACATTTAGGAGGAACAGAGATATTAATAAAAGCCTGTTTTAGAGAAGGAATAGATACACCAATAGAAATATATTTAGCGGATGATAGAATAATCGAGCCAATAGAAAGAAGTATAATAAGTGCAGTAAAAGGAAATTTAATATACCAAAAATTTAAATTCATAATTAGTGCAAATTATTCAGTTGCAATAGATGATAAAAATATAAATAAATCATTAGTATTATATT
Source organism: Solanum commersonii (assembly GCA_029007595.1). Lineage (NCBI taxonomy): Eukaryota > Viridiplantae > Streptophyta > Magnoliopsida > Solanales > Solanaceae > Solanum > Solanum commersonii. Next base: position 90,760 of record JAJTWQ010000045.1, on the reverse strand, counting down.
GGAAAATGTCAGGAATAGAGTTAGCTCCAGGCAGCAAAATATTCACAGCTCGCTGTAAAAACCTATATGTACTAACAACAAAACACAAAATAACAGCTAAAAATAAAATAAAATAAAATAAAATAGAAGACCCCTTTGAACGAATTGTAACAGTAATAGATAATAATGATTATAGTTACAAATAAATAGATATAGAGGAAGATTTAGAAATAGTAAGTGATAGAATAAGTACATAAAAAAGAATGAAAAATATAGATAAAACAGAAAATACATCTCAACCTCAACGAAAATCAGTAGAATACCCAATAATAAAAGAAATTGAACCATATCATTATTATATAACTGGAATACTAGAACAAATAAAACATATTATTATAATAAATACTGGACAAGAAGAAAATTATATACCAAGAGAACTAGTAGATGAAGAAGAGATAATATCTAAAAAACAAGCATGTCCCGAATTACCAAAAGAATTATCATACATAGAAGACACGACTGAAAAAGAAGTCATTATAGGAGGAATAATTATATTAATAAAATTCACAATATACCAAGGTGATAACATAATATTAGGAATAAAATGGTTAGAAGAAATGAAGCCTTACAATCTAGACAATACACAATTAATTATAACTTATAAAACCAAAAAAGTCACAATAAAAAGAGCATTATGAAAATCTATATACTTGCAAAAATAATAGTCAAAAATTATTATAACAGATACTATACTCCGATGTTAGATACAGGAGCAGAAGCAAATATGTGTAAACATAATTGTCTACCAGACGAAAAATGGGAAAAATTAAAAACCCCTATAGTAGTAACAGGATTTAATAATGAAGGGAGCATGATAACATATAAAGCAAAAAATATAAAGCTACAAATATGGAATAAAATACTGACTATAGAAGAAATTTATAGTTATGAATTCATTAATAAAGATATGCTTTTAGGGATGCCGTTTTTAGAAAAACTATATCCTCATATAATAACAAAAACACATTGGTGGTTTACCACACCATGTAAACAAAAGGTAGGAGCAAAAAGAGTAACAAATAAAAATAGGAAATCTACACCATGGCTTAAAGGAAGTGAAAAAATAACACAAAAATTAGAAAATATCAAAGAAAGCACCCATAATATAGAATTAATAATATTTTCAATAGACAAGATAAAAATAATTCAAGAAAAATTAGAACTATTGTATAGTGAAGATCCCTTAAAAGGATGGAAAAAACATAAAACAAAGGTAAAAATTGAACTAATTGATGAAAAAAGCATAATAACCCAAAAGCCATTAAAATAAATTTAGAGCAAAAAAATTAATTGTTAATCATGAGAGCTTTATTATCTGAATGCATATACTAGAAATGAAACAACTTGTAATACTAATGCACAATGAAATATTACAGAAGATAAACATGATCCTTGAGTCTGAATCATACTCATGCAAAAACGTAACACAAAATTTAAAGCAAATAAACAGTATGAATGGTAACACTATATGACAACTACATAAAAGCATCCTTAGAAACTAAATTAAACTAAGTTGTTTGGGTTCTTCATATTCATTGTTGCACCTGTGTCAGATTCTCCAAAAATACAATACTTTTGGAGATTCAGACTCGCAGCCGTTGATATTTTTAAAGAGTCGGAACAACATAGAATTAAAATACTCTATTATATTGTATATAGTGTAACTTACATTCTTGATCTGTAACACCTCAGAAATTTTAAATAGAAGAAAAATGAATTTTTTTATTGAAATCTTATTTACAGATCCCATCTACGAGCCGTAAAAGCTTTTACGAGTTGTAGATGGAAATCGTAGGAAGTGGTAAAATAATTTTCTAAAAAGTCAGTACCAGTACTACTAGAATGGTCCATCAACCATTGTACGAGTCATAGATAGGTCTCGTAGGTGAGTCCCAGACTTGATGAAATTTTGAGGGTGAAAGTTGGTTTCTATAGTTGGGTTCTACGGACCGTACGTAGAAAGACCTACAAACCCTAGAAATGATCTATAAAAATATAGGAGAAACGATGGTGCCAGTACTTGGTCTACGATTGACCAGTATGGACCTTGGGTCCAATTTGTAGGTCGAGTTCGACAATTTTTTTAGGGGCTTTTGTGTCTTCTTCTAATTATTCTAACCCAATATTATGTCATTTTCACTTCTACCCTAAGCCTTATATAAAGATTTTAAGCCCCCAGTTTACCCATTTTCAACTATTCTCCTAAATACCCTAAACTTGACCAAATTCACTCTTCAAATTCTCTCAAGGATAATGAAGAAGAAGAGTCAGGGTTACATCCAAGTCTCCAATCCTCCATTCTTTTTGTGCATTTGGCATCAAGGTATTTGTGCATTCACTCATGAAGTCCTTTCCAAGGATTTAAATTTCCCAAATCAATTTCCAATTGATAAAATTAGGGTTTCAATCCAATAAATGTGGTTTCATCAAATTATGATTCATTAAGTCTTCTAATGCATTATTTGATGTTAATATATGAGATTTAGTTGAAATTTCATTTACCCATGTCTAATTATTATTGTTCAACCATGATTCTATGATGAACCCATAAACTATGAATTATGAGTTTATGAAGATATGCATGTTTTCATGAAGTTATTGTTAATGAATTTATGATGCTTTGGAAAGAAAAGTATTGATGCTATGGTGAGCGAATTTCTCACTTACTATGATGATTATGATTTTGAAAGGTATTTCTCACAAATGAATTTACATTGGTGAAAGATTTTCTCATCCATGCTGAATTATGTTTAAGAAGATATTTTATGTTTTGATCTTAAAAGTGTAGATTGGTATTGATCATGTTCTTTCCTAAGTTAAATTGATAATTGACTTTTATCCATTCCATTAAGATTTTTACTTAGCATTGAGAGGGCTTTGATGTGGAAACTCAAATAGGGTAATCACTAGTAGCAACCTCTAGTCCCAAACTGCGTGCCCCTGTAGGATGACTTAAATGACCTAGCTAGTGGATCTACTCTAGAAAATGATGATATGTTTGGATTATACCTTGTCAAGTAGACTCCCCTTCTTTTGGTATGAGAGATATACCAGATTCTATGATATATCTCTCATGATCTTGATGTGAGACTAAAAATATATATTTTAATCATTATTTGCCCCACATTTAATATTTATATTTGTCCTTTTTGAGCATGAATTTTATGAATTATGCTAAATAATATATTTTATTTGCAGGATTAAATTGATGGAAAAATGAAGAAATTTGAAGCTAAAACTAATTAAAGATGAAAGGTTGAAGAAGGAAATCAAGTAGACAACTTAATGGTTTAAATAGAATATAATAATATATAAGCATATGAAAGGAAATTAAAAGAAGAATTAGAATTGAGCGCATCAGCCGCCACACGGCTTCACCTGAAGCATTCCCAAACAATTGAGGCGGCGCAGTGCACTGTTTCAGGCAGAAAAGAAAAGGAATTCTTATTCCGCTTGGTTTTGATTTCCCAATTTGTTTTGAATTCAATTATTTGATTTAGAGTTTTCTACATCTATAAATAGTCCATATAAATAATGATTAGTAGCATCAATCTAGAGAAGGAATCAGAGGGCATCAAGTATAAAGTCGTCAATACATTTTAGGGTTCTTTTCTTCTTTTCTTTTCTTAGAGATTAGTGTCTAAACGCCCTTGTTCTGGAGCTGTAGCTACGAATTAAATGTTGAATATAGAAGGTTTATGAATTAATTATTGGTTGTCATTATAAGTTGCTTCTATATTCTTGTTTTAGTATTTGATTGCACACCATAAGATAAATCTATTGTCTAATCTTAAAATCGGGAGAGGAGAGTTTAGAAAGACCAGAGAATATAGAGAGCTTGGTCCATCCATTAGATTGAGGTGATTAGTGTTCAGGAGTGACGCCCGAATGAACATCTTGCTTGGTTACGAAATATGATGAAATATAAATGCTCGCCAGTTAGTATATTTATCATCACTGAATGATGTAGTTAGATAACTAGCTGGAGTAGGCGGCGAGAGGTGTATAGCCCGACTCATAAAATTAACCCTATAAATTAGTAACTTGACAACTGAAATTAGTTCTAAGCCGAGAATATGATGCATGAGATTTGTTAATTGCTGCAGCCCTGGAATTGCCTTTTACTTGCTTGAAAACATCATATTAAAGTCGTTCCCAATTGGTTACTTTTATTTAGTGCATAATTAGTAATAGTTAACAATCATCACAATCTCTTAACGGTTACTTTTACTTTTATTTGTAGAATTAAGTGTTAGATATAAATTGATCAGAAGTCCCTTGGGGAAAATAACTCATTTCTTTAAGAATCTATATTACTTGCGCGACCACGTACACTTGCGTGTATATTGGGGAGCAACAAGTTTTTGGCGCTATTGTCGGGGACTTAGAAATTAACTATTCTTCTAGGTTATACTTTTTCTTTCTATTTATTTATCATTATTTATTTTTTTGCTTTTTTTTAATTAGTTTTTTTTCAACAATTATTATTTTTCTTTCTTTGAATAATTTAGTACTCTTATTGATATAGATGATTGGGATAAATTGTGGTTGAGTGAGGAATGTCCTTCATGTTATATATGTGGTCGGCAATATATTCATCGGAATGGTTGCACCAAATCTAATTCCCTTCCCCTGAGCCCCTATTATGATTCTTCTGTTATTTGTGATGTTGGTAGGGGCGATGAAGAGGGGAATGCAAAACAAGTTTCACTTATGGAATGTACGGACATGTTGGACAAAGGTAATTCAAAAATCACTGGACAAATATTTGAATGCATAGAAGAGCACAAAGAAATCATGAAATTACTAGATAAACTTGATGCTATTCAATTAGAAATTGCAATCCTAGCTAAATTAGAAGAGAGAGAAGCCCAACAAGTAGAAAGTTATGGAGAAACAAAGATAGTGAGCCAATCTTGCCTACAAGAACAAATTCAACTTCTAAAGTTTTAAGTGTCTATCCATGATGGTCTGCCACACATGACAACCCAACTAATTGAAGGAAGAGTTGAGCTCACACAAGAAATAGATCAATTTGACTCAGATATTCATGACTTGGAGACTCACTTGAACAAAAAGATTGAGGCGTCTGATGCCCAATTATCAATTGTCGTGGATAATGACCAACTAGTGGAACAAAAAGAGGAATACCAATCATTCAACTACACATTATTCCTTAATATTGATGTTGAGAAAGAGTACAAAAGTGAGAATGTTGTAAAAAATACTGCTTTGGAGTTGAGGCATCTTGAATCTCATTCAAAACATTTTTCTATAAAATCTGAACTAATGGATGAGTGTATAGATGAGGAACAAGGACCCTACATTCTAAAGTTTTTTAGTCCACGTAGACAAAACGACATTCCTCACCTAAGGGCCAAGAAGTGCAAGATGCGACATATATTACTTGGTTCCTCTATCTTTATACCACTCCCCTTGAGAGAAGCAGAAAAATAGATGCAAAGTTAGGGGTAAAATTCATAAGTTCAAAGTGGAAAGAAAAGTGGTGTATTTATTTGTGTCGTGCTGCAACGTTAAATTAGGTGCTTATTGGGAGACAACCCAATTTATAGTGTAACTTTTTATTTTTAGTCTATTTTATATTTAGTGTCATTTTTTTGTATGATTTTTATAGGTTTTGGAGAAGTCTGAGTATCCAAAATTTGGAGCTAAGTAGCACGTTTGAGCTTAAGTGTGGGGTGCGTACGACCCTTGATGAAAATTCAGAGAACATGCTACTAGCTAATCTTAAAGGCCTTAGGGAGTTTTCTTAACCCTTGTTTTAAATATTATATGATGCTTTGGGGACATAGCATCTTTTTTAAGTGTGGGGTGGAGGAATGAATTCCTATTTTTTACTGTTTTATTGAGTCTTTTATTTTTTTTAGGATGGGTTCCTTGCATTTTGTTTTCGGTTATTTTTCCGAGGATAGTCCCTTTGAATCGAGTGTCTTTTATTTTTTTAGGAATAAGTTTTTCTAAAATTATTTTTTAGAGAGAAAAGTAAAAACCCTTTTGAGTAGTGTGATACTTGCTATTTAGGTCTAATTTTTGAGTAGTACTTTCTTGCGAATGTTTGATAAAAAAAATGCAGACACGTTGACATCTAAGCTTATGGTTGTGACTTTGTATATAGATTACTTTATTTTGTAGTTTGTTATGATCATATCTCTCTTAGAAATGGAATTGATCCATCTTGGTTGCTACTTGTGTTATGTGTGGTGAGAATTTGCTTATTCCATGTTTTGCATCATAGTTTAGAACTTGCCCTGCATGTTGTTGAAGTGAAATAAAAAGTGTTGTTTTGTTTAGGAGATTATAATAAGCTTTCTTTGATTTGTCTGGTAATTTTAGTCTTTTAAGATATTATATCACTAGTTAGCCTTTTTGAGCTTGTAGCCTTTTGTTGGTAGCCATATTTTGCCCTTGACTATTTTGTTGAATCCCTAGTTTTTGCACCTTGCTTCCTTGAGCATTATAACATAGATTTATTCTAATTATCAATGCTGAGAAAAAGGGATGGTTAAGTGAAAATGTAATCAATGATAGCTACTAAGTGCTTAAAAAGCCCTCTTTGAAAGAATGTGACGAAAAAAAAATTGTTGTGTTATTTTGTGTGGAATTAGTATGCTCAAACATTGGCCCTGGTCCTACCAAGGATATTGTGCACCTCAACTGAGGGTGGCTAGTGAAAAGGCATATATATTAAAAAATTTAATTGAAGCATTCTTGAGATAAGGAGAATTACTTGTGAAATAATTGTTGAAGAGAGGGCTGAAAATAAAGAGAAGAAAATAATGGGTGATGAAGTCTTAAAGTGCAAACTGCTTAAGGAAGTGTAAGTCACTATTATATAGTTTTCCTACCTGCTTCCTAGCCTATATTACAATCCGTTGAAGTACTATTTGATTTTATTCAAGCATGTTTAATTAGTGGAGATATATACATAATGGGCAAGCCTATGGTTCTTTGTGCATACATGCGAATTTTCTTTATGAGTGAGAGAGTTGTTCTTGATGTGAAGTCCTTAATACATATTCAATCTTTCAAATTGAGTGTATGGACTATTTCTTCTTGTGAGGGCACTTGTTTCATGATTGATAGGTGATTTTATTAACTTTCTTTGATGAGAGTAGGTGAGCAAGTTAAAATTTGATGAGTTCAAAGTCCTTTCTTGAGGTTAGGAGGTAAGAGGTTTGTTGTTTATTTGGATGTCTTGCATAATGATTGAGAATTGCACTTGATGTTCTGAAATTGGTATATGGTCTAATTGTTTGTATTAACCAAAGTGATGACATTCCTAGTATGATTTATTTGTAATGAGCTTTAATGCTTGCTAGAGGACGAGCTAAAGTTTAAGTGTGGGGTGTTGATGTGAGGCCAAAAATATATATTTTAATCATTATTTGCCTCACATTTAGTATTTATATTTATCAATTTTGAGCATGAATTTTATGAATTATGCTAAATAGTGTATTTTATTTGCGGGATTAAATTGATGGAAAAATGAAAAAGTTTGGAGCTAAAACGAATTAAAGATGAAATGTTGAAGAAGGAAATCAAGTAGACAGTTTAATGAAATATAATAATATATAAACATATGAAAGACAATTTCATAACCCTAAATCTTTAAACCTAACCCTAAATCCTAAACCCTAACTCAAAACCCTAAACACTAAACCCTAAACCCTAAACCATAAACCCTAAACCCTACACCCTAAACCCTAAAATATAAACACTAAACCCAAACCCCTAAACCCTAAACCACAAACCCTTGAGCATAAACACTAAATCGTAAACCCAAATGCTAAATGGTAAAACCTAAACCCTAAGCCCTAAACCTAGACACTAAACCCTAAAAAAAATTTCTACATCCTAAACCCTTAACCATAAACTATAAAATCTTAACCCTATACCCAAAACCCCTAAACTCTAAACCCTAAACCATAAACCATACACCATAAACCCTAAACCCCACACCTTAAACGCTAACCCTGAATCTTATATTCTATTCCTAAATCCTAAACCTTGAACCCTAAGCCCTAAACCCTAAATCCTAAATCCTAAACCCTAAACCTTCAACCATAACCCCTAACCCCTAAACCCTAAACACTAAACAAAAAACCCTAATCCCTAAATCCTAAACACTAAACCCTAAACCCTAAACACAAAAGAAAAACCCTAACGCTAAACCTAAATCCTTAACCCTAAATACTAAACCCTAAACCTAATCCCTAGACCCTTAACCATAAGTCCTAAACCGTAAACACTAAATCATAAACCCTAAACCATAAATCAAAAACCCCTAAACCCTAAACCTTTAACCCTAAAACCTAAACCCTAAACCCTAAAACCTAAATCCTAAATCCTTATCCATTAACCCTAAACAATAAACCCGAACCCTAAAGCAAAACCATAAACCCCAAATCCAGAATCTAGAACCTAAACTATAAACCCTAAGAGAAAACCCTAAACCCTAAAACCTAAAACCTAAACCACCCTAAACCCTAAATCGAAACTCTAAACCCTAAACCAAAACACTGAACCTTAAACCTATACCCTAGACCCTAAACCCTAAACCTAAACCTTATACCTTAAACATTAAACCCTTAACCATAATCCCTAAACCCTAAACCCTAAACCCTAAAATCTAAACTGTATGCCCTAAAACCTATACCCTAAATCATAACCCACACACCATAAACCCTAAACCCCAAACCTTAAAAGCTAACCCTAAATCTTAAACTCTATCCCTAAATCCTAAACCTTGAACTATAAGCCCTAACCTTAATTCCTAAATCCTAAACCCTTAACCCTCACCCACAACCCCTAACCCATAAACTCTAAACACTAAACCAAACACAACACTAATCCCTAAATCCTAAACACTAAACCCTAAACCCAAAACCTAAACCCTTAACCCTAAATACTAATCCCTAAACCCTAACCCTAATCCCTAGACCCTTAACCATAAACCCTCAACCTTAAACACTAAATCATAAAACCAAAACCCCAATCTTTAAACCCTAAATCCAAAACCCCTAAACCCTAAACCTTTAACCCTAAAACCTAATTCCTAAATCCTTATCCATTAACCCTAAACCATAAACACGAACCCTAAAGCAAAACCATCAACCCCAAATTCAAAATCTAGAACCTAAACTATATACCCTAAGAGAAAGCCCGAAACCCTAAAACCTAAACAACCCTAAACCCTAAATCAAAACTCTAAACCCTAAACCTAAACACTAAACCTTAAACCTAAACCCTAGACCCTAAACCCTAGACCTTAAAGAATAAAGATTAAATCCTAAACACTAGACCATAAAGCATAAAGACTACCATAAAACCTAAACGCTAAACCTTAAACCCTAACCCTAAATCCTAAACCCTAAACCCTAAACCCTAAACCCTAAATTTTAAAATCTAAACGTTAAACCCTAAAGACTAAACACTAAATCCTCAACCCTAAACCCTTAACCATAAACCCTAATCTATAAACCGTAATCCCTATACCCTAAACGCTAAACTTGAAACCCTAAATCCTAAACCTAAAGCCTAAACATTAAGTGCTAAACTCTAAACCCTAAACCATAAACTATAAACCCTGAACCATAAACCCTAAATCCTAATCTATAAATCCTTAATCCTAAACTATAAAAACTAATCCTTATATCCTAAACCATAAACCCTAACAGCAAATTCTAAATCCTAACCAGAAATCCTATACCTTTAACCTAAATCCTAAACTTTAAACGTTAAACCCTAGACCCTAATATTAAACATAAATCCTAAACCGTAAACCCTAACCCTAAATCGTTAAACCTAACCTTAAATCCTACACCCTAAATCCTAAATCCTTAACCCTAAACCCAAACCCTTAATCCTAAACCCTAATCCATAAACCCTAAACCCTTAATGATAAATGCAAAATAGTAAACCCTAAACCCTAAACCCTAAAATCTAAACCACCCTAAACCCTACACCCTAAACCACAACCCTAAACCCTAAACCCTAAACCTAAACATTGAACATTAAACCTAAACCCTAGACCCTAGAACCTAAACCCTAAACCTTAGACATTAAATCCTAAACCCTAAACCCTAAACCCTAAATCCTAACACTAAACCCTAAATCATAAACCCTAAACCCTATACCCTTAATGATAAATTCTAAAGAGTAAACCTTAAACCCTAAACCCTAAACCCTAGACCCTATACACTAGATTGTAAACCTTAAACCCTAAACCCTAAACCATAGACCCTATACACTAGATTGTAAACCTTAAACCCTAAACCCTAAACCCTAGACCCTATACACTAGATTGTAAACCTTAAAACCTAAAACCCTAACCCTAAACCCTAAATATAAACCGTAAAACCATAAACACTAAACCCTAAAACCTAAACGACCCTAAGCCCTAAATCCAAATTCTAAACTCTAAACCCTAAACCCTAAACCTTAAACCCTAAACCCTATATGTAAACCCTAAAACGTAAACCCTTAACCTTAAACCCTAACCCTAAATCTGAAATCCAAAACCCTAAACCTAAAAATTTAAATGTTAAACCCTAAACCAAAATCCTAAATCCTAAACCCTAAACCCCTAACCTACAACTCAAAACTCTAAACCCTAAACTGTAAATTTAAAACACTAATCACTAAACACTAAACCCTAAACCTTAAACTCTAAACCCTAAATGCTAAACCCTAAACCATATACCCTAAACTATAAAACCTAAACCACCCTAAGCCCTAAATCCAAATTCTAAACGCTAAACCCTATATGTAAATCCAAAAACCTAAACCCTTAACCTCAAACCCTAACTCTAAATCCAAAATCCGAAACCCTAAACCCTAAACCTAAAAATTAAACGTTAAACCCTAAACCAAAATCCTAAATCCTAAACCCTAAACCCCCAACCAAAAACTCAAAACTCTAAACCCTAAACTGTAAATTTAAAACACTAATCACTAAACACTAAACCCTAAACTATAAACCCTAAACCTTAAACTCTAAACCCTAAATGCTAAACCCTAAACCATAAACCATAAACCCTAAACCCTAAGCCCTAAACTATCAAACATAAACCATAAACTATAAACATTTAACTCTAAACCATAGACTCAAAACCCTAAACCGCAAACCTTAACCCAAAACCATAAATTCTAAAACCTAACCATAAATCCTAAACCTTCACCCTAAATCCTAAACTCTAAAAGTTAAACCCTTGACCCTAAACTTAATACTAAGCTCTAAACCGTAAACCATAACCCTAACCCTAAATCCTAAACCCTAACTCAAAACCCTAAACACTAAACCCTAAACCCTGCACCCTAAACCATAAACCCTAAACCCTGCACCCTAAACCCTAAAATATAAACACAAAACTCACAACCCTAAACCCTAAAACCTAAACCCCAAAGCACAAACCCTTGAGCATAAACACTAAACCCTAAATCCTAAACATTGGACCCTAAACACTAGACAATAAACCATAAACCCTAACCGTAAACCCTAAACCAAAAATACTAAACCCTAAACCCTAAATCCTAATCTCTATCCGTAAAACCATACACCTTAAACCTAAACCTATAAACTAAATCGTAAACAATAAACTTCATTCTTAGAAACTAACCATAAATCCTAAACCCAAAATACAAAACTCTAAAACTTGAACCCTAAACCCGAAACCTAAATCTAAACCCTAAACCCTAAATACAAACTCCAAATCCAAAAAGTTAAATCCTAAACCCTAAACCCTAAACCCTAAATCCTAATCTCTATCCGTAAAACCATACACCTTAAACCTAAACCTATAAACTAAACCATAAACAATAAACTTCATTCTTAAAACCTAACCATAAATCCTAAACCCTAACCCTAAACCCAAAATACAAAACTCTAAACGTTGAACCCTAAACCCGAAACCTAAATCTAAACCCTAAACCCTAAATACAAACTCCAAATCCAAAAAGTTAAATCCTAAACCCTAAACCTAAACACTAAACCCTAACCGTAAATCCTAAACCCTAAACCGTAAACCCTAAACCCTAAACCCTAAATGCTAAACACTAAACCCTAAACCCTAAATCATAAACCCTAAACCATAAACACTAAACACAAAAACCTACACCCTAAACCTAAACACAAAACCCTAAACACTAAACCCTAAACCCCAAATCCTTAAGCATAAACCCTAAACCCTAAACCCTAAACACTGGACCCTATATATAAAACCCTAAACCATAAACCATAAACCCTAAACACTAAACCATAAAACTAAACCCTAAACAAACACTAAATACTATAACCTAAACCCTACACCTTAAACAATAAACCCTTAACCATAATCCCTAAACTCTAAACCCTAAACACTATAAACCCTAAATCCTAAACCAAAAACTATAAACCCTAAAGCCTAACCCATAACCCTTAACCCCTCAACCCTAAACCCAAAAGAAAAAACCCAAATCCCTAAATCCTAAACACTAAGCCCTAAACCATAAACCCAAAACCTAAACCCTAACCCTAAACATAAACCCTTAACACTAAAAACTAATCCCTAAACCCTAACCCTAAACCTAATCCCTAGACCCTTAACCATAAGCCCTAAACCCTAAACACTAAATCATAAACCCTAAACCCTAAACTTTAAACCCTGAATACAAAACCCCTCAACCCTAAACTTTAAACCCTAAATCCAAAACCCCTAAACCCTAAACCTTTAGCACTAAAACCTAGACCCTAAACCCTAAAACGTAAATCCTAAATCCTTATCCAGTAACCATAAACCATAAACCCGAACCCTAAAGCAAAGCCATAAACCCCAAATCCAGAATCTAGAACCTAAACTATAAAGCCTAAATCCTAAACTCAAAACCCTAAGCCTTAAAACCTAAATCTTAAACTATAACCCTAAATCCTAAACCCTAAACCCTAAATCCTAAAGACAACACATTAAACCCTAAACCCTAAATCTAATCCTAAACCTAAACCCTAAAACCTAAATCAAAAATCTAAACCCTAAACCCTAAATCCTACATTGTAAACCCTAAACTCATCGCATCCTCATTTGTCAAATTTTTTCTCTCTCTAAATTCTCAATCTAAAAAATCGCGCTCAAAATATACAACAACAACGGCTACATTTCCAAAATCTGCCAGCACTGCCGGACTGGCGCGTGAGCCGCCGATAGAGCTCCCCAGGCCACCGGATGAAGAGCAATCGGAGCGCCTGAACGTTGCCGACAAAACCCACACAAGCACTCTCTCAGATTCATCCCACAACTCCACGAATTCGCAAAATACCGACGCGATCAATACAACAATTTCGGTTAAAGAGTTGGAAGGGACGCGCAAAATTATTTCCCCAAGTGTTTCTGTTGTGATTCGTGAAAAAGTGGTTGGATATATGGAATCCCCTAGTTTCGATCTAAATCATAGTAAAAATCCAGCTGATTTCACCGTCCCAATCGACGGGAATCGAGAAGCGATTTACGCGAGAGCCGCGAACGAACCGCCAGAGCTGCGCCGTCAATTTCGAGATACTTCAAGTCAACCTCGTGCAGATTCAATCACTGGGGTTTACTCCCCACACGATGAGGTTCCTCTCATAGAAATTTCAAGCAAAATGGACGGTGGAATCACCGGCGGGGAGGAATCCGGTGAGCTTCGAGCCCAGGTCGCCGGAGTTTATGAATTAACTGGGAAAGAAAATATTTCCTCAGCAATGGAGACCCATCTTCCAGACATATCAAACAATTTGGAAGGAGGAACCATCACCAACAACCAATCAATTCCACCAGATGAAGCCGCTATGAACTTGAACGAAGGAACTAGTAGGAAGGACCAAAATACTGATAGAAATAATTCATTCCCAGATACATCTGCAATACACAATGGCCAGCTGAGATTAATCCATAATTCAGGGGCACCTACACTGCAAGAGGGCGCAAATCAAATACAGGAAATGCCAATGACTATGCAACAGGCCAATGATCAGATCACAAGAAGCCAGGCTACAGAAAGCTCAGCTGCAGAAGCTCAATCATCGAACTTCTCATTTGGGATTAGAGGTAACCCAATGAACATAATTCCTAATGCTAATCCTTCGGTAATGCAGGCTACAACTCAGGGCAAGGCACTGGAAAAAGCTGGACTGGATCAGCAGCAAAGGAATGGACAAACAAGTCAAAATCGTCAAACGCAAGGTAAAGAGGTGCAGGCAGGACACAAAGAAGTTGAGAGACAAAAGGGTCAGAATAAGGATGCAAATCTCCAGGGAGGGACTGGTCGAACTCAACCGGACAACATTAGAACCACTATGGAGTATCAAACCAATTTTCCTAGGATTTCCAACAACTTCGCTAGGTATGATTCTAATCTTCAAAAGGGAAGGAATGTCGACAATCAGACTAGCAATAATGTAGCTCAGGTTAGTGTGCAACCTGTGAATAATCAACAGCAAGGTCGAGCTCAGAACTCTAAACAGGATGTCACACCTGAACCTGCTCCTTTTACTATTGTGCAATCATTCGCTGCTCGTTTAAGATATAATCAATCCAAAACCGAAACTCCTATTGTTTTGAATAGTCCTATACACACCACAAGGCAGGGACTACCTGCAGTACTCCTGGACGAAGAGGATTATAATGTTAAGTTGGCTGAAAGTTGTAAACACACTCTAGTGGGTAAATTCACCAACACCATGCCAAAAATGGAACTGATCAGGAAAAGCTTCACCCTACAAACTCAATTAACTAGAGGGGTGAAAATAACTCATTTTAATTCTAGACATGTGTATATAGATCTTGATAATGAGTTTGACTATGTTACGGTTTGGACTAAGCAAAGAATGACTATTGAAGGTCAATTAATGAGAATCCAAACTTGGACCCCGGAATTCACACCTGAAGAAGAAACCCCTATAGTTCCTATATGGGTGGCACTTCCTGAACTTCCATGGCATTGTTATAATAAGGTCCTATTAACAACTATTCTGAGCTCTATTTGCAAGGTATTGTACCTTGATTCACCATCATCCCAAAAAACTAGAGGCAGCATGGCTAGAGTGAAGATCCAAATTGACCTTACCAAAGGAAGACCTCCCCACGTCTGGCTGGGATTCAAGAACTCTGATCCTAACAAAGGAAGGTGGCAAAAAATTCAATATGAAGGAATTCCTGACTATTGTCACTACTGTAAGCACCAGGGACATGTGGATAATGTTTGTACTATCAAGAGAAGAGATGAGGAGTTCCAAAGGAGGAAAGAAGTGGAGGCTGAAAAATAGAATAAGACTAAGGGTGAGCAAGAGAAAGGAGGCACTAAAACTCAAATACAAAACAATGGTAAGCCAGAGAATAATACAGGTGCGCAGGTTCAGCAACAATTTGATGAAACACAACGACAAATTCAAGTTACCCATGTCCAGAATCACCAAGAGCAGGAGCTAGGTGGCCGAGAAGAACATTGGCAGATTCAAAGAAAGAAGCAGAACAGAAATCAGGACCAATCCAATCCCAAGACGACATGGAGACCTGTCTCACCACAACAAAAAGGAACCAAGGACAACTTACAACAAGAACCGGCATCATCAGGTACACTTCCCACAACTCTTATTCATAATAACTTTATTAATCTTGAAATGCAGGAACTACAAGCTACAGATAATGAAGAGGAGGACAACAGCAACAGGACAACAGGACAAGGAAGCCATTCAAGGCAAGGATCAGCTAAAGAGCCATCCTTAATAAATCCTCACAAGAAAACAACTTGGCAAAAAGAACAGGCTGCAGGCACCAGAAATGGCAAAAACTCAGGTATTGACTCTCTAATCCCATCCCCTAACCCCCTCGATAATATTGTTGGTCATGATGCTGATGAAGTTGTTGGAGGTATGGAAGGGAGGGTACAGGAGAAACACACTAACTTGCAGGAAGGGTTATCCAAAGGGGGGAGGGAATTGGCTCATGCTACGCATGAGGTTGTGGCTGATGAGCATAGGACTGTCTCTAGAGCCCCTGCTACCCCTATTTCGAATCAAAAGAAAGCTGAGCAACCAGCAATGCAAGAAGGGACAGAGATGGCTACTGAAACAGACCAACAGAAAGACAGAACCAACAATAAATCAGGAGGTAGGCTGAGCAAAAAGAAAAGAGATGCTATGAAAAAGAGACTAGAAAAAAATAGTGTACGAGAGCAAGTTTTAGTAGATAAAGGACAGGCCAACAAGGTTACGAAGGGGAGACCCATACAAGATGATTATGTAGCTTTAAATTCAGAAGATGAACTAGATCCGGACAATCAGTCCATAGAAGAGTATGATGCAGAGGACGAGGAAACCAGTAATCTTTTAATTCAAGCTTTTGGATCCACCTTTAACACTGAATGCTCAGAAGAGGTTCGGGAACTCACAGAGCAGCAAGGTCTGTCCCCCAGAGGTAGAAAGCAAAGCAGACACACCAAGCAGCCGACTACTACTAGTATTTCTGCTACTTCTAGCAGACCCATCACAAGGTCTAAATCCAAAGGTTTTTGATGATTACGGCCATATGTTGGAATGCTAGGAGCATTAATACCCAAGGATCTCTGGAGAGACTTCAAACACTCAAGAAGATTCATCAATTAGATATGATTGCTATACTTGAGCCCTTTGCAGACAATTCCCAACTCAACACTGTGAGAATTCATCTTCAAATGGACCAAGCTACTAGTAATCCTAATGGAAAAATCTGGCTTTTTTGGTCGACTTCCATCACTGGTAATATTCATGAAAATAGTGAACAACATATCACAGGAGACTTCAAACATTCTGATCTTACTGAGAAGTTCATGGTGTCCTTCATTTATGCCAAGTGTAAGGAACACATGAGAAGACCTTTGTGGGACAGTTTACTGCAGTATGCTAGCCTGGATATCCCTTGGTGCACCATTGGAGATTTTAATGTTATCACTAGTATAGAGGAGAAACTTGGGGGAATGCCTTACAACATGAATAAGAGTTTCGAGTTCATTAGCGTGATTGAAGCTTGTGGCCTAACTGATCTAGGCTTTACAGGTATACCTTTCACTTGGTGCAACCAAAGGACTACACAGGCTAGAGTGTGGAAGAGGTTGGACAGGTCCATGGTCAATGACAAATGGTTAGAGATTATGCCACAAACCACTATTGAACATCTATCCTCAGTAGGTTCTGACCACAGCCCCCTGTTGATGGAAATTGTCAAGAAAAATGAGAATCACATCAAGTATTTCAAATTCCTTCATTGTTGGGTGGATAATGCTAATTTTATGGAGACAGTTTGCAAGTGCTGGGAGAGAGAGGTCACAGGTAATCCCATGCGGCAATTTCATCAGAAATTGAAGAGGATAACACACACCCTTAGCAGCTGGTCGAAGAAAGAGTTTGGAGATATTTATGCTAAAGTGAAAGAATTTGAAGAGATTATCAGAAAAACTGAGGAGGAAATTCTTACACATAATACTGAAACTCTTAGACAGCAGCTACATCTCATGAATGCCAACTATATTAGATATTTGAAGTTGGAAGAATCCATTCTTAAACAAAAGACTCAACTCCAATGGTTTAAGGAAGGGGATGCCAACTCCAAATACTTCCATGCTTTGATGAGGGGTCGAAGAAGAAGACTTTTTATACATAAAATTTGTACAGGGAATGATGTATGGATTCAGGGGGATGACCAGATTGCACAAGCAGCTTGTGAATATTTCCAGGGAATGTTTACTGGTCAGAATTGCAGAATTGATGAAAGAATTCTTCAACATTTACCTACCCTAGTTACTCCTGAACAGAACCAGAAACTGCAGGAAATGCCTACTTTGGAAGAGCTTAAACAGGTGGTTTTTGCCATGAACCCAAACTCAGCACCTGGTCCAGATGGTTTAGGTGGCAAGTTCTATCAAGCATGCTGGAACATCATTAAAGAGGATCTGCTAGCTGCTGTACAGTCCTTTTTTTGTGGTCACATTATGCCCAAATTTATGTCTCATGCATGCCTGGTTCTGCTTCCCAAAAAGGAACAGCCTCACAATTTTTCTGACCTCCGACCTATTAGCCTCAGTAACTTCTCAAATAAGATCATTTCCAAAATTCTAAGCATGCGACTGGCGGATATCATCCCTGTGCTCATCTCAGACAATCAATCAGGATTTGTAAGAGGGAGAAGCATCTCAGAAAGTATTATGCTTGCACAAGAAATCACTCATGACATTAAGAGGCCTAAAGAGGGAGACAATGTAGTAATCAAACTTGACATGACCAAAGCATACGACAGAGTGTCCTGGTCCTTTACTTGCTTGGTGTTGAGGAGATTTGGTTTTGGGGAGTTCTTCATCGACCTAGTGTGGAGAATCATGAGTAACAACTGGTATTCCATCATTATTAATGGCCATAGACATGGTTTTTTTCACTCAACTAGAGGCCTCAAACAAGGTGATCCTCTTTCTCCGGCCCTATTTATTTTAGGTGCGGAGGTTTTATCAAGAATGCTTAATGCCACTCAGTAGAATTCAAGGTACAGAGGCTTTAACATGGAGCCCAAAGGCCCTCAGATCAATCATTTAAGCTTTGCGGATGATGTAATTATTTTTACTTCGACCGACCAAGACTCACTGAGAATCATCATGGACACTCTGGAGGAATATGAACTCACTTCAGATCAGCTTATCAACAAAGAGAAGAGCCACTTTATGGTCCCATCCAACACCCCCCACGATATTATTAACAACATACAGGAGGTCACAGGTTTTTCACAAAAAGATAGTCCACTCACATATCTGGGGTGTCCTCTATACATTGGAAGACAAAGGATCATTTATTACTCCCAGCTAGTTGAGAAAGTATCCAAGAAGATTTGTGGATGGCAGGCAAGGATGTTAAGCTTTGGAGGCAAAATCACTCTTGTCAAGCATGCTTTGCAATCCATTCCCATTCATACTATGGCCACTATCTCACCTCCCAACACTACTATTAAATACATAGAGTCAATTATTGCAGATTTTTTCTGGGGAAGAGACCAAGACCAAAGGAAATACCATTGGGCATCACTTGAAACCATGAGCCTGCCTTATGATGAAGGTGGTGTGGGGATCAGAAGACTCTCACGGATATTTGTATCTCCCTTCAATATAAACAATGGTGGAACTTCGTGGCTAAATCCTCTTTATGGGGTCAATTCCTCAAGTCCAAATATTGCCGAGCTAATCCTGTTGCAAAGAAGGTGGACACTGGTCAGTCCTTAGTGTGGCGATACATGATGAAGAATAAAAACAAAGTAGAGGATCATATCACCTGGAAAATTAAGTCTGGGAGCTGCTCCTTTTGGTGGGATGACTGGTTAGGAATTGGAGCCCTCGCTAATCACTCCGACAATATTTCCAGCCTTAATAATGCCACTATTGCTCACTTTCTAGTTAATGGAGAATGGAATGAACGAAAGCTGAGACAACAAAAAGCCACCGCTGCTCATTCCCCAAATTTTAAACATTATTTTTCAATACCAGCAAGGAGATAATGACACGGCGGTCCGGAAGCCAAACGATTCTCGCGGCTTCTCGTGTGCTACAGACTTGGGAAATTTGCGAAGTAGGAAGCATAAGGCAGGGATCAATCTACAGATTTGGCATAAGAACATCCCCTTCAAGATGTCCTTTCTTGTTTGGAGAGCACTTAGGAACAAATTACCAACTAACGAAAAGCTGGCAACCTTCGGGGTAGAGCCAGTGAGATGTTTCTGCTGTATGCAGAAAGGATGGGATGATGTGGACCATATCTTCAATCAAGGACACTTTGCAGCTCATATCTGGAAATTCTTTTTAAGTCCAATGGGTGTTACCTTCCAACATTCCTCATTGAGTAATCATATATTGCGATGGAAGGATATTCAAGGAAAGAATGCAGCCCACAAAATTCTCATTGAAACTCTTCCCATAGTAGTCTGCTGGAACCTGTGGAAGAATAGATGCTCAGCTAAATACGGGGGGAAAAAATCCCGGGAAGATTGGAGGGGGAGGCATTTTAAGAGATGAACAAGGAGTGATCATATATGCCTTTGCTATACCTCTCGGTGAAGGGACCAACAACCAGGCAGAAATTCAAGCTGCCAGCTATGGTCTAAATTGGTGCATTCAGCATGGGTACAAAAATATCATTCTAGAAGTAGATTCAGAATTATTAACTAGGTGGATATCGCAAACATCTACCCCACCATGAAGGATTCAAAGGTTTGTCCAGGAGATACAAAATCTTATTCGTCAATGTGAATTCTTTCAATGTGATCATATCTACAGAGAGGCCAACAGTACTGCCGACTTCCTATCCAAGCAAAGTCACAAAAGAGACATCATCCAACACTACTACACTTCCAATCAATTGCCACATATAGCACGAGGTTGCTATATTCTAGAAAAAATGGGAGTTCAAAGCTACAGAAGAAAGAAGTTGAAAAGGATTAAAAAACCGCCTTGATTTAAGTTTAGAATTTTGAATACGTTCTTGTTTCTTTATTCTTTCCTTTGTAAGGGGAGAGTCTCCCTTATTTATGTTTTCCTAGAATTTTTGTATTGAGAGGAGTCCTCTCCTTAGGTGCGTAGTTCTAGGTTTCCTTTTCTAGTATGGGAATGAGTTGACCAACCTTAGTAGGTAGGTCGACTTATGAACCACCATAGGATCGGAGGTTAGGTTTATGTCCCCCTCCTTGTATTTTTTTTTTTTTGATTTTTATTTATGCTAAGGCCTGGGGGTGTTGCTAAGCCCCTGACCCCCCCAAGGGTCGTTCAAATAAAAAAAAAAAAAAAAAAAAAAAAAAAAAAAAAAACCCTAAACCCTAAACCCTAAACCCTAAACCCTAAACCCTAACCCTAAAACTTAAACCCTAAACACTAGGCCCTAAACAATAGGTTGTAAACCCTAAACTATAAACTCTAACCCTAACCCTAAAACACTAACCAATAAACCCTAAACCCTATAACCAAAATGCTAAATAATAAACACTAAAACCTAATCCCAAACCATAAACCATAAACCTTATACCCCAAACCCTAAATGCAAAATAGTAAACCCTAAACCCTAAACCCTAAACCCTTAACAATAAATCCTAAATAGTAAACCCTAAACCCTATATCCTAAACCCTCAACCCTAAAACCTAAACCATACTAATACCTAAATCCTAAATCGTAAACCCTAAACTATAAACCCTAAACCCTAACCCACAAACCCTAACCCCTAAACCATAAACCCTAAACCCTAAACCAAAAACCCTAATCCCTAAATCCTTAACACTAAACCCTAAACCCTAAACCCAAAACCTAAACCCTAACCATAAACCTAAACCCTTAGCCTTAAATACTAAACCCTAAACCTAATCCCTAGACCCTTAACCATAAGCCCTAAACCCTAAACACTAAATCATAAACCCTAAACCCTAAACTCTAAACCTTAAATCCTCAACCCCTAATCCCTAAACCTTTAGCCCTCAAATCTAAACCCTAAACCCTAAAACCTAAATTCTAAATCCTTACCCATTAACCCTAAACCATAAACCCGAACCGTAAAGCAAAACCATATACCCCAAATCTAGCATCTAGAACCTAAACCGTAAACCCTAAATCCTAAACTCAAAACCCTACACCTTAAACCCTAAACCTTAAACTCTAACCCTATATCCAAAACCGTAAACCATAAATCCTAGACACTAAACATTAAACCCTAAACCCTAAATCTAAACCTAAACCCCAAACCCTAAATCAAACCTCTAAACCCTATAGCCTAAATCCTAAAGTGTAAACCCTAAACTCTAAATGCTAAACCCTAAACCCTAAACACTAGACCCTAAACACTAGGATGTAAACCTTAAACTGTAAACTCTAACCCTAACCCTAAAACATAAACCCTAAAACACTAAACAATAAACCCTAAACCCTATACCCAAAATGCTAAATAATAAACCCTAAAACCTAAACCCTGAAACCTAATCCCTAAACCCTAAACCATAAACCTTATACCCCAAACCCTAAATATAAAAAAGTAAATCCTTAACACTAATCCCGTAATAATAAATCCTAAATAGTTAACCCTAAACCCTAAACCCTACGACAAAACCGTAAAAACAATAACCTAAACCTCCCTAGACCCTAAATCATAACTTTAAACCCTAAACCTAAACACTGAACCTTAAACCTAAACCCTAAACCCTAGACCCTAAACCCTAATCCCTAAACCCTAGACCTTAAAACATAAACACTAAACCCTAAAACCTAAAAGCTAAACCTCAAATCATAATCATAAATCCTAAACCCTAAACCTTAAACACTAGTCCTTATACACTAGATGTAAACCCTAAACTCGACACCCTACCTCTAAACCCTAAACACAAAACCCTAAACGTAAACCCTAAATATTATACCCTAAAACCAAAACCACCCTAAACCCTAAATCAAAACACTAAACCCTAAACCCTAAACCCTAAACCTAAACACTGAACCCTAGACCCTAAATCCTAAGCCCTAAACCCTAGACCATACACCTTGAAGCCTAATCCTTAAACCCTACAACATAAAGCCTAAATCCTAAACCCTAACCCTAAACCCTAAACCTCAACCCTAAACACTAAACTCTAAAACCTAAACCACCCTAAACCCTAAATCCAAACTCTAATCCGTAACCCCTAAACTCTAAACCCTAAACCCCAAACCCCAAACCCCAAACCCTAAACCTAAACACTGACCCCTAAACCTAAACCCTAGACCCTATACCCTAGACCTCAGACCATAAACCCTAAAGCTTAAACCCTAGACAATAAAGCTTAAACCTTAAACCCTATCTCTAAAACCTAAACCGTAAACCTTAAAGCCTAACCTTAAATCCTAAACCCTAAACCCTAAACCCTAAATATAAACCCTAAACCCTAAACCCTAAACATAAACCCTAAACTCTAAATCTAAAAATTTAAATGTTAAACCCTAAACTCTTAACCACAAATTCAAAACTCTAAACCCTAAATCGGAAATTTAAAACCCTAAACACTAAACCCTACACTCTAAACCCTAAACCCTATACCCTAAACCTTAAACTTTAAACCCTAAATCCTAACACTAAACCCTAAACCCTAAACACTAAATGCTTAACCCTAAATCATAAACCATTAATATAAACCCTAAATCCTAAACAGTAAACCCTAAACCCTAAACCCTAAACCCTAAACCCAACACCCTAAACACTAAACTACAAACCATAAACCCTAAACCCTAAACTATAAACATTTAACCCTAAATCCTAAACTCAAAACCCTAAACCACAAACATTAACCTAAAATCCTAAAACCTAACCATAAATCCTAAAACCTAACCATAAATCCTAAACAGTTATCCTAAATCCTAAATTCTAAACGTTATACTCTTGAGCCTAAACTTAATACTAAGCCCTAAATCATAAACCCTAACCCTAAATCCTTAAACCTAACCCTAAATCCTAAACCCTAAACACTAAATCGTAAACTCTAAACATTAAACCATAAAACCTAAACCTAAACCTAACCCCTAAACCCTAAATCCTAACTCTAAACCCAAAACCCTAAATCCTAAATCCTAAACCCAAACACAATCCTAAACCATCACCCTAAACCCTAAACTGTGAACCATAAACCATAAACCCTAAACTCTAAACCCTAAACCCTAAACCCTAAACCCTAAATCCTAAATACTAAACCCAAACACAATCCTAAACCATCACCCTACACCATAAACCATAAACCCTAAACCCTAAACTCTAAACCCTAAACCCTAAACCCTAAACCCTAAACACTAAACCCTAAACCATAAACCATGAAACCTAAACCTTAAACCCTAAATCCTATACCCTAAACTCAAAACCAATAATCCTAAACCCTAAAACCTAAACCATAAACCCCAAACCCTTAAGCATAAACCCTTCCCTAAAACCTATATCCTAATCTCTATACATTAAACCCTACACCCCAAACCTAAACCTAAACAATAAACCATAAACCCTAACCTTAAATCCTAAAACCTAACAATAAATCCTAAACCCTAACCCTAAAATACTTAACTAGGTGATAGCATCATAGGCATTGCTTGGCACGACTCCACGAATTGCAAGAGGAAGTAGTTGTTCCAATAAAATATGTGAATCATGACTCTTTAATCCATTAATTTTACCATCATCTGACTTCACCCACTGTGATATGTTGGAAGAATAAACATTTGGAACCTTAACCACTTTCAAGAATTTGCATACTTTAGACTTCTCATCTCGTGATAAAGAATAACATGTTGCTAGGTAATACCATCTTCCATCTCTATAAGTTGGATGTAAATCTCTTCTTATACCCATTTCCTTCAAATAATGACGAGCTTTCAAATTATCTTTTATTTTTCCTTCAATATCTAGTAATGTCCCAATAATATTATCACACACATTTTTTTCAATATGCATCACATCCAAATTATGGTGTATTAAATTATTTTTCCAATATGGAAGCCTAAAATAAAAGCTTTTTTTTCTCCAGTTATGTATGCCTTTACTTTTTTCGTACTTGTTTTTTTTCTGGGTTTTACCAAATTTCATGTCTCCTAAAGAAAGCAGTTGGCGTACAACATCATCTCCTGATAGTATTTGGAGTAGGCCTTCTTTCAACTTCTCCATTGAAATCACTTTTGGTAATCCGCCACTTATGATTAGATGCTAAAAACCTCCGAGCACCCATGTAAAAAAACTTACGACCATACTTCAATCGAGTAGATGGAGTGTCTTTGTTGCATGAAGGACAAGCCAAAGCTCCCTTTGTGCTCCATCCAGACAAGTTTGCATAAGCTGGGAAATCATTGATAGTCCATAAGAGTGTTGCTCGCATACAAAATTTCTCTTTTCTTGAAGAATCAAATGTATCGATTCCATAATACCATAATTCTCACAACTCATCTATTAATGGTTCCAAGTACATGTCGATATCATTTCCAGGGGCTTTAGGACCAGGTATCAACAAAGACAAGTAGCAATAGGGTTGCTTCATGCATATCCAAGGGGTAAGTTATATACAGTAATAATCACTGGCCAAGTGCTATGAGAAGCACTTGAGTTACCAAAAGGATTTACCCCGTCAGATGCTACTCCAAGTCTAACAATACGCAAATCTCTAGCAAAACCAGGATTAGTTGTATCAAAATGTTCCCATGCTTCAGAGTCTACTGTCCATGTTTAGAGGTGGTGTTGGACAAGTTGTGTATTATGCTTGAGTTTGACTCATCTATGGTATTTATGTATCATTCCTTTTTTTTTCTTGCTCCCTTAGTCCCAATTTCCCCTTGATTATGCGTATCGCTTATTGTCATTTTAATTGCTTCCGCGACCAAGGATGTGTAATGATATGCTATGAGGCTTGTTTGGGGTTCCCTCGGGTTCCCCATTCGCCGGTCACATCTAAGCCCTAGACTTGGGTCGTGACAAACTTGGTATCAGAGCACTAGGTTGATAGATCCTCGGAGTCCAACACACCGCGTTGATTAGAGTCCGATTCATGGTTGTGTTGTGCACCACAATTATGACTAGGAGGCTATGAGATGTTTTAGGAAATGTTTCCCTTCTTCATGTTTTAAGTCGTGCGGTAGAGTTGAATTAAGTTTTTTCCCCCTAACGGTTGTTCTTTGCTATGCTAGATCATGCCTAATACAAGCGGAAGACGAGCCCGCGCACCCGAGGAACAACCGACCAATGGGGATCTTCGGGATGCCCTTACTTTATTTGCACAAGCTATGGCTAATCAAGCCAACCACGGGGCCCAAGTTCCTCAGGCTCCTACCCCGGCATCTCGGGTGAGAGACTTCGTGTGGATGAATCCCCCGGAATTCTATAGGTCTAAGTTAGATGAAGACCCTCAAGAGTTCATTGATGAAGTCCACAAGATATTAGCTATCATGGGCATGAGGTCAGAAGATAAGGCGGAGTTGGCGGCCTACCAACTAAAAGGGGTGGCCCAAATATGGTACAACCAATGGAAAGAAGAGAAGGGGGCAAACTATGTGGTGCCTTGGGAAGAGTTCAAAACGGCTTTCCTTAATCGATTCTTTCCTCTTGAGCTTAGGGAAGCCAAATTGGTGGAGTTCATGAATTTAAAATAAGGGTCTATGAGTGTGAGGGAGTATGCCCTCAAGTTTAACCAACTTTCAAGATATGCTTCACACTTGGTTGCCGACTCACGGTCTAGAATGAACAAATTCGTGATGGGTGTGTCCGACCTAGTGAGTGAAGAATGCCGGTCCGCAATGTTGATTAGTGACATGGACTTGTCCTGCTTGATGGTCTATGCCGAGCAAATGGAGGAGGAGAAGTTGAGGAAGAGGAGGTGTCATGAGGCCAAGAGGGCCCATTTTGAGGGCAAGTTCCAAAGTCAAAGGGGAGGCCGGTTTCATCAAGGCCAAGGGTCTTCTCATGCACCCCATAAGGGGTTTGCCAATGATGTTCCAAGGGCCCAAGGTGTTGGTGGTATGGGTCCTATTGATGTATGTCCGAAGTGTGGTAAGGGTCATGGTGGCCCGTGCTTGAGAAATACCGGTGCTTGCTATAGTTGTGGGAAAATGGGGCACAAGGCAATAGATTGTCCTCGAAATCACAACAAGGGTAAGGAGGTCCGTCCACAAGGTGCCAATGCGGTTCCTTTGGGGAGAGGGGGCCGACAAGGTGGTGCCCCAAGGCACAATCGATTTTATGCTTTGCATGGGAGGCAAGGGGTCGATGAAGTCCCCGACGTCGTTATAGGTATGTTAAAAATCTTTGACTTTGATGTATATGCATTAATTGATCCGGGTGCCTCTCTTTCTTTTGTCACCCCTTTGTTGCCAAAAAGTTTCATGTTGAGCCCGACTTGTTGCATGAGTCATATAAGGTGTCTACTCCTATTGGTGCATATATGGTTGCTAGGAAGGTCTATAGAAATTGTCCTATTTGCATCTTGCATAAAATATTGCCTTGTGATCTTGTTGAGTTGAACATGGTCGATTTTGATGTTATTCTTGGGATGGATTGGTTGCATGCATACTATGCTTCCATTGATTGTAGAACCCGTAGGGTCAAGTTCCAATTCCCTAGTGAACCCATTCTTGAATGGGAAAGCCAAAATGTGGTAGTCAAGGGTAGGTTCATCTCTTGCATTAAAGCCCGTAAGTTGATCTCTAAGGGGTGTCTCTATCACCTTGTGAGGGTTAGAGATGTGGAGTCCAAAACCCTTCCTATAGAGTCAGTTCCGGTCATAAATGAATTTCTTGATGTCTTTCCTAATGACCTTCCCGGTGTTCCTCCCGAAAGGGAAATAGATTTTGGCATAGACCTCCTCCCCGATACTCAACCTATTTCTATTCCCCCTTACCGTATGGCCCCGGTGGAGTTAAAGGAGTTGAAAGAACAATTGAGGGACTTGTTGGAAAAGGGTTTTATTAGGCCTAGCCAATCACCATGGGATGCACAGGTGTTGTTTGTGAAGAAGAAAGATGGGTCCCTTAGGATGTGTATTGATTACCGGCAACTCAATAAGGTCACCGTCAAGAATAAATATCCTCTTCCTAGGATTGATGACTTGTTCGACCAATTGCAAGGGGCTAGCCACTTCTCTAAGATTGATCTTCGGTCCGGGTATCATCAAGTGAAGGTGAGGGAGTGTGACATTCCTAAGATAGTCTTCCGGACTAGGTATGTGCATTATAAATTTGTGGTCATGTCCTTTGGGTTGACCAATGCACCGGCTATCTTTATGGACCTAATGAATAGGGTCTTTAAACCCTACCTTGATTCCTTTGTTGTGGTCTTCATTGATGATATTTTAATCTATTCGCATAGTGAGGAAGAACATATGAGTCACTTGAGGGTTGTGTTGCAAAGATTGAGAGAGGAGAAGTTGTATGCCAAGTATGAAAAGTGTGAATTTTGGTTGAGGGAGGTTGCCTTCCTAGGTCATGTGGTGTCGGGGGATAGCATTAAGGTGGACCCTAAGAAGACCGATGTGATTAGAAATTGGCCTAGGCCATTGACCCCGTCAGATATTAGGAGCTTCTTGGGCTTAGTGGGTTACTACCGGAGATTTGTGAATGGGTTTTCTTCTATTGCTTCTCCCATGACTAAGTTGACACAAAAGAAGGCTAAGTTTGAGTGGACGATGAGTGCAAAAGGAGTTTTTAAACCTTGAAAGATAAACTTGTGTCCGCTCCTATATTGTCACTACCGGATGGGCTTGAGGGATTTGTTGTGTATTGTGATGCTTCTAGAGTTGGTTTGGGTTGTGTTCTAATGCAAAATGGTAAGGTGATAGCCTATGCTTCTAGACAACTCAAAGTGCATGAAAAGAACTATCCTACGCATGATCTTGAATTAGCCGCGGTGGTGTTTGCTTTAAAGATTTGGCGTCATTACTTGTATGGGGTACATGTTGATGTGTTTACCGATCATAAGAGCCTCCAATATGTCTTCACCCAAAAAAATCTCAACTTGAGACAAAGAAGGTGGCTAGAATTTCTTAAAGATTATGATATGAGTGTGCATTATCATCCCGGTAAATCTAATGTGGTGGCGGATGCTTTGAGTAGGGTGTCTATGGGTAGCCTAGCTCATGTTGATATTGGTGATAGGGAAATGGCTAGGGAGGTGCATCGGTTGGCTAGGTTGGGGGTTAGGTTGAAAGAGGTTGGTAATGGTGGTGTGGTCGTTGTTGATGGTGCTAGGTCTTCCTTGGTTGACGAGGTGATAGAAAAACAAGATCTTGACTCTTCTTTGTTAGAATTGAAGGCCTTGGTGAAAGAGGGCAAGGTGGAAGTTTTCTCCCAAGGGGGAGATGGTATCCTTAGGTACCAAGGTAGGTTGTGTGTGCCTTGTGTTGATGGTTTGAGGGAGAAAATTCTTGAGGAGGCTCATAATTCTTCCTACTCCATCCACCCCGGTTCCACCAAAATGTATAGAGATTTGAGAGATGTGTATTGGTGGGGAGGCATGAAGAAGGACATTGCCAAATTCGTCTCCGGTTGTCATAGTTGCCAACAAGTCAAGGCCGAACATCAAAGGCCGGGTGGCCTAACCCAAGACATAGAGATTCCTACTTGGAAGTGGAAAGAAATTAATATGGATTTTGTAGTTGGTTTACCCAAGACTAGAAAAGGTTTTGATTCTATTTGGGTGGTGGTTGATAGGATGAAAAAATCGGCTCATTTTCTACCGGTAAAGACAACATATGGGGCGGAAGATTATGCAAGATTATATATTCATGACTTGGTAAGGTTGCATGGGATTCCTCTATCCATCATATCGGACCGTGGTACTCAATTTACTTCACACTTTTGGAAGTCCTTTCAAAGGGGTCTAGGTACGAGAGTTAAGCTTACTACGGCCTTTCACCCGCAAACGGATGGACAAGCCGAAAGGACTATCCAAACACTTGAAGATATGCTTTGGGCTTGTGTATTGGAACTTAAGGGTAGTTGGGATGATCATCTTCCATTGATTGAGTTTGCCTATAACAATAGTTATCATTCTAGCATCGGTATGGCTCCTTTTGAGGCTCTCTATGGGAGGCGTTGTAGATCACCGGTTGGGTGGTTTGAGGTTGGTGAGGTGGCCTTGTTAGGACCAGATCTAGTTATGGAGGCTCTTGAGAAGGTTAGGATGATTAGGGAAAGGTTGAAGACGGTCCAAAGTCGCCAAAAGTCCTATGCCGATGTGAGGAGAAGAGCTCTCGAATTCCAAGTTGGTGATTGGGTCTATTTGAAGGTGTCACCCATGAAGGGTGTAGTTCGTTTTGGTAAGAAGGGCAAGTTGAGCCCAAGATACGTGGGTCCTTATAAGGTGATGAGGAGAATTGGCAAGGTAGCTTATGAGTTGGAATTGCCTAGCGAAATGAATTTGGTTCATCCGGTATTTCATGTGTCTATGTTGAGGAAGTGTGTGGGTGATCCGAATGCCATCGTGCCTCTTGATGTTATGGGTGTTGTTGAAGATAATTTGACCTATGAAGAGGTTCCGGTCCAGATTTTAGATAGACAAGTGAAGAGGTTGAGAAACAAAGATGTGGCTTCCGTTAAAGTCCTTTGGAGAAATCAACAAGTTGAAAGTGCTACTTGGGAGGCCGAAGCGGACATGCAAAGGCGATATCCTTATCTTTTCCACTCCACTCAAGCTTAAGGTATTGATCTAAGCCCTTTATAAAATCTCAAGTCTTAAGTTCAGCCACCATGTCATTGCATACATTCATGTTTAAGTTAACAAGTTCATTGTGATTTTACAACTATGTTGAAGTTTTTGAAATGAGGTGTAAGTGCATTGTTGCATCCTTATGTGGGCTGAATTTGCCATGTTTATGTCTCTCATGTACATTTCTTTGACATTCGGGGACGAATGTTCCCAAGGGGGAGATATTGAAACGACCCCAAAAATGCCCGAAAATGTGCTTCGGAAACACCTAAAATTGTAATTTCCATATATCTCAAAATCCGTGCATCATTTCGAAAATTTGACTTCATATTCTTATTCAGGGGGTCAAATTGAGTGGGAAATGGGTCTAACCCAAATTTTAGAGTAACCGTATCAAAATTCGAAAATCGCAAAAAATGCGATTTTGAGGGTCAACTTTAAAGGGGCATATCTCTCAGCACACAAGGAACTGGAAGGAGCTCAAACTATCAAAATTGAATCTCTATGAGTTAGCTTTCCAACTCAATTTGTTTCACCTCATTCCTAGTTAGGATGAAGGAGTTATGACCATTTTCGTAAAACCTGTCCGGTAGAAAATGCAAATTCCAGTAGCCGAAAACACTGTTCACCCGCCTCATTTTTTTTCTAAGTGTTGGGACATTTTTTTATAAAAAGGGGACATATCTATACTTAGTCATTTAACTTCAAAACATCCAAAAACTCTCTCTAAGCCCTCTCCAAAAATTCCACCAAGATCATTCACCAAATTCAAGAATCCCAAGCTTTAATTCCGGATTCAAGATTCAATCTCAAGCAATTCTCCATTCCAATCTTCATCAAGAATTCTCCAAAGCTGAGGTATGTGGGTTGATTGTGGAAACCTTCCTTTCCACAAGTCCAACCATTTATCCTCTATTTTACTTCAAGTTTATGGGTCCTTATGATCATTTATGAACTCTTGAATTATGGAATCACTACTACACACCCTATTAAGGTCTATCTTGCATATTTTCATGAAATGGTATTATTATGTGATGTTTATGGTTTTCATGCCTCCATGATCAAATTATGAAGGTTGTTATATATGTATATATATATGTATGTTGTTGGTGGGCTGTTTTATATGGATTTTAAAATTGGTTGGACTTAGTACTCTTGAAACACATGATTTTATTTACATGAACAAGTAGTCCACCATATGTTTGATAAAATGTCATTTATAGAATTCTTATGAAATGGAAGGTCCAATGTACGTCCTATGAGTCGGATGATTATATAAGTATTGAAATGATGATGAAATGGATACATGTATATGATTTTCTCTATATAGTGTGTGAGTCGACCAAGCCTAGCTCGGGGGGTTGTAGGCACGGGTAACCGTATCAAGGGGTTGGTACCTTGGTTGCCTAGTACGGGGTGTAGTAGGCCCGTATAACCGTATCGAGGGGTTTGTACCTTGGTTGCCTAGTACGGCGGGTAGTAGGCCCGTATAACCATATCGAGGGGTTTGTACCTTGGTCCCTAGCTCGGGGGCTGGTAGGCCCGGGTAACCACATTGAGGGGTTTGTACCTCTTTCGCCTCTCCAAGGGGGTGGTAGGCCTTGGAAATGCTATATTGATGGTCACTCACTACACATATACTATGCCCTACTAAATATGATTTTTATATAAGCATCATTATACATATCATCTCATTAATATGTTATCTATCGGGTACGATTATGCATTTTGCCTATGATGTCCATCCATTGTTGCATTGCATTGCATCCCATATACTTAGTACATTCAAATGTACTAATGCATACTCTATGCCTACATGATGTCACCATGTAGGGACCGGAGCACCGTCTGACCATCCTCCTCCACGTGGCTAATTCGATTTCCTATCAAGGTTATTGGTGAGTCCTCCATTTCGGGGACGTTGCTCATGATCTTTTGCTATGTATAAGACCTTTTTTTCTTTTTAGTTATGTTTTGACTATGAGGGTGAGTCCGGTAGTTTGTCTCGGCCCCCGCTAAGTATCCATGTTTAGAGGTGGTGTTGGACAAGTTATGTATTATGCTTGAGCTTGACTCATCTATGGTATTTATGTATCATTCCTTTTTTTTTCTTGCTCCCTTAGTCCCAATTTCCCCTTGATTATGCGTATCGCTTATGGTCATTTTAATTGCTTCTGCGACCAAGGATGTGTAATGATATACTATGAGGCTTGTTTGGGGTTCCCTCGGGTTCCCCATTCGCCGGTCACGTCTACGCCCTAGACTTGGGTCGTGACATCAGTGCAAGGATTTTCTTCCGGATAACTGTTATTGGGGGGCTGTTCTTGGTGATTCTGTTCATTCTGTTTCTTCCTGGCAGCTTCCCTCTTTTTTTTGCTCGATTTATTCTTACACTTAGGAGTTTCCATCTGGTTACTTGGACCAGCCTTGTTTCCCATATCCTTAGCCATAGACCCTTTGGGTTGATTTCTCATTGTGTTGCTGATATGCATCTGCTGATTTGGTGTTTCTTTACCCTCATTACCAGTTAGGTGGACCTTGTTTTGGTGGTGTGGAACATTATTCTGAGTGGTAGCAAGGGCTTGATCACTATCCCTTCCCTTTGGAACCCCTTCCTGCAGATTAGATGTTTTCTCCTGTACAGCCAACCTCCCTCCAATAACTTCAGCAGCTACAACCAGGGGGGATACAGGGGATGGGATAACATAATGATCACACTGATCATCAACATAAACAGGGGGAATTACAGGGGTAGGGACTTCATTGACAGAACAATGATCAACATCCACAATAACAGGGGAGGGGGGTGTAGGAATCTGATCACCAGATTCAGTACGCTCCAGTACAGGGGTCTTAGAAGTCATACCTTTTTTCTGCTCGATGTGTTGCACTTGAAATTGGTTGACCTGTTTTTTCTGAACCTGTGGTTTCCAGACCTTTTTTGGATCCTGATTTTGTTTGTGTTGTCTATTTTTATTCTTGTTTTGGATTTGCCACTGCTCCTCCTTATTTTCCGTAACAGCTTCAGGATGCCTCTTCTCATTGCCTTGCATGTTTGAGTGCATATTTTCCTTGATTTGAACCTGTTGCTGATTTCCTTTAGAGCTTTGATTTTGTTGTTTGTCTTGTATTTTTTTGTTAACCTCCAGTTCTTTGTTTTTCTTGGTTTCATCATCCTTCTCTTTTTGTGAGCATTCTCCAATCATGTGGCCTTGATGCTTACAGTATATGCAATAAGAAGGGACATCTTCATATTCAATAACTTGCCATTTGCCTAGATTAGGGTCCTTCTCAGAAAAACCAAGCCAAACATGTTGAGGTCTCTCTTTAGTAAGGTCGATCTGAACTCGAACCTTCGCAACACTACCTCTAGTTTTTTTTACAGTTGCAGAATCAAGGTAAAGTGCTTTGCCAATAGGGGACAGTAAAGGTGTAAGAATATCCATATAATGACAATGCCAAGGTAATTCTGGTAGGGTAATCCAGATAGGAACTATAGGTGTTTCCTCGGCAGGTTTGAAAATAGGAGTCCATACCTGTAATTTCATGGAGTGACCTGCAATGAACATTTTTTGCTTTGTCCAGACAGAAATATGGTCAGCTTCATTGTCCAAGTCAATGTAAATGTGCCTCGAATTAAAATGTGCTATCTTGACACCCCAATGAGTTGAGTTTGAGCAATAAAGCTTTTACGAATGACTTCCATTTTAGGCATTGCATTAATGAACTTACGAACTAAAGTATACTTACACCTGCCTGGCATCTTCTGTAGAAAATCTGCTTCATAAAAAGTTATAGATGGATATCCTTGTCGAGTAGTAATAATGGGTTGATCAATGATCATAGGAATGGTATTTTTTATTTGGTTATCTCTAAGTCTAGTGGCAAGAGAATGAGTTACAGTTGGTGGGGCTGGATCGGGGATTTGGTTGGTATTTCTGGTAAAGGAACTGGTGGTAGGAAGTTTATTCTGGTTCTGTTCATTGATGTTTTGGTTGGTTTTTTGTTGCGGAGGCCTATATGCATCAAAATTGGAAGACACTTTGAGAGGAGGGGGAATCTTAGGAGCTATTTGGTTACGATTGTATTGAATAACAGTAGCACATTGTGTTTCCACACCCTGTTCCCCATCGATTACCACAACAGGGACCTTCCCATTCCCATCATGTCTACTACTAGGATCAGTGGGTGTGGGATGAATATGATCATTAGAATTAGGATCAATGTTAGCTGGCTTTCCTGAATCCGAGTTGTGGTCGTTACCTTTAGACGGTTTGCTTGTTGCCTGCGCTTGTTGAATCTCTTGCAATCTTCCCTACCCATTCCCATCGGTGAATTCATTGGGATGACACACCTCATTTTCAGGTTGCATAGTTTCTTTCCTTTGAGTTGGGTTGTAATTCTTATCTTGATTTTTTTCTTGGTTTAACAGATTAGTAGTTCGACTTGTCTCTAGCTCCTCGCCTGGGTTGTGAACCTCAACTGGTGCTGCAAGTTGGAAGAGCAGTCAATGTTATTTTCGTATGGATTCAGTGATTCTACTACCTCAAGAAGGTTGTCCTTATCACAGGGATGTGTTTGGTGTAAATTTTCGTCGCCATTATTGACCGAAGTTCTGATGACTTGGTCGGAATTTATGTCGCCGGTGATTTCACCATCCAAACGAGTCGAGATTGCAGTATGATGTACTTCTTGGTCTGGAGATGATTCCCCAGTGGTTGAAGTTTCATTTATCTCATCGAAAGGTGGTCGAAATTGAGGGCGCACCTCCGGCGATTTCGCGATAATTTCTCCAGAAATCGCCTTCATAGATCTCTCAATTTGTGCTATGGAATCGTTAGATTTTTGGACTGTAGGTAGATCTTTAGATGTAGATTCATGATTTCCAGTTGAATTAAGACGAATCATTCCTGATTGTTCTAGGGACATAATTTTTCGAGCCCAGTCCAACTCTTCTTCCGAAATCGCGATGTGGATCGCTTCGGTTCTTCGCAATTTCGAAGAGTTGGCTGATGAATCTGATGAAGCGCCCAGTTGGGGTTTGTTCATGTTGGAAATCTCCGTCGATTGAGACTGGTCCGGTGGTCGGAGCTGCATCCCCGGCGGCTCTATGGCCATTCCAGTAAACTGCTGCGGTTCCACTTGGTGAGAGCAAATTTGAGCGATAAATTTTTTAGAGAGAGAAAAAAATTGAGAAAAGAGAAAGCGATAGGGTATAAGGTTTAGGGTTTAGGATTTAGGGTTTAGGAATTAGGATTTAGGGTTTAGGGCTTATGGTTTAGAGTTTATGTTTTATGGTTTAGTGCATAGGGTTTAGGGTTTAGGGTATAAGGTATAGTGTATACTGTTTAGGGTATAGTGTTTTGGGTTTATTGTTTATGGTCTATGGTTTAGGGTTTATGGTTTATGGTTTAGGGTTTAGGGTTTTGGGTTTAGGGTTTAGGGTGTTGGGTTTAGGGTTTAGGACTTAGGGTTTAGGGTTTAAGGTTTATGTCTGATGATTTAGGGCTTAGCATTTAGGGTTTAGGGTTTAAGGTTTATGGGTTAGGGTTTATGGTTTATGGTTTATGGTTTAGGGTTTAGGGTTTAGAGTTTGTTAAGGTTAGGGTTATAGGTATAGTGTTTAGTGTTTAGGGTTTAGGGTATAGGGTTTAGGGTTTAGGGTTTATGGTTTATGGTTTAGGGTTTAGGGTTTTGGGTTTAGGGTTTAGGTTGTTGGGTTTAGGACTTAGGGTTTAGGGTTTAGGGTTTAAGGTTTATGTCTGATGGTTTAGGGCTTAGGGTTTAGGGTTGAGGGTTTAAGGTTTATGGATTAGGGTTTATTGTTTATGGTTTAGGGTGTAGGGTTTAGAGGTTTGGGTTGAGTGTTTAGGGTTTATGGTTTAGGGTATAGTGTTTGGGATTGAGGGTTTAGGGTTTAGGGTTTAGTATTTAGATTTTAGTGGTTATCGTTAAGGCTTTAACGTTTAGGGTTGAGGGTTTAGGGTTTAGGGTATAGGGTAAGGGGTATAGGTTATAGGGTATATGGTTTATGGTATAGTGTTTTGGGTTTAGGATTTATGATTTATGGTTTATTTTTTATGGTTTATGGTTTATGGTGTAAGGTTTAGA
This sequence comes from Solanum commersonii, assembly GCA_029007595.1. Classification (NCBI taxonomy): domain Eukaryota; kingdom Viridiplantae; phylum Streptophyta; class Magnoliopsida; order Solanales; family Solanaceae; genus Solanum; species Solanum commersonii. The sequence continues at coordinate 54,404 of JAJTWQ010000045.1, read as the reverse complement.
GTTTAGGGTTTAGGGTATAGGTTATATCGTTTAGTGTTTATGGTGAATGGTTTATGGTTAATGGTTTAAGTTTTATGGTTTAGGGTTTATGGTCCCTAAACTCTAAACCCTAAACCCAAAACCCAAAAACCTTACTCTAAACCTAAACAACAAACTATAAATCTAAACTCAAAATCCTAACCCCTAAAATCCAAACCCTAACACCTAAACCCCAAACCCTATATCCTATAACCTAAACCCTAACTCTTTACCCAACCCCTAACCTTAAACCCTAAACCCTACACCCTAAACCATAAACTCTAAACGCTAAACCCTAAACCCTAAACCCTAAACCCTAAATCATAAACCCCAAACCATAGCCCTAAACGCTAAATCCGCAATCTTAAACACTCAACCCTAAACCCTAAACCTTAACCCCTAACCCTAAACACCATACCCTAATACAAAAAGCCGAAACCCTAAACACTAAAACCAAAACCCTAAACTCTAAACCCTAAAAGCTAAGCCTAAACCCTAAACCTGTAACTCGCAAACCTAAACATTATACCCTAAAACCTAAACACTACACCCTAAACCCAAAACCCCCAATTCTAAACCCTAAACCCTACACCCTATACCCTAAACCCCAAACCCTTAATGATAAATCCTGAAAATTAAACAGTAGATCCCAAATTCTAATACCTAAACTCTAAAATCTAAACCCTACACACTAAACCTAAGCACAAAATATTAAACACTAAAGCCTAAACGCTTAACCCTAAACCCTATAGCCCAAACCCTAACCCCTAAACTCTAAACTCTAAACCTTAAACCCTAAAAGCTAAACCCTAAACATTAAACCTTTAACCCTAACCCCAAATCCAAAACCCTAAAACACTAAACACTAACCATAACTCTAAACCCTAAACCCTAAATCCTAAACCCTAAACACTAACCATAACCCTAAACTCTGAAACCCTAAACCTTCAACCCAAAACCCTAAACTCTAAACTCTAAACCCCAAACCCTAAACCCTAAACTCTATACCTTAAATCATAAACCCTCAATGATAAATCCTAAAGATTAAACCCTAAATCCTAAATCTTAAACCTTGAACCCTAAATCCATAAAACCTAAACCATAAACATTAAACACTAAAACCTAAAACCTAAACCCTAAACCCTATAGCCTAAACCATAAACCCTCAACCCTAAACCCTAAACCTTAAAACCTAAACATTAAACCCTAACCCTAAACTCTAAACCCTAAACCCTAAACCCTAAACCCAAAATACTAAACCCTAAACCCTAAACGCTAAACCATAAACCGTAAATACGAGACCCTATATACTAAACCGTAAACCGTAAACCCTAAAACTTAAACCTAAACCCTAAAACCCTATACCTTATACCGTTAACCTAAACCTAAACCCTAAATTCAAACTTTAAATCCTAAATCTTAATCCCAAACACCTGACCCTAAATACTAAACATAAAACCTAGACGCAAAACCCTGAACACTAAAGAATAAACCCTAAACCCAAAACCCTAAACCTTAAATCTTAACTGTAAGACCTAAACCCTAAGCCCTAAACCCTAACCGTAAACCATTTAACCTAAACCCTAAACCTTAAATCCTAACCGTAAGTCCTAAACCCTAAACAATAAACCCTATATCCTAAAATCTAAATGTTAAGCCCTAAACCCTAAACTCTAAACCCTAAAACCTAAGCCTAAACCCTAAACCTATAATCTGAAACTTTAAACCCTAAACCCTAAACCCAAAACCCAAAACCCAAAACCCTAAACACTAATACTATAACCGAAAAGCCTAACCCCGAACCGTAGAGCCCAAACCCTAATACTATAAATGAAAACCCTAAACCCTAAAACCAAAACCCTAAAGTCTTTACCCTAAAACCTAAACCTATAACCCAAAATCCTAAAATCTATTCCCTAAAACATAAATCCTAAACACAAAAGCCTAAACTCTAAACCCCGAACCCTAAATCCTATACCCTAAACACTAAACCGTAAATCCTAATCCCTAAACCAAAACTCTAAACCCTAAACATTAAACCTTAAAGTCTAAACACCCAGCAATAAACCTTATTGTCTAAACCCTAACCCTACACCTTAAATCCAAACTCTAAACCCTAAACCCTATACCCCAAACCCTACATCATAAACCCTAAACCCTTAACGATAAACCATAAACCCTAAACACTAAACCCTAAACCCTAAATCTTACACCCTCAACCCTAAACCCTAAACCCTCAACCCTAAACACTGAACCCTCAATCTAAACCCTAGACAATACACCTTAAACTCTAGAACCTAAACCCTAAATCATAAACCCTAACCCTAAATTCAAAAACTAAACCCTAAATACGATAATAGAAATGTTAAACCCTAAATTATAAACCTTAAACCTTAAACCTTTAACTATACACTCAAAAATCTAAACCCTAAACCCTAAACACTAAAACCTAAAACATAAATATAAACCCTAAACAATAAAACTTAAATCATGAACCCTAAACCCTAAGCCCTAAATTCTAAACCAAAACCCTAAATCCTATACCTTAAACCTTAAACCTTAAACACTAATCCCTAAACAAAAAAACCGAATTACTAAACTGTAAACCTTAAACCTAAACCCTAAACCTTAAACCCTAATACCTAAACACTAGACCCTCTATAATAAACCATAAATCCTAAAGCCTAAACCTTAAACTTAAACCCTAAAACCCTACACCTTACACGATAAACCTAAACCTTAACCCTAAACTCTAAATCCAAACTTTATATCCTAAATCTTTATCCTAAACCATAAACCCTAATCACTAAACCTAAAACCCAGAATCTAAACCCTGAACCCAAAACAATAAACCCTAAACCCTAAACCCTAAATCCTAAACCCTAAGCTCTAAACTCTAAACCCTAAACTGTAAATCCTAAACCCTAAACCCTAATCCCAAAACCCCAAACTCTAAACCCTAAACCCTACACCATAAACATTATTCCTTAACCCCTAAACCCTAAATCCAAACTTTAAATCCTAAATGTTAATCCAAAACCCTTAACCCTAAACACTAAACCTAAAACCTGAATCTAAACCCTGAACCATACACAATAAACCCTAAGCCCTAAATCCTAAACCCTAAACCTAAAATCCTAAACCCTAAACCCTAACACTAAGTCATTAAACCCAAACCCTAAACCTTAAATCCTAACCGTAAGTCCTAAAACCTAAACACTAAACCCTAAATCCTAAAATCTAAATGTTAAGCCCTAAACCATAAAATCTAAACCCTAAAATCTAAGCCTAAACCCTAAACCTATAAACTCAAACCCTAAACCCTACAACCTAAACCCTAAACCCTAACCCTAAACACTAAAACCTAAACCCTAAACCTTAATCCCAAAACCCCAAACTCTAAACCCAAAACCCTACACCTTAAACATAATTCCTTAACCCCTAACCTCGAAAACTACACCTCAAACCCTAATACTATACTTCAAAACCCTAAACCCTAAACTCTATACCCTTAAACCTAAACCTATAACCCAAAACCTTAAAATTTATTCCCTAAAACATAAATCCTAAACCCAAAACCCCAAACCCTAAACCCTAAACCCTAAACCCATAATGATAAATCCTAAACTGTAAACCCTAAACCCTTAATCTTAATCCCTAAACCAAAACTCTAAATCCTAAACCCTAAAAGCTAAAACCTAAACCCTAAACATTAAACCTTCATGTATAAATGCTTAACCCTAAACCCGATAGTGCAAACCATAAAGCTTAAACAATAACCCTATACCCTACACCCTAAATCAAAACTCTAAACCCTAAACTCAAACCCTACATCATAAACCCTAAGCCCTCAAAGATAAACCATAAACCCTAAACCATAAACCATAAACCTTAAGCCCTAAACCCTAAACTCGAAACCCTAAACCCTAAACACGAAACCCAAAACCTAAACCTTAACCCTAAACCCTTAACCATAAACCCTAAACTGTCAATCCTAAATCATAAACCCTTAACCATAAACTCTATACCCTAAACCATAAACCCTAAAACCAAAACACTTAACTCTAAACCCTAAACCCTAAAATCTAACTCGTAAACTATAAACCCAAAACTATAAAGCTTAAAACTTAAATATTAAACCTTAAAGCTTAAACCCTATACCCTATACCCTAAACCCTAAATCCTAAACCCATACCCTAAACACTAAATCCCAAACCCTAAACCCTAAATCCTAAACTCTAAATGTTAAACCCTAAAGCTTAAAATCTAAACACTAAACCCTAAACCCTAAACCCTAACCTAAACCCTAAACCCTAAACCCAAAACTCAAAATCCTAAATCCTACACCATAAACCCTAAACCCTAAAGTCCAAACCCTAAAACCTAAACACTAACCCTTAACCTAAACCCTAACCATAAACCCTAAACTATAATCCTACAACTAAACCCTGAACCCTTAAACCCTAAACCTTAAACCCTAATCCCTAACCGCAAACCCTAAATCCTTAATCTAAAGCACTAAACCCTAAATGCAAACGCTAAATACTAAACCCTAAACCCTAAATCCTATAATCTAAATGTTAAGCCCTAAACCCTAAACTCTAAATCCTAAACCCAAAACGCTAAACCATTCACTATAAACTCATACCTTAATACCCTAAACCCTAAATCCTATAATCAAAATGTTAAACCCTAAACCCTAAACCCTAAACTCTAAACACTAAACCCTAAACCCTTCACTATACACTCAAAACTCAAAACCCTAAACCCTAAACAGTAAAACCTAAAACTTAGTTCAAAAATATAAAACCCTAAATAAGAAAACCTAAACCCTAAACCCTAAACCCTAATCCATTAACCATCAAAACCTAACTTTAAACCATAAACCCTTAACCCTAAACTTTGAAGGTTAAACTCTAAACCCTTAACCAGAACCCAAAACTGTAAATCCTAAACCCTAAACCTAAACCCTAATCTCTATACCTTAAACCCTAAATGCTATAACCTAAATGTTAAGCCCTAAAACCTAAACTCTAAACCCTAAACCCTAAACCCTAAACACTTAACTAAAAACTCTAAACTTAAAACTCAAAACCCTAAACCCTAAACCCTAAAACCTAAAACCTATCGCTTTCTCATTTCTCAATTTTTTTATCTCTCTAACAAATTTTTTTTTCCGCTCAAATTTACTCTCACCAGGCGGAAGCTACAGCAGTTTACCGGAATGGCCATAGAGCCGCCGGGGATACAGCTCCGACCACCGGACCAGTGTCAATCGATGCGGAATTCCAATATGAACAAACCCCAACTGGGCGCTTCATCAGATTCATCAGACAACTCTTAGAAATTGCGAAGAACTGAAGCAATCCACGTCGCGATTTCGGAAGAGGAGTTTGACTGGGCTCGAAAAATTATGTCCCTAGAGCAATCTGGAATGATTCGTGCTAATTCAACTGGGAATCATGAATCTACATCTAAAGATGTATCTACAGTCCAAAAATCAAACGATTCCATCGCATAAATTGAGAGATCTTTGAAGGCGAATTCTGGAGAAATTATCGCGATAGCGCCGGAGATGCGCCCTCAATTTCGACCATCTTCCGATGAGATAAATGAAACTTCAACCACTGGGGAATCATCTCCAGGCCAAGGAGTACATCCTACTGGAATCTCGAACCATTTTGACGGTGAAATCTCCAGCGACCTAAAATCCGGCAAAGTCGCAGGAACTCCGGTCAGCAATGACAAAGAAGGGTCATACCAAATGGTTCCTTGTGCTGAGGACAACTCCAGGAAGGTAACAGAACACTCAATTCATCAACAACCTATTAATGTTTGCTCCTCTAATCTGCAGGACCAAGTTACAACAAAGGATGATGATCAAACCAAAGGGGATGAATTGGAATCAGTTCGAATGACAAGGGTGTTGAATCAAGGACACAACCAGGGCAATGAGAATACTTCAAACCATCTGATGGAACCATTACAACAAGATCAAGGGAAGTTGCTCACAATGGAAGCCACTAATGGCAATATGCAGGGGAATATGCAAGGGAATCATGAAGCACCAACGAAGGGAAATCATGCAACACAACGAGCAAATGATGAGGATCAAACAGGGACATCTAATGACAAACAACATGGCAAAGGGGAGAAGACCAAGTGGAAGGTAAAAGATAAAACAAACATCAATGCAAATATTATGCAACAAAGCAAAGACTATGGAAGGGAACAACCAAGCAACACCAACATGGAGAAGGCAGGTAAGTTTGTTAACTTTGCACCTAATGATGCTGATCAGAATGATACTCTTGGGAATAAATTGCATAGTGGTCAAAATGTGCTTGGGAAACATCAGGATTTTGTGCAGGCTGCTGGAAATGAGGCGCATAGAAAAGCTGGGAAGCCCACTCATAAGTGCCAGGATATAGACCACCAAATCCCCCCACCACCCATCAAAATATCCTCAAACTTTGATAGCTACAGACCCAACCAGCAGAGAACTAGCCAAACCAGTCCAAAGCAAAATCAAAATAAACCTCCTGTTAATAGCGCCCTTCCAAAGAATGTTAATCACTAAATCCCGGATCCTTCACCTCCCACTGTTTTCCAATCCTTAGCTACTAGACTTAAAGCCATCCAAACCAAAAATTCTACCACTATGGATATAATCTCCCTTATCATTACAATTAGACAAGGATATCCCTTTATAACTTTTCATGAAGAGGACTTCATGCAAAAGATGCCGGGAAGATGCAAATATACTCTAGTAGGTAAATTTACTAATGCCATGCCCAAGATGGAGGTCATTAGAAAAAGTTTCGTTGCTCAGACTCAACTCACTGGAGGGGTTAAGATTGCACATTTTAACTCAAGGCACATTTATATTGATTTGGATAATGAAGCTGATCATATCTCAGTTTGGACGAAGCAGAAGATGTTTATTGCAGGCCATCCTATGAAACTACAGGTGTGGACTCCTACTTTTAAACCTGCTGAAGAAACCCCTATAGTGCCCATCTGGATTACTTTACCCGAGCTTCCTTGGCATTGCTACTATATGGATATCCTTACTCCTTTGCTGTCCCCTATTGGTAAGGCTTTATATCTGGATTCTGCAACCATGCAAAAAACCCGGGGAAGTGTTGCAAAAGTAAGGGTCCAAATAGATATCACTAAAGAAAGACCTCAACATGTGTGGCTGGGTTTTTCTGAAAAAGACCCTTCCTTAGGTAAGTGGCAAATTATTGAATTCGAGGATGTGCCTTCTTATTGTCTATACTGTAAGCACCAGGGCCATATACTTGAAGAATGTCCTATAAAGGAAAGGGATGAAGAAATAAAAACAAGAAAAGAAATGGAAGCCAGCAAGAAAGGACAAGAGAAACAACTAAATCAGACTTCAAAAGGTAATCAACAGCATGAGGTGGGTAAAGACAAAGACCAATCAAACAGGCAAACAAATGTAAGAGGGCCAACTAAAGCTGTTACTACACGCAGGGAAGAACACTGGCAAATACACACTAGGAAGAAGAATAAGAATCACCAACAAATTCAGGACCAGGGAAAAAACCAAACGTCTCAAGTGCAGGTACAGCAGGCCAAAAAATTTCAGATTCAACAAGTAAGCCAGGAAACAGGTATGAATTTTAAAGCTCATGCTATTGAGATTGAGGAATCTGGTGATCAGATTCCTAGACCCCCATCCCTTGTTATTGTTGATGTTGATGAACCATTGTGTTGACAATGAGGTCCCATCCCTTGTAACCCCCTTATCTGTGACTGCTGAAGCTGTTGGAGGGAGGATGGAAGTAAAGGAGAAAAATACTAACTTGCAGGAAGGGGAACCCAAGGGGAGGGAATTGTACGACCTCCAAACCCCTGCTACCACTACACATGTTGTCCAACAACATCAAACACAGGTACATTAGAGCACAAAGGAGGGCAGTCAACAAGTTCACACCACTCGAGATAGGGAAAATCAGCTTAAAGGATCTATGGCAAAGGATATGGGAAATAAAGCAAGCTCTAGTAAATAGGTGGAGACCCCTAAGAGTAAGAACAAGCCTAGCAAGAAGAAGAGAGAAGCTATCAAAAAGAAACATACTGCAAAAAATCATCCAGAACAGTCCCAAAATGACAATCATTTGGAGGGAGTAAATCCTTGCAAAAAATTCATTATGGTGGAGCAAGTAATGGATGTGATCCCTCTTAAAGCTCAGTACAGCCCCTCTACTCCTGGAAAACCTCCTGATCAGGTCAATGTGGCGGTTAGAGATGAGTATGATGTGGAAAACTCAGAAGATGAGTTAGATGAAGATAAGTTACCTGAAAATGCAGCAAATGAAGATGATGAGACTAGTGAACTTCTAATCAAAGCTTTTAGCCCCAACAATGACATAGAGATTGATAAGGAGCTGCAACAAGTTACCAACAAACAGGGACTTTCTCCCAGAGGCATGCATCTGGAAAAACTTCCACTCAAAAAACCTTCCTCACATGCTCTTGTGACTGCAGGAAGACCAAACACACGACTTTTTACCTCTAAATCATCCCAATGATTAGTAAAATTATATGGAATGCTAGAGGAATCAATACCCAAGGTGTTATAGAAAGACTCAAAAATCTCAAAAACATTTATCATGTGTCGATGATTGCCATTTTGGAACCGTTTTCAGATAGTGCCCACATAAACATGTTTAAAAGTATGCTTGCCATGGATCATGCTGTTAGCAACATCAATGGAAAAATTTGGTTGTTTTGGATCAACGATATCATTTGTAAGGTGATGGAAAATGATGAACAGCAAATTACTTATGAAATCAATCACACAGAAGCTCCTGGTACCTACATCAAGACTTTTGTATATGTCAAATGCAAAGATTATCTCAGAAAACCTCTTTGGGACAGGTTACTTCATTTTGCAGATACGACAAATACCACCCCTTGGTGCACGGTTGGTGATTTTAATGTTATTACGGATACAGAAGAAAAGCTGGGAGGCATTGCTTATAACATGAGGAAGAGCTTTGAATTCATTGGAGTTATCGAAGCTTGTGGACTAATGGACTTGGGGTTTAATGGACCTAGATTCACTTGGTCTAACCAAAGGGGCATCAATTTCAGAATCTGGAAGAGGTTGGATAGGGCTATGGTTAATGATAGATGGTTGCAAGACATGCCTCATACTAGCATTACACATCTACCCTCTGTGGGGTCTGACCACTGTCCTCTTCTTATGGAAATGAATGCCAGGCCTGATAACTTTATTAAATACTTCAGATTTCTTAATTGTTGGGCTGATCAACCTTCCTTTGTCGAGACTGTTACAAATTGCTGGAACAGGCCTACTGGGGGAAATCCCATGTGGAACTTTCACCAGAAAATGAAGAGACTTACCTCTACCCTAAGTGCTTGGTCCAAAATGCAGTTGGGAGATATTCATGCAAGGGTCAAAGACTTTGAGGAAAGAGTTCGGGTAGCTGAAGAAAATCTCATTCATAACAACACAGAGGAACATAGAGTAGAACTTCATAGTATTAATGCTGAATACATCAGATTCATGAAGCTGGAAGACTCTATTCTTAAACAAAACACTCAGCTGCAATGGTTCAAAGAAGGGGATGGTAATTCATAATACTTCCATGCATTGATTAGGGGAAGAAGGAGGAGGCTATTTATTCACAAAATCCTCAATGACAATGATGAGTGGGTACAGGGGGATGAACAAATTGCACAAGCTGCCTGAGACCATTTTCAGAACATCTTCACAGGAGAGGAGAAGCTTATTGACGAAATCCCTATGAATTGCATTCCAAGAATGGTTAATCAGGATCACAATGATAGGATGAAGTAACTCCCTACTATGGATGAGCTCAAGGAGGTGGTCTACTCCATGAACCCTAATTCAGCTGCAGGACCTGATGGCATGAATGGTTGCTTCTTCCAGAAGTGCTGGAACATTATCAAAAAAGACCTGCTGGCTGTTATTCATGATTTTTTAAGTGGTAAAATTCTTCCCAAATACTTCTCACATGCTTTCCTGATCCTTCTTCCCAAAGTGAAACATCCCAATAAACTTTCAGAGTTCTGACCCATCAGCCTGAGTAATTTCATTAACAAGATTATTTCCAAGCTTTTATGTCTCCGATTAGCCCCTATTCTACCTACCCTGATTTCCCCCAATCAATCAGGATTCGTTAAAGGTAGAAGCATATCTGAGAACATTATGCTAGCTCAAGAAATTATCCACCAGATAAAAGAACCTACCATTAGAAGCAATGTCGTGATCAAACTTGATATGGCAAAGGCCTATGACAGGGTCTCTTGGTCATATATTTGCCTGATTCTCAGAAAAATGGGGTTTGATGAAGTATTCATAGATATGGTATGGAGAATTATGGCAAATAATTGGTATTCTATCATTATTAATGGTAAGAGGCATGGCTTCTTTCACTCCACTAGAGGCCTCAAACAGGGTGACCCTCTATCACCAGCCCTATTTATTTTAGGTGCAGAGGTACTATCAAGATCATTGAACAGACTTCACCAAAACCCCCTATATCATGGTTTCTATATGGAAAAAAGGGCCCCTCAGATTAGCCATCTCAGCTTTGCAGATGACATCATTATTTTCACATCAGGGAAAAAGCATTCTCTGAAGCTCATCATGCATACCTTGGCAACATATGAAAGGATTTCTGGCCAGCTTATCAATAAAGCAAAAAGCCACTTCTTGCTCCACTCCAGTGTTTTTAGAACTACCTGTGACAGGGTAAAAAAATACACCGGTTTTCATCAGAAAGCTGCTCCCCTCACTTATCTCGGATGCCCTCTATTGATTGGAAGGCCTAAGATTGTCAATTTTTCGGAGCTCATCAACAAGGTAGTGAGCAGAATCACGGGTTGGCAATCCAAGATGTTGAGTTATGGAGGTAAAGTCACTTTAATCAAGCATGTCCTACAATCCCTCCCTATCCATATCCTATCACCTACCACCCCACCCTCCACTATTATTAAGCAAATCCAAAGTGTCATGGCTGATTTTTTTTGGGGATGGAGGAATGACAAGAAAAAATACCATTGGTCCTCTTGGAAAAACTTAAGTTTCCCCTATGATGAAGGGGGAATTGGAGTTCGACTCATGAGTGATGTATGCCAAGCTTTCCAATTCAAACAATGGTGGACATTTAGATCCAAGCAAACATTATGGGGTGATTTTCTTAAGGCAAAGTATTGCCAAAGATCCAACCCTATAAGTAAAAAATGGGATACAGGGGAATCCCAAGCTTGGAGATTGATGATGAAGAACAAACATACTGTGGAGAAGCTTATCCAATGGAGAATTAAAAATGGTTCATGTTCCTTTTGGTGGGATAACTGGTTGGGTATAGGCCCCTTGGCTCACCACACCACAGATAGCAACAGGTTTAATAATGACACAATCTCTGATTTTATAGAGGATGGACAGTGGAACATGAACAAGGTGATCCAGTTAGCTCCCCAAAATCAAGTGCACAACATTCTATCTACTCACATCTAGCTACAGCAAGGCCAATCTGATCAGGCAGTGTGGAATCTCAACACCAATGGCAACTTTTCTATTTCTTCTGCATGGAATAATATCAGGGAAAAAAGGGAGAAAACCAAGATCAACAGTTACACCTAGCAGAGAAATATACCCTTCAAATGTTCCTTCTTGCTCTAGAGAGAAATTCGAGGCAAGCTGCCTACCAACGAAAAACTTTCCAGCTTTGGAGTTGAACCAGGCGATTGTTACTGCTGTCACTCTCTAGGAAATGATACAATTGAGCACATTTTCAACTCGGGAAGCTTTGCTAAGAGTGTTTGGAAATATTTTGCTGTTTCTTTAGGCATTCAAACTGATTACTTGCCTCTCCGAAACACGGTCATGAGGTGGTGGAATACTACTCATAACAATGAAGCTCACAAGTTGATCCTACAATCTACACCAATCTTTATTTGTTGGAATCTGTGGAAGAATAGGTGCGCAAAAAAGTACGGAGGCCAGCAGTCCAACATTGCAAGGGTAAAACATCTCGTGAATCTGGATAATTTCAAACTGCTGCATACAATTTTCCCTTACATCTCTTGGCCTTTGGGATGGAGCAAGCTTAGTACACTCATTGAGAAATGCAACCATGATATTAAGGTGACCACTGTACAGTGGATTAAGCCTCTAGACAGGTGGGTTAAACTTAATACTGACGGAAGTGCATTGAGTAATCCGGGCAGCATAGGTGCAGGCGGTGTTCTCAGGAACCATATTGGGGAAAATATTTTTGCTTTTTCAGCTCCATTATGGGAAGGAACCAACAACCAAGCTGAGGTGGAGGCTGCTATATTTGGCCTAACATGGTGCATTAATTTGAAATATAACAATGTGATCCTTGAAGTTGATTCTCAGCTACTTGTGGACTGGCTAGTGAGCAGTACAGCAGTGCCATGGACCATCTCACAACAAATTCAGAGGCTTCAATAACTTGTCAAACAATTCATTCACTTCAAATGCGTTCATACTCTCAGGGAGGCCAATTTTGTGGCAGACTCACTCTCTAAACACAGCCATCAGCTTACCATCCCTCAGGTATATTTCGACAGCCAGCAACTCCCCAAACTTGCAGCAGCATATTTCAAACAGGATCATGCAGGTATGGCTACCTTCAGAAGAAGAAAGTTAAAGAGAATCAAGGAACCACCTTGACTTATTCGCAGCAATGAGGATCTGGGATGGAGCCAGAACTCTTTCAGACTCTCTCTTTTAGATGATCATTCAGTCATCTCCTATAGACTCCCCCTTGTTTAGGATAGATTTTGTTTACTCTTTCCTTCCTTGTAAAGGGAGAGTCTCCCTCGTTTACGTTTTCCTAGATTCTGTGTATTGAGAGGAGTCCTCTCACATAGGTGCATAGCTCATAGGTTCCTTTTTTAGTTGGGTGAAAAGTCGGAGAACCGACTATTGCATAGTGGGCTACTGACTATACACCATTATTAGGTGGAGGTAAGGTTTATGTCCCCCTCCGCGTAACTCTTTATTTTTATCTATGTTAAGAACTGGGGGTGTTGCTAAGCCCCTGACCCCCTCAAGGGTCGTTAAAATTAAAAAAAAAAAAAAAAACCTAAAACCTAAAACCTAAATCCTAAATATATAACCCAAAACACTAAAACCTAAACCCTAAACCCTAAACCCTAAAATTTGAACTAAACCCTAAACCCTCAACCTTAAACACTAAATCCTAAACCCTATACCCTAAATACTAAACCCTAAACCCTCAATCCTAAACTCTAAATGTTAAACCCCAAACCCTAAACTCTAAACCCTAAACCCGAAACCCAAAAACCTAACTCTAAACCTAAACAAAAAAACTCTAAATCTAAACTCAAAATCCTAACCCCTAAAATCCAAACTCTAACACCTAAACCCCAAACCCTAAACTTAAACCCTAAACCCTACACCCTAAACCATAAACTCTAAACGCTAAACCCTAAACCCTAAATCGTAAACCCCAAACCATAACCCTAAACCCTAAATCCGTAATCTTAAACACTCAACCCTAAACCCTAAATCTTAACACCTAACCCTAATACAAAAAGCCGAAACCCTAAACACTAAAATAGAAACCCTAAACTCTAAACCCTAAAACCTAAGCATAAACCCTAAACCTATAAGCTGCAAACCTAAACATTATACCCTGAAACCTAACCACTACACCCTAAACCCAAAACCCCAAATTCTAAACCCTAAACCCTAAACCCTATACCCTAAACCCCAAACCCTTAATGATAAATCTTGAAAATTAAACACTAAATCCCAAATTCTAATCCCTAAACCCTAAAATCTAAACCCTAAACATTAAACCTAAATCCAAAACATTAAAACCTAAAACCTAAACTCTTAACCCTAAACCCTATTGAAACCCTATTGGAGAGGTGGCCTTGTTGGGTCCGGATCTGGTCATGGATGCTCTTGAGAAGGTAAGTATGATTAGGGAGAGGTTGAAAACATCCCAAAGTCGTCAAAAGTCTTATGCCGATGTGAGGAGAAGGGATCTTGAATTCAAAGTGGGTGATTGGGTTTATTTGAAAGTTTCTCCAATGAAAGGTGTGGTTCGTTTTGGTAAGAAGGGGAAGTTAAGTCCTAGGTATGTCGGTCCTTATGAGGTAATAAGAAGGGTTGGTAAAGTAGCCTATGAGTTGGGGTTGCCCAAGGAGATGGAATTAGTTCATCCGGTATTCCATGTATCGATGTTGAGGAAATGTGTTGGTGATCCTAACGCTATTGTACCTCTTGAGGTTGTGGGTGTTGTAAAAGATAATTTGACGTATGAAGAAGTCCCGGTTCAGATCTTAGATAGACAAGTTAAGAGGTTGAGGAACAAAGAAGTGGCGTCCGTTAAGGTGCTTTGGAGAAATCAACAAAGGGAGAGTGATACTTGGGAGGCCGACGCGGACATGCAAAGACGTTATCCTTATCTATTCAACTCCACTCAAGCCTAAGGTATTAAATCAAGTCCTTTGTACTCCATTGAGTCTTACATTTCAGCCCCTAGATCATTCATGTGCATATATGTTTAAATTGATGAGTTATGGATGCTTTACACTAAGTTTTGAAATCTTGAAGTGATGCTTAAATAAAAATTTTGCATTCATGTTGGGGCTGATATGTTCTTACTAAGTCTTGCCTTGTTACGTCTCTTTCACATTCGGGGATGAATGTTCCCAAGGGGGAGATATTGAAACGACCCAAAAAGTTCCTAAAAATGTGCTTCGGAAGTTACCGGAAACTTGTTTTAGCTATATCTAAAATCTGAAATTTCCAAGTGAAGCTTTTTTTGAGGGTCTACTTTGGAGGGTCATATCTCCTAGCACACAAATAATTGGGTGGCCCATAACATATCCATGGAAAGCCCTTTGAGTTAGCTACCCAACGCACTTCGTTTCACCTCATTCAAAGTTCGGACGAAGAAGTTATGCCCATTTTCAGAAAATCCATCCGTGTAGGAAATGTAATTTTCAGAGAGCAAATTTACTGTTCATAAGCCTCATTTTTTTTTCTAAGTGTTGGACCCGTTTTTTTTCTCCAAGTACATATTTTATTTTCTATATAGCATTAATTCAATTTCCATCTCTAAAAAATTTCCCAAAATACCTCTCCCATACTTAGACACATTTTCTCTCAAGAACCCTAATCCAAAACCTTCTTCAAGATTGAAGAGATTCTTGCTCCAAGTTCCAAGCTTCCATTGAAGACACTCTCAAGACCTTCATTAAAACTCAAGGTATGTGGTGTTGAACTTATGGGTCCTTCCACCCATACTGCCTAGACTCTATTCTACTCACTAATTCATGGTTTAAGTTCAGATTCATAAATTAGTCTTCTTCCTTGTATAAATTTTTCGGCACAGTGAATTCTAGCATGAAAAGTGGTTGTTTTGATCATGTTGTGACTCTAGAACTTGAATCTAAATTTGGAATTGATGTGGAGATTTTTCATGTGGTCTTGTGGGTGTTAAAAGGCGTTGTTGCAGGTTGTTCACTGGTTTTGCTGCATAATTACTACCTTATTTTCCATGCTCTTTGACCGCATTACATGCCTTCAAGGTGTTTGACAAAATGTCCAATTATGGAGAATTGATGAATTGATGCTTTAAGGCTTGAGTTATGAGATGTATGGCATTCCAGAGATGTGTTGATGACAAACTAAGCTTGTGTATATGTTCATTCCATACATGAGATTGCATTAGAGCCTAATGTGAATTTCCTATATAAAGTGTTGCATGACCATGCCCATTCCCGGGGAAAAGAACCGGATAACCATGTGAGAGGTTTATACCTCACCACCTAGGATGCTTGGGGTGTGACCAACATCAACCATGTGAAGGGTTTATACCTTGCCACCAGGGTGTCCGAGTGTGAACGACATTCCCCATCCTAAGTTGGGGTTATAGATTGGTTGGATTATGCACACACATATGATATCTACTATTAGTATAGATTTACTTAAACATGTTTTGACTTCAACTTGATAATGCATTCTCATATTGTTATTCATTATGTCTATGGAACTATTTCTTGAATTTCGATTGTGTCCTTGTGTAATGTTGTATTGCACCCCGCATACTTAGTACATTCCAAAGTACTAACGCATATTTTTCCTACATGATGTCACCATGTAGGGACCGGAGCTACTCTTGATCCTTCTCTCCATGCACGTGGCTAGTACGGTGCTTATCCGAGTTTGTTGGTGAGTCCTCAATGATTCGAGGGCTATTTTATGTTTCCTACTCCTATATTTTGAGACTTTAGCTTGCAATTGTATTTTGACTATGAGGGGAGCCGGTAGTATGTCATGGCCCCCGTCCTATCTATTTATGTAGAGGTGTGCGTTGGACAAGTATTTTGTAAACGAGTTTGACTCTTATTCTATGACGTTACTTCAAAATGGTTTGCCCTTAGTCCCTAATTCCCGTTATTTAACGTTGAATGTACTTCCGCGGCCGATGAAGTGTGATAAAAAGTTTGAGAGGCTTGTTTGGGGGTCCTTCGGGTTCCTCATTCGCCATGTCACGTCTAGGTCCTAGGCTTGGGTCGTGACACCTATAGCTTAAACCCTAACCCCAAAACCCTAAACTCTAAACCTTAAACCCTAAAAGCTAAACCCTAAACACTAAACCTTTAACCCTAACCCTAAATCCAGAACCCTAAAACCCTAAACACTAACCATAACTCTAAACCCTAAACCCTAAATCCTAAACCCTAAACACTAACCATAACCCTAAACTCTAAACCCTAAACCTTAAATCGAAAACCCTAAACTCTAAACTCTAAACCCCAAACCCTAAACCCTAAACTCTATACCTTAAATCATAAACCCTTAATGATAAATCCTAAAGATTAAACCCTAAATCCTAAATCTTAATCCCTGAACCCTAAAATCTAAACCCTAAATCCATAAAACCTAAACCATAAACATTAAACACTAAAACCTAAACCCTATAGCCTAAACCATAAACCCTAAACCCTAAACCTTAAAACCTAAACACTAAACCCTAACCCTAAACTCTAAACCCTAAACCCTAAACCCGAAATACTAAACCCTAAACCATAAACCGTAAACATGAGACCCTATATACTAAACCGTAAACCGTAAACCCTAAAACTTAAACCTAAACCCCCAAACCCTAAACCTTAAACCCTTAACCTAAACCTAAAACCTAAATCCAAACTTTAAATCCTAAATCTTAATCCCAAACCCTAAACCCTAAATACTAAACCAAAAACCTAGACTCAAAACCCTGAACCCTAAAGAATAAACCCTAAACCCAAAACCCTATACCTTAAATCCTAACCATAAGTCCTAAACCCTAACCTTAAACCATTTAACCTAAACCCTAAACCTTAAATCCTAACCGTAAGTCCTAAACCCTAAACAATAAACCCTAAATCCTAAAATCTAAATGTTAAGCCCTAAACCCTAAACTCTAAACCCTAAAACCTAAGCCCAAACCCTAAACCTATAATCTGAAACCTTAAACCCTAAACCCTAAACCCTAAACCCTAAACACTATACCCAAAAACCTAAACCCTAAACCCTAAACCCAAAACCCCAAACTCTAAACCCTAAACCCTAAACACTAATACTATAACCGAAAAGTCTAACCCCGAACCGTAGAGCCCAAACCCTAATACTATAACTGAAAACCCTAAACCCTAAAACCAAAACCCTAAAGTATAAACCCTAAAACCTAAACCTATAACCCAAAACCCTAAAATTTATTCCCAAAAACATAAACACTAAACACAAATCCGTAAACTCTAAACCCCAAACTCTAAACCCTATACCCTAAACACTAAACCTTAAATCCTAATCCCTAAACCAAAACTCTAAACCCTAAACCCTGAAACCTAAACCCTAAACATTAAACCTTAAAGTCTAAACGCTTAACAATAAACCTTATTGTCTAAACCCTAAACCTTAAACCTTAACCCTACACCTTAAATCCAACCTCTAAACCCTAAACCCTATACCCCAAACCCTACATCATAAACCCTAAACCTCAACGATAAACCATAAACCCTAAACACTAAACCCTAAACCCTATATCATACACCCTTAACCCTAAACACTAAACCCTCAACCCTAATCACTGAACCCTTAACCTAAACCCTAGACCGTAAACCTTAAACTCTAGACCCTAAACCCTAAATCATAAACCCTAACCCTAAATCCTAAAACTAAACCCTAAATACTATAATATAAATGTTAAACCCTAAATTATAAACCCTAAACCTTAAACCTTTAACCATACACTCAAAAATCTAAACCCTAAACCCTAAACACTAAAACCTAAAACATAAATATAAAACCCTAAACAATAAAACTTAAATCATGAACCCTAAACCCTAAGCCCTAAATTCTAAACCCAAACCCTAAACCCTATACCCTAAACCTAAACCTTAAACCCTAAACCCTATGCCCTAAACTCTAAACCCTAAACACTGTACCATAAATCCTAAACAGTAAATTCTAAACTGTAAATTGTAAAACCTAAACCGTAAACCCTAAATTCTAATCCCTCAACCCTAGCCCCTAAACCCTAAATCCTATACCAAAAACCCGACACCCTAAACCTGAAAAGCCTAAACCTTAAATACTTATCCATAAACCCAAAACCTAAACCTTAAACCCTAATTCCAAACTCCAAAGCCTAAAGCCTAAACCTTAAACCCCAAATCCTAAACTCAAAACCCTAACTCTTACACCCTAAACCATAAACTGTAACCCAAAATGCTAAAACCTAAACCTAAATCCTAAATCCTAAATCCTAACCCTAGACCCTAAATCATAAATTCTAAACGTCAAATACTAAACCATAAACCTCAATCTAAACCCGAAACCCTTTACTCTAAACCCTAAACCTAAATCATAAACCCTAACCCTAAACCCTAAACCCTAAACCCTAAACCCAAATCACAAAATCTTAAACCCTAAACCTTAACCCTAAACCCTAAACCTAAACACTAAAATCTAAACCCTAAACCATAAACCCTTACACTTAAACTCAAAACGCTAATCCTTAAACCTTAAACTTTAAACTCTAAACCATTAACCCTAACCTAAAACACTACAAACTGACCCTAAACCCTAAACCATAAATCCTAAACACTAAAAGTTAAATCCTAAACCCTAAACCTAAATCTAAACCCAAAACCCTAAATCCTAAATTCAATCTGTAAACCCAAATATCAAAGACCTATACTGTAAACCCTAAACCTAAATCCTAAACCCATAATCTACACCATAAACCCAATACCCTAACCTTAAACCCTAAACCTCATCCCTAAAACCTAAATGCTAAACCCTAAAACCTAAATCCTAATCCCAATATTCTAAACCCTAAACCTTAAACCTAAACATTAAAAACAAAAACCTAAACCCTTAACCCTATAGCCTAAACCATAAATCCTAAACCCTAAACCCTAACCTCAAAACCCTAAACCCTAAACCCTAAATTCTAAACCTTAAACGCTAAACACTCAATTTTAACCCTAACACTACAAACTGACCCTAAACCCTAACCTCAAAACCCTAAACCCTAAATTCTAAACCTTAAACCTTAAACACTCAATTTTAACCCTAACACTAAAACCCCAAACTCTAAACCCTAGACCCTAAACCATAAAACCTAGACCCTAAACCCTAAACCCTAAATATTAAACCATAACCCTAAACTCAAAACCCTAAATGCCAAACCCTAAACCCTAAACCCAAAACCCAAAACCCTAAACCCTAAACCCTACACCCTAAACCTAAACCCAAAATCCTAAATCTTAAACCCTAAACCCTAAACACTACACCTTATATACTAAACTCTAAACCATGAACCATAAACCTTAAACCCTAAACCCTAAACCCCAAACTCTAAACCTTAAACCTTAAACCCTAAACCCTAAAACCCTAAAACCCTAACCCTAACCACCAAGCCTAAACCTTTAAACCTAAACCCTAAACCTTAAATCCTAACCCTAAATCCTAAACCCTAAAACCTAAATCCTAAAATCTAAATATTAATCCCTTAACAATAAACTCTAAAACCTAAACATTAACCTCTAAACGCTTAACTATAAGCTCAAAACCCAAAACAATCAACCCTAAAACCTAAAATCTAACACCTAAATTTAAAACCATAAACGCTAATATCCAAACCCTAAACCCTAATCCCTAAACCCTTTACCATAAACCCTAAAATTTAATCCCTAATCCTTAAACCCTATACCCTAAACTCTAAACCCTAAACCCTAAACCTAAGCCTTAAACCCTTAACCCTAAAAGCAAAACCATAAATCCTAAACCCTAAACCCTAAACCCTACACTCTATACCCTAAACCCTAAACTTTATACCCTGAACCCTAAACCCTAAACCTTTAAACTAAAACTAAACCCTAAACCCTAAACCCTAAACCAAAAAACCTAAACCCTATACCTTAAAACCAAAACACTAAACCCAAATCCCAAAACCATAAACTATAAACCCTAAACCCTAAACCCTAAACATTACTCCTTAACCCCTAACTCCGAACACTAGACCCCAAACCCAATTACTATAACCCAAAACCCTAAACCCTAAAACCAAAACCCAAAACTCTAAACCCTAAAACCTAAACCTATAACCCAAAACCCTAAAGTCTATTCCCTAAAAGATAAATTCTAAACCCAAAACCCCAAACTCTAAACCCTAAACCCTCAACCCTATACCCTATAACCTAAACCCTAAACCCTTACTGATAAATCCTAAACTATATACCCTAAATCCTAAATCCTAATCCCTAAACCCAAAACTCTAAACCTTAAACCCTAAAACCTAAACCCTAAACATTAAACTTAAAAGTCTACACGCTTAACTGGAAACCCTATAGCCTAAACCCTAAATCTTTAACCCTAACCCTAACCCTAAACCCTCAATGATAAACCATAAACCCTAAACACTAAACCCTTAACTCTAAATACTAAACCCAAAACCATACAACCTAAATCCTAAACACTGAACCCTAAACCTAAACCTTAGATCGTAAACCTTAAACCCTAGACCCTAAACTCTAACTCTAAATCCTAAACCTAAATCCAAAATCCTATAATATAAATGTTAAACCCTATATTATAAACCCTAAACCTTTAACTATACACTCAAAAATCTAAACCCTAAACCACAATAACTAAAACTTAAAACCTGAAACCTAAATATAAAACCCTAAACACTAAAAGTTAAACCCAAAACCCTAAACCTTAAGCCCTAAACTCTAAACACAAACCCTAAACCTTATACCCTAAACCTTAAACTCTAAATCCTAAATACTAAACCTAAACCCTAAACCCTAAACCCTATACCCTAAACTCTAAACCCTAAACACTATACCATAAATCCTAAACTGTAAATTCTAAACTGTAAATTGTAAACCCTAAACCACAAACCCTAAATTCTAATCCTTCAACCCTAGCCCCTAAACCCTAAATCCTAAACCAAAAACCCGATGCCCTAAACCAAAAAGCCTACACCTTAAATGCTTATCCATAAACCCAAAATCTAAACCTTAAACCCTAATTCCAAACTCCAAAGCCTAAAGCCAAAACCCTAAACCCTAAATCCTAAACTCAAACCCTAAATCTTACACCCTAATTTTAAACCCTAAACCATAAACCGTAACCCAAAATGCTAAAACATAAACCAAAATCCTAAATCCTAACCCTAGACCCTAAATCATAAATTCTAAACGTAAAATACTAAACCTTAAACCTAAGTCAAAACCCAAAACCCTAAATCCAATCAATAAACCCAAAACCCAAAATCCTTCACTCTAAACCCTAAACCTAAATCCTAAACCCTAACCCACAACCCTAAACCTAAAACCCTAAACCTTAAAACCTAAACCTCAACCCTAAACCCTTAATTCTAAACCCTAAAGCATAAGTCCTTAATCCTAAATTCAAAACTCTAATCATTGAACCCTAAACTTTAAACCCTAAAACATTAACCCTAACCAAAAATATTAAAAACTAACCCAAAACCCTAAACCATAAAATCCTAAACACCAAACGTTAAATCCTAAACCCTAAACCTAAATCTAAACCCAAAACCCTAAACCTAAATCTAAACCCAAAACCCTAAACCCTAAATACAATCTATAAACCCGAAAGTCAAAAAATCCTTTACTCTAAACCCAAAACCTAAATCCTAAACCCAAACCCTAAACCCTAAACCCTATACCCTAACCCTAAACCCTAAACCCTAACCCCTAAACCGTAAACCTCAACCCTAAAACCTAAACCCTAAATCCTAATCCCTAAATTCTAAAACCTAAACCCTAAACCCTAAAACCTAAACATTAACCACTAAAACCTAAACCATTAACTCTAAACCATATAGCCTAAACCATAAATCCTAAACCCGAAAGCCTAACCGCCAAATCCTACACAGTAAATTCTAAACCCTAATCCCTAAACACTAAACATTTAACCCTAACCCTAAAACCCTAAACCCTAAATCCAAACTGTAAACACTTAATCCTAAATCCAAAACACAGACACAAAAAACCTAAACCCAAACCCTAAAACACTAAATTGTAAACCCTTATCCTGAACCCTAAACCCTAAACCCTAACCCTAAACCCTAAACCCTAAACCCTAAATGC
Organism: Solanum commersonii; assembly: GCA_029007595.1. Lineage (NCBI taxonomy): Eukaryota > Viridiplantae > Streptophyta > Magnoliopsida > Solanales > Solanaceae > Solanum > Solanum commersonii. The sequence continues at coordinate 31,679 of JAJTWQ010000045.1, read as the reverse complement.
TAGACCCTAAATCTTAAATCCTAGACCCTAAACCCTAAACCTTAAAACTTTGACCCTAATCCATATATATTAAACCCTAAACCCTAAACCCTAAACTCTAAACCTAAACCTTCACACTAAATCCTTAACCCTAAACACTGCACCCTCTATACTAGACTCTAAACCATAAACCTAAACCTCAACCCTAAACCCTAAATCCAAACTTTAAATCCTAAATATTAATTCCTAAACAGTAAACCCTAAATCGTAAACCTAAAACCTAGACTCTAAACCCTAAACCATAAACCCTAAACCCTAAACCCTAAACCCTAAACTCTTAACCTTAAACCTTAAACCCAAAACCCTAAACCCTAACCCTAACCATCAACCTTAAACCATTAAACCTAAACACTAAATCTTAAATCCTAACCCTAAATCCTAAACCCTAAAACCTAAATCCTAAAATCTAAATGTTAAGCCCTTAACAATAAACTCTAAAACCCAAACCCTAACCCCTAAACCCTTAACTATAAGCTCTAAACCCAAAACCATCAACCCTAAAACCAAAAATCTAAAACCATAAACGCTAACATCCAAACCTACACCCTAATCCCTAAACCCTTTACCATAAACCCTAAACTTTAATCCCTAAACCCTAAACCCTATAGCCTAAACTCTAAACACTAAACCCTAAACCTAAACCTAAACCTTAAACCCTTAACCCTAAATGCTAAACCACAAATCCTAAAACATAATCCCTAAACCCTAAACTCTATACCCTAAACCCTAAATTCTATACCTTAAACCCTAAACCCTAAACCTTTAGACTAAAACACTAAACCAAATCCAAAATCCTAAGCCCTTAACCCTGATCCTATACCCTAAACCCTTAACCATAAACCCTAAACCATAAACTCTAAACCCTAAAGCCTACACCCTAAACTCTAAACCCTAATCCCTAAAATCTAAATCGTAAACCCTAAACCATAAATCTTAAACCTTAAACCTTCAAACCTAGACGCTATACCCTATACCCTGTACACTAAACCCTATATCCTAAACCTTAAACTCAAAATGTTATACCCAAAACCCTAAACTCTAAACCCTAAACCCTAAACCTAAATCCCTTAATCCAAAGTCTAAACCCTAAACCCTAAACCCCAAACCATAAACCCAAATCCTAAACCCTAAACACTAAACCCTAAACCCTAAACCCTAAACCCTAAACCCTAAACCCGAAACCCTAGACCCAAAACCCTAAATTCTAAACCCTAAACCAAAAACCCTAAACCCTAAACATTAACCACTAAACCCTAAACCATTAACCTAAACCCTAAAGCCTAAACCATAAACCCTAAACCCTAAACCCGAAACCCTAGACCCAAAACCCTAAATTCTAAACCCTAAACCAAAAACCCTAAACCCTGAACCCTGAACCCTGAACCCTAAACCCTAAACCCTGAACCCTAAACCCTAAACCCTAAACCATAAACCCTAAACCCTAAATCCTAAACCCTAAACAAACCCTAAACCCTAAACCCTAAACCCTAAACAAACCCTAACCCTAAACCCAAACCCTAAACCCAAAACACTAAATGCTAAACCCTACACCCTAAACCCTAAACCCCAACCCTAACCCTAAAACCTAACCCTAAACCCTAAAACCTAAACCCTAAATGCTAGACCCTAAACCTTAAACCCTAAACCCTAAACCCTAAACCCTAAAACTTTGAATGCTAAACCCTAAATATTAAACCCTAAACCGTCAATCCTAAACCCTAAACCCTATGCCGAAACCTTAAATCCTACTCCCCAAACACTAAACCCAAAACCCTAAATCCTAAACCCTAAAAAAACCTAAACCTAAACCCTAAACACCTACCCTAAACTCTAAACCATAAACCTAAACCTCAACCCTAAACCCTAAATCCAAACTTTAAATCCTAAATATTAATTCCTAAAGACCAAACCCTAAATCGTAAACCTAAAACCTAGACTCTAAACCATGAACCATAAACCTTAAACCCTAAACCCTAAACCCTAAACTCTTAACCTTAAACCTTAAACCCAAAACCCTAAACCCTAACCCTAACCATCAACCTTAAACCATTAAACCTAAACACTAAACCTTAAATCCTAACCCTAAATCCTAAACCCTAAAACCTAAATCCTAAAATCTAAATGTTAAGCCCTTAACAATAAACTCTAAAACCAAAACCCTAACCCCTAAACCCTTAACTATAAGCTCTAAACCCAAAACCATCAGCCCTAAAACCAAAAATCTAAAACCATAAACGCTAAAACCATAAACCAAACCCAAAACACCCTAAACCCTAAACCCTAAACCATAAACCCTAAACTTTAAACCCTAAACCCTAAACCCTATAGCCTAAACTCTAAACACTAAACCCTAAACCTAAACCTAAACCTTAAACCCTTAACCCTAAATGCTAAACCACAAATCCTAAACCCATAATCCCTAAGCCCTAAACTCTATACCCTAAACCCTAAACACTAAAACCTATACCATAAACCCTAAACCTTTAAACTAAAACACTAAACCAAATCCTAAATCCTAAGCCCTTAACCCTGATCCTATACCCTAAACCCTTAACCATAAACCCTAAACCATAAACTCTAAACCCTAAAGCCTACACCCTAAACTCTAAACCCTAAACCCTAAAATCTAAATCCTAAACCCTAAACCATAAATCTTAAACCTTAAACCTTAAAACCTAGACGCTATACCCTATACCCTATACACTAAACCCTATATCCTAAACCTTAAACTCTAAATGTTATACCCAAAACCCTAAACTCTAAACCCTAAACCCTAAACCTAAATCCCTTAATCCAAAGTCTAAACCTTAAACCGTAAAATCCAAACCATAACCCCTAACCTAAACCCTAACCCTTAACCCTAAACTATAACCCTACACATAAACCATAAACCCTAAACCCTTAATCCTAATTCCTAAATTCTAAAACCTAAACCCTAAACCCTAAAACCTAAACATTAACCACTAAAACCTAAACCATTAAGTCTAAACCATATAGCCTAAACCATAAATCCTAAACCCTAAAGCCTAACCGCCAAATCCTACACCCTAAATTCTAAACCCTAAACCCTAAATACTAAACCTTTAACCCTAACCCTAAAACCCTAAACCCTCAACCCTAAATCCAAACTGTAAATGCTTAATCCTAAATCCGAAACACAGACACAAAAAACCTAAACCCAAACCCTAAAACACTAAATTGTAAACCCTTATCCTGAACCCCAAACCATAAACCCTAACCCTAAACCCTAAACCCTAAATGCTAGACCCTAAATCTTAAAACCTAGACCCTAAACCCTAAACCTTAAAACTTTGACCCTAAACACTATATATTAAACCCTAAACCCAAAACCCTAAACGCTAAACCCTAAACCTAACCACTAAATCCTTAACGCTAAACACCGCACCCTATATACTAGACTCTAAACCATAAACCTCAACCTCAATCCTAAACCCTAAATCCAAAATTTAAAACCTAAATATTAATTCCTAAACACTAAACCCTAAATCGTAAACCTAAAACCTAGACTCTAAACCATAAACCATAAACCTTAAACCGTAAACCCTAAACCCTAAACTCTTAACCTTAAACATTAAACCCAAAACCCTAAACCCTAAACCCTAAACCTAACCATCAACCTTAACCCATTAAACCTAAACACTAAACCTTAAATCCTAACCCTAAATCCTAAACCCTAAAACCTAAATCCTAAAATCTAAATGTTAAGCCCTTAACAATAAACTCTAAAACCTAAACCCTAACCCCTAAACCCTTAACTATAAGCTCTAAACCCAAAATCATCAACCCTAAAACCTAAAATCTAAAACCTAAATTTCAAACCATAAATGCTAACACCCAAACATACAACCTAATCCCTAAGACCTATACCAGAAACCCTAAACTTTAATCCCTAAACCCTAAACCCTATAGCCTAAACTCTAAACACTAAACCCCAAACCTAAACCTTAAACCCTTAACCCTAAATGCTAAACCACAAATCCTAAACCATAATCCCTAAACCCTAAACTCTATACCCTAAACCCTAAACTCTATACCTTAAACCCTAAACCCTAAACCTTTAAACTAAAACACCAAACCAAATCCTAAATCCTAAGCCCTAAACCCTGACCCTATACCCTAAACCCTTAACCATAAACCCTAAACCATAAACTCTAAACCCTAAACCCTACACCCTAAAAACTAAACCCTACACCCTAAAATCTATATCCTAAACCCTAAACCATGAATCTTAAACCTTAAACCTTAAAACATAGACGCTATACCCTATACCCTATACACTAAACCCTATATCCTAAATCCTAAACTCTAAATGTTATACCCAAAACCCTAAACTCTAAACCCTAAGCCCTACACCTAAACACAAATCCCTTAATCCAAAGTCTAAACCTTAAACCCTAAAATCCAAACCATAACCCCTAACCTAAACCCTAACCCTTAACCCTAAACTATAACCCTACATCTAAACCCTAAACCCTAAACCCTTAATCCTAATACCTAAATTCTAAACCCTAAACCCTAAACCCTAAAACCTAAACATTAACCACTAAAACTTAAACCATTAAGTCTAAACCATATAGCCTAAACCATAAATCCAAAACCCTGAAGCCTAACCGCCAAATCCAACACCCTAAATTCTAAACCCTAAACCCTAAACACTAAACCTTTAACCCTAACCCTAAAACCCTAAACCCTAAAGCCTAAATCCTAAATCCAAACTAAAACGCTAAACCCTAAATCCTAAACACTAAACAAAAAACCTAAACCCAATCCCTAAAACACTAAATTGTAAACCCTTATCCTAAACCCTAAACCATAAACCCTAACCCTAAACCCTAAACCCTAAACTCTAAACCCGAAACCCTAAAATCTAAATCCCAAACCCTAAACCCTAAACCCTAAATCCAAACCCTTAAAATCCTAAATCCTAAACCCTAAACCAAAAAACCTAAAAGCAATCCCTAAAACACTAAATTGTAAACCCTTATCCTGAACCCTAAACCATAAACCCTAACCCTAAACCATAAACCCTAAACCCTAAACTCTAAACCCTAAACCCTAAACCCTAAACCCTAAACCCTAAATGCTAGACCCTAAATCTTAAAACCTAGACCCTAAACCCTAAACCTTAAAACTTTTACCCTAAACCCTAAACCTTAAAACTTTTACCCTAAACCCTATATATTAAACCCTAAACCCTAAACCCTACACCCAAAACCCTAAACGCTAAACCCTAAACCTAAACACTAAATCCTTAACCCTAAACACTGCACCCTATATACTAGACTCTAAACCATAAACTAAAACCTCAACCCTAAACCCTAAATCCAAACATTAAATCCTAAATATTACTTCCTACACACTAAACCCTAAATCGTAAACCAAAAACCTAGACTCTAAACCATGAACCATAAACCTTAAACCCTAAACCCTAAACCCTAAACTCTTAACCCTAAACCTTAAACCCAAAACCCTAAACCCTAACCCTAACCATCAACCTTAAACTATTAAACCTAAACACTAAACGTTAAATCCTAACCCTAAATCCTAAACCCTAAAACCTAAATCCTAAAATCTAAATGTTAAGCCCTTAACAATAAACTCTAAAACCTAAACCCTAACCCCTAAACCCTTAACTATAAGCTCTAAACCCAAAATCATCAACCCTAAAACCTAAAATCTAAAACGTAAATTTAAAACCATAAACGCTAACACCCAAACCTACACCCTCATCCCTACACCCTATACCAGAAACCCTAAACTTTAATCCCTAAACCCTAAACCCTATAGCCTAAACTCTAAACACTAAACCCCAAACCTAAACCTTAAACCCTTAACCCTAAATGCTAAACCACAAATCCTAAATCATAATCCCTAAACCCTAAACTCTATACCCTAAACCCTAAACTCTATACCTTAAACCCTAAACCCTAAACCTTTAAACAAAAACACCAAACCAAATCCTCAATCCTAAGCCCTATACCCTAAACCCTTAACCATAAACCCTAAACCATAAACTCTAAACCCTAAACCCTACACCTTAAACTCTAAACCCTACACCCTAAAATCTATATCCTAAACCCTAAACCATAGATCTTAAACCTTAAACCTTAAACCTTAAACCTTAAACCTTAAAACCTAGACGCTATACCCTATACCCTATGCATTAAACCCTATATCCTAAATCCTAAACTCTAAATGTTATACCCAAAACCCTAAACTCTAAACCCTAAGCCCTACACCTAAACACAAATCCCTTAATCCAAAGTCTAAACCTTAAACCCTAAAATCCAAACCATAACCCCTAACCTAAACCCTAACCCTTAACCCTAAACTATAAGCCTACACCTAAACCCTAAACCCTAAACCCTCAATCCTAATCCCTAAATTCTAAAACCTAAACCCTAAACCCTAAAACCTAAACATTAACCACTAAAACCTAAACCATTAAGTCTAAACCATATAGCCTAAACCATAAATCCAAAACCCTAAATCCTAACCGCCAAATCCTACACCCTAAATTCTAAACCCTAAACCCTAAACACTAAACCTTTAACCCTAACCCTAAAAGCCTAAACCCTAAACCCTATATCCAAACTGTTAACGCTTAATCCTACGTCCGAAACACAGACACAAAAACCCTAAACCCAATCCCTAAAACACTAAATTGTAAACCCTTATCCTGAACCCTAAACCATAAACCCTAACCCTAAACCCTAAACCCTAAACCCTAAACCCTAAACCCTAAACCCTAAATGCTAGACCCTAAATATTAAAACCTAGACCCTAAACCCTAAACCTTAAAACTTTTACCCTAAACCCTAAACCCTAAACTATAAATCCTAAACCCCAAACCCTAAACGCTAAACCCTAAACCTAAACACTAAATCCTTAACCCTAAACACTGCACCCTATATACTATACTCTAAACCATAAACCTAAAACTCAACCCCAAACCCTAAACTTTAATCCCTAAACCCTAAACCCTATAGCCTAAACTCTAAACACTAAACCCTAAACCTAAACCTTAAACCCTTAACCCTAAATGCTAAACCACAAATCCTAAACCATAATCCCTAAACCCTAAACTCTATGACCTAAACCCTAAACTCTATACCTTAAACCCTTAACCCTAACTGCTAAACCACAAATCCTAAACCATAATCCCTAAACCCTAAACTCTATAACCTAAACCCTAAACTCTATACCTTAAACCCTAAACCCTAAACCTTTTAACTAAAACACTAAACCAAATCTTAAATCGTAAGCCCTAAACCCTGACCCTATACCCTAAACCCTTAACCATAAACCCTAAACCATAAACTCTAAACCCTAAACCCTACACCCTAAACTCTCAACCATAAACCCTAAAATCTAAATCCTAAACCCTAAACCATAAATCTTAAACCTTAAAACTTAAACCTTAAACCTTAAAACCTAGACGCTATACCCTATACCCTATACACTAAACCCTATATCCTAAACCCTAAACTCTAAATGTTATACCCAAAGCCCTAAATTCTAAACCCTAAACCCTACACCTAAACACAAATCCCTTAATACAAAGTCTAAACCTTAAGCCCTAAAATCCAAACCATAACCCCTAACCTAAACCCTAAACTATAACCCTACATCTAAACCCTAAACCCTAAACCCTTAATCCTAATCCCTAAATTCTAAAACCTAAACCCTAAACCCTAAAACCTAGACTCTAAACCATGAACCATAAACCTTAAACCCTAAACCCTAAACCCTAAACCCTAAACCCTAAACTCTTAACCTTAAACCTTAAACCCAAAACCCTAAACCCTAACCCTAACCATCAACCTTAAACCATTAAACCTAAACACTAAACCCTAAACCCTAACCCTAAAACCTAAATCCTAAACACTAAATGTTAAACCCTAAACAAAACCTAAACTCTAAAAGCTAAACCCTAAACCCTAAACCCTTAACTATAAACTCTAAACCCAAAACCATCAACCCTAAAACCTAAACCCTAAAACCTAAACCCAAAACCATAAACCCTAAACCCTAAACCTAAACAAACCCTAAACCATCCCTACCCCCTTTACCATAAACCCTAAACTTTAATCCCTAAACCCTAAAACCTATAGCCTAAACTCTAAACACTAAACCCTAAACCTAAACCTTAAACCCTTAACCCTAAATGCTAAACCACAAATCCTAAACCATAATACCTAATCCCTAAACTCTATAACCTAAACCCTAAATTCTATACCTTAAACCCTAAACCCTAAACCTTTAACCCTAACCGTAAAACCCTCAACCCTAAACCCTAAATCAAAACTGTAAACGCTTAATCCTAAATCCGAAACACAGACACAAAAAACCTAAACCCAAACCCTAAAACACTAAATTGTAAACCCTTATCCTGAACCCTAAACCATAAACCCTAAACCCTACACCCTAAACTCTAAACCCTACACCCTAAAATCTATATCCTAAACCCTAAACCATAAATCTTAAACCTTAAACCTTAAACCTTAAAACCTAGACGCTATACCCTATACCCTATACACTAAACCCTATATCCTAAATCCTAAACTCTAAATGTTATACCCAAAACCCTAAACTCTAAACCCTAAGCCCTACACCTAAACACAAATCCCTTAATCCAAAGTCTAAACCTTAAACCCTAAAATCCAAACCATAACCCCTAACCTAAACCCTAACGCTGAACCCTAAACTATAAGCCTACACCAAAACCCTAAACCCTAAACCCTTCATCCTAATCCCTAAATTCTAAAACCTAAACCCTAAACCCTAAAACCTAAACATTAACCACTAGAACCTAAACTATTAAGTCTAAACCATATAGCCTAAACCATAAATCCAAAACCCTAAAGCCTAACCGCCAAATCCTACACCCTAAATTCTAAACCCTAAACCCTAAAAACTAAACCTTTAACCCTAACCCTAAAACCCTAAACCCTAAACCCTAAATCCAAACTGTTAACGCTTAATCCTACATCCGAAACACAGACACAAAAAACCTAAACCCAATCCCTAAAACACTAAATTGTAAACCCTTATCCTGAACCCTAAACCATAAACCCTAACCCTAAACCCTAAACCGTAAACCCTAAACCCTAAACCCTAAATGCTAGACCCTAAATCTTAAAACCTAGACCCTAAACCCTAAACCTTAAAACTTTTTCCCTAAACCCTATATATTAAACCCTAAACCCTAAACCCTAAACCCTAAACCCTAAACCCTAAACCCTAAACCATAATCCCTAAACCCTAAACTCTATACCCTAAACCCTAAACTCTATACCCTAAACCCTAAACTCTATACCTTAAACCCTAAACCCTAAACCTTTAAACTAAAACACTAAAGTAAATCCTGAATCCTAAGCCCAAAACCCTAACCCTATACCCTAAACTCTTAACCATAAACCCTCAACTATAAACTCTAAACCCTAAACCCTACACCCTAAACTCTAAACCCTAAACCCTAAAATCTAAATCCTAAACCCTAAACCATAAATCTTAACCCTTAAACCGTAAACCGTAAACCTTAAACCTTAAAACCTAGACGCTATACACTATACCCTATACACTAAACCCTATATCCTAAACCCTAAACTCTAAATGTTATACCCAAAACCCTAAACTCTAAACCCTAAACCCTAAACCTAAACACAAATCCCTTAATACAAAGTCTAAACCTTAAACCCTAAAATCCAAACCATAACCCCTAACCTAAACCCTAACCCTTAACCCTAAACTATAACCCTACACCTAAACCCTAAACCCTAAAACCTAAACATTAACCACTAAAACCTAAACCATTAAGTCTAAACCATATAGCCTAAACCATAAATCCTAAACCCTAAAGCCTAACCGCCAAATCCTACACCCTAAATTCTAAACCCTAAACCCTAAACAATAAGCCTTTCACCCTAACCCTAAAACCCTAAACCCTAAACCCTAAACCCTAAATCCAAACTGTAAACGCTTAATCCTAAATCCAAAACACAGACACAAAAAACCTAAACCCAAACCCTCAAACACTAAATTGTAAACCCTTATCCTGAACCCTAAACCATAAACCCTAACCCTAAACCCTAAACCCTAAACACTCAACTCTAAATGCTAGACCCTAATTCTTAAAACCTAGACCTTAAACCCTAAACCTTAAAACTTAGATCCTAAACCCTATATATTAAACCCTAAACCCTTAACCCTAAACCCTAAACCCTAAACCCTAAACCCTAAACCCTAAACCCTAAACCCAAAACCCTAAACGCTAAACCCTAAACCTAAACACTAAATCCTTAACCCTAAACCTAAACCTCAACCCTAAACCCTAAATCCAAACTTTAAATCCTAAATATTAATTCCTAAACAGTAAACCCTAAATCGTAAACCTAAAACCTAGACTCTAAACCATGAACCATAAACCTTAAACCCTAAACCCTAAACCCTAAACCCTAAACTCTTAACCTTAAACCTTAAACCCAAAACCCTAAACCCTAACCCTAATCATCAACCTTAAACCATTAAACCAAAATAGTAAACCTTAAATCCTAACCCTAAATCCTAAACCCTAAAACCTAAATCCTAAAATCTAAATGTTAAGCCCTTAACAATAAACTGTAAAACCTAAACCCTAACCCCTAAACCCTTAACTATAAGCTCTCTATCGCTTTCCCATTTCCCAATTTTTTCTCTCTCTAATTTCTCTCTCTTCGCGGATTTCTCTCTAATTTCTGCATAAGGCTACAGCCAAACGGCTAGCCTCAATGGCGCATGAGCCGCCGGTGGTTCAGCCCAGACCGCCGGACCAGTCCTAGCAAGAGCGCCTGGAACAGACCAACATAACCCATCCACAATCGCCCTCTAATTCAGTCAGTAACTTAGTGAATTCGCGAATGAATGAAGCGATGAACATCGCGATTTCGGAGAGGGAATTAGATGGGATTCGTAAAAATATTTCCACAGATCTTAATGATGTGATTTATGAAAGGCTAGTTAAGGGGGATGATTCTCCTAATCACGAGCTACAACATACTACAAAATCAATTGATTCTATCATCCCAATCGTCAGATCTGAAGATGCGATTTCTGGGCAAATCGCCAACGAATCGGCTGAACGCCGCCTTCAAATTCGAGCATCCTCCCAGCAATTTTGAGCGGATTTGAGCAGTGGGGATTACTCCCCTGGTAAAGAGGTACACCTCACTGCAATCTCGAGGGAAATAGATGCTCGAATCACCGGTGGTGAGGATTCCGGTGGTGGAGACGAACTGAACAAGGAGTTTGTCGGCGACATGGTTCAAGGAAGCAATTGTACGAGTAAGCTAATTCATATTACTAATATTTCCACTAATCTAACTCAAGCACAGGTACAGGAAGAAATTCCAGCAGGAATGGGTCAACTTCAATCACAACAAGCACAAAATCATCACCGGAAAGTGCAAAGACGAGGCAATAGACGTGATTCTAATCAAAATAGGACCCACTCACACCACCATGAAGAATCGCACAACCAAGAACAATCTTTACAGGTAATGAATGCAACAAACAGTGGAGCACAATACACTGAACAGAACCAAAGAACAGGACAGGGCCAAAATGATCAGCTAGATAGCAAAAGGAAGAAAGCTGTCGAAGTAATTGATGTGGAGAGTTCTGCCCAGTTCTCATTTGGAGTGCAAGCTGCGGATACAAATCCCAGCAAGATGGTACAGCAACGACCAGATAAGGAAGTCAATTCGGATTATGTTATTGATATTAATCAGGTGCAAGTACAGCAGGGCAGCAAAACCAGGTCGCATGACAAGGTTTCAAATGAAAAAGGGACTTAATCAGGTAAATTCACTAATCTGAATCTTGAGTACAATGCTGCAATGCAGAGTAGAAGTGAAGACCAAGTCCATTTGTATGCCTTGGGGCAACAGGAAGGTAGTATAATTGAGCAGGAACAGGTAAGGAGGGACATTCAGTCTCAGCAAAAGAATGAGCAATACCAAGGTAAGGAGACTGAAACACTAAGGCAGACTCGCCCATATAAGCAAGGAGAGCATTCTGATCCTAATAGCTATCACAATGCCTTCCCAAAAATTTCCAATAACTTTGAGAAGCACACTCCCCAGACCCACAAAAACCAGCACACCAATAATACCAATCAATCCACTGATGAAACCACGCCAAACAACCCTCCACAAAACAAAAAGGACCAGAACAGTGAACCAGCTCCCTATACGGTGGTTCAAACTATGGCTGCGAGACTTAGGCATAATCAAGCTCAACTTGAAAATCCCATTGAACTAGTGCCTCCTAAAATCACATCCAAACAAGGCTTACCTGCTATCATCTATGATATGGATGATTTTATGACAAAATTGGCTGTGGATTGCAAATATACCTTGATAGGTAAATTCAGTAGTACTATGCCAAAGATGGAATTTATCAGAAAGAGCTTCATTCTACAAACTCAACTGACTGGGGGGGTCAACATAGCTCATTACAATGCAAGACATGTATTTATTGACTTGGAAAATGAGTTGGACTATAATACAGTCTGGACACAACAAAGAATGACTATCGAGGGTAAACTCATGAGGATACAGACCTAGACTCCTACCTTCACACCGGAGGAAGAAACACCTATTGTACCCATATGGATACTGCTCCCAGGTTTACCATGGCACTGTTTCAAAAAGGACTTTATAACACCATTATTATCTCCTATAGGCAAGGTTCTGTATCTTGACACTGCTTCCATTAAGAGAACCAGAGCTAGCATGGCCAAGGTAAAAGTCCAGGTGGACCTAACTAAGGCTAGACCTAGGCATGTATGGATAGGATTGGACGAGGAGGACCTTACCATAGGAAGGTGGCAAACCATTGAATATGAAAGTATCCCTCCTTATTGTGAATATTGTAAACACCAAGGGCATATGGCATATGAGTGCAAATTCAAAATAAGGGATGAGGAATTCAAAAAAAGGAAGGAGCTGGAGGCAGAAAAGAAAGACAAAAACAAAGGGGAGCAATTGAAAAAGGGCAATGACAGCAACCAGGCCAAGGAAAAAGGAAAAGAAGAGGAACATACTCAAAGGAACAAGGAGGCTAGCATCCAAAGGCAAGATGTATAGCAAAGGGAGGAAGAATGGCAAACACAAAAAAGGAAGCACAACAAGCAACAGGAAGAAAGAGTCCAAAAAACAATTTGGAGACCAACTTCACCTCAAAAAAGGATGGCAATTCAACAAACAGGTATATCAAATAATCTTAACCATAATTCCTTTACTAATCTGAATATGCAGGAAGCTCAAAATGATGAAAAAGAGGAACATACCAGCAATGAAAGGGTGCAAGCACAGGAGACACAAAACAGGCCAGTAACAAGCCCTAACCAAACAAATCAGGTACCACAAAATGGCAACAAGGAATATAGCAAGAGTATAGGTATTGAGTCAATGCACCCAATCCCCACACCCCCTAATAATGTGTCTATTGGATGCAATGATGAAGTTGAAGGAGGGATGGATGGGGGTAGTCAGGAGAAACATTCTAACATGCAGGAAGGGGTATCCAAAGGGGGGAATTTGACTAATGTTTTGCATGAGGGGGTACACACTGACCATAGTCCTGACCTTAGAGCCTCTGCAACCACTACTGAGCAACAACACAACACACAACAACATCAGAAATGGCAGCAAATGTATTTAAAATGCAAAATGTACAAATGAACAATGTGGTAACACTACTAAAAGAGGGCAGAAGAAACACAATGTTCAGGCCAACATGTATCGAGATTGACAAATCCAAGCAACCGGCGTGCAAAAGGAGAACCACAATCCAAGAGGGGCAAATTATGGCAAAGGAGATGGGGTCCAAAGCTAGTACTAGCAATCAAGAAACCACCCCAAAGAGCAAGAATAAACCTAGTAAAAAAAGAGGGAAGTAGCTAAGAAAAATTACTTGCACAAAGAAGGAACTCAAAGAAACCAAAGAAGGAACAGAATAATCGGGCAAAGAATCGAAGAAATTCATTATGGTGGATGATATGCAGTGGTATGGATATTACTCCCCGCAAACTCGCATCTTACCCCCTCACAAAGACCCTCCGCATGTAAGCGACAAAGATGCAAGGTAAATTATGTGCCGCTATTGATGAATATGAGGTAGAGAATTTTGAGGATGAGCTAGACATAGATAATCAATCCATACAAGATCAGGAGGATGATGATGAGACCACTGAGCTGTTGAATAAAGCATTTAATCCTCATAATGCCAATGATCTGGAAGAGGAAATACATCAGGTAGCAAGTCAACAAGGATTATCACCTAGGGGACTGCACTATGACAGATTCCAAAATATCAAAGGGCAAAAATTTATTTCGTCACAAAGCAAAGTGCACCTAACACTGTGCTCTTTACTTCCAAATCCTCCCAATGATCAGTACTCTTATATGGAATGTAAGGGGGATTAACACCCAAGGAGTTATGGAAAGACTCAAAATGCTCAAGAAGATGCATCATATTTCATTTATAGCGATTCTGGAACCATTCTCCGACAATACTCATGTCCAAATATTTCGACACCAACTTGCTATGGATCATGCTATGAGCAACTGTAATGGTAAGATATGGTTATTTTGGAATTTAGATATTGGCTGCAAAGTACTGGACGAGGATGACCAGCAGGTTACTTGTGAAATTGCTCATAATGAGTTGCAAACTCAGTACACTACCACAATTATTTATGCCAAATGCAAGGACCTTCTTAGAAGACCTCTCTGGGACAAAATGCTACAAAGAGTTAATGATACAGCCAACTCTCCCTGGTGTGCAGTAGGTGATTATAATGTTATAACTTCCATGGATGAGAAGCTTGGAGGGGTTCCCTACAACATGAAGAAGAGTTTGGAATTCATAGCCGTAATTAAAGCGTGTGGTCTGATGGACCTCGGCTTCAGTGGTTAGAAATTTACATGGTCTACCAAAAGGGGTATACACAGCAGGGTGTGGAAAAGACTTGACAGGGCTATGGTCAATGACTCTTGGCTGGAGAAAATGCCTCAAACCACCATCACTCATCTCCCCTCTGTAGGTTCTGACCACTGTCCTTTATTGATGGAAATGATACCTAGAGAAGAGGACCACATCAAGTACTTTAAATTTCTCAACTGCTGGACAGAACAACCTAATTTCAGTGATATTGTTAAATCCTGTTGGGACAGACCTATAGAGGGGAATAACATGTGGAAGTTTCATCGTAAATTGAAAAGGTTATCCAATACCATTAGCTCTTGGTCTAGAGGGGAATTTGGTGATATTTTCATTAAAGTCAAGGAGTATGAAGAGAAAGTCAGGGTTGCTGAGGAAAACCTCATTCATACACACAATGAGACCAACAGGACAGACCTTCATAAACTTAATGCAGAGTAGATCAGATTTCTGAAAATGGAGGATTCCATTTTGAAACAAAAAACTCAATTACAGTGGTTTAAAGAGGGTGATGCAAACACAAAATATTTCCATTCACTGATAAGGGGAAGGAGAAGACGATTGTTTATTCATGCCATTATCGGAGAGGATGGAGAATGGATACAGAGAGATGACAATATTGCTGAAGCTGTGGATAAGATTATCAATGAAGATGCCATCAATTGTATTCCCAGAATGGTCACCAAGAGCATAATAATCTTTGAGAAATGTTGGCATATTATCAAACAAGATCTTCTTGGTGTCATTCATGCCTTCTTTTGTGGCCAAATGATTCCTAAATATTTTTCTCACTCTTGTATAGTTCTCCTTCCTAAAGTGAGCAATCCCAACAAGTTAACAGAGTTCAGACCAATCAGTCTAAGCAACTTCACTAGTAAGATCATTTCTAAATTAGTGAGCTCTAGACTTGGTCCCATTCTACCTAACCTGATTTCTCTCAATCAGTCTGGGTTCGTCAAAGGGAGAAGTATATCAGAAAATATTATGCTGGCTCAAGAGATCATTCATCAGATCAGGAAACCAAATATTTGTAGCAATGTCATTATTAAACTTGACATGGCAAAAGCGTATGATAGGGTCTCTTGGTCTTATATATGCTTGGTGTTGAGAAAAATGGGATTTCATGAGATATTTATCGACATGGTTTGGAGGATCATGGCCAACAATTGGTATTCTATTATTGTCAATGGCAAAAGACATGGTTTCTTCCACTCCACCAGAGGTTTGAAGCAAGGCGATCCTCTATCTCCTGCCCTATTTATTTTAGGTGCGAGGTCCTTTCTAGATCCCCGAACGTACTTCATAGTAATCCCGACTATCATGGTTTCGTGATGGAACCCAGAGGCCCTCAAGTTAATCATTTAAGTTTCGCATGATATTATTCTCTTCACTTCGGGGAGACAAAAAACTCTGAAACTTATTATGCAAACATTGAACTTATATGAGGAGACCTCTGGCCAGCTTGTCAACACTGATAAAAGCCATTTTATGGTCCATCCTAATGCCTTCAATAGCACCAGAGACAGAATCAAAAGGATCACTGGCTTCAGACAAAAGGAGGGCCCTATCTCTTATCTTGGCTGTCCTCTATTTATTGGTAGACCTAGGATTATTTACTTTTCTGATCTTATTAACAAAGTGCTTTGCAGGATCACAGGTTGGCACACTAAACTGTTAAACTATGGTGGTAGAGCAATTCTAGTCAAGCATGTGTTGCAATCTTTACCTATTCATCTGCTAGATGCAATAACCCCCCCTAGTGCTGTCCTAAAACAGACCCAGAGCATCATGGCAGACTTCTTTTGGGGATGGAGGAATGAGAAGAAAAAATACCACTAGGCTTCGTGGAAAAATTTAAGCTTTCCCTATGATGAGGGGGGCGTTGGGATGAGGAATCTTAAGGATGTGTGCAAGTCCTTTCAAAGACAAACAATGGTGGATTTTCAGATCCAAACATACCCTTTGAGGAGATTTTTTGAAAGCCAAGTATTGTCAAAGGTCTAATCCTATTAGTAAAAAATGGGATACAGGAGAGTCCTTGACATGGAAACACATGATGCACAACAAACATAAAATTGAGGAACACATTCATTGGAAATTAAACTCAGGCAATTGTTCTTTTTGGTAGGACAATTGGCTTGGAGTCGGACCTCTGGCGTACCAATCCACTGGCAGTAACAGGTTCAACCAGATCACTGTAGTAGAATTTTGGCTCGAGGGACGATGGAACTTGAACATGCTCCTGCAACAAGCCCCTAACAGCCAACTTGCCAACATCCTAGCCACAGAACTCTATATCCAACAGGGCATCCTGCACTGCCGTTTGGAAACCTAACAAATGATGGCTCATTCAAATTGCTCATCGGCATGGAATGTGATCAGAGAGAAGAGGAACAAGACTAATTTCAACTCCCTCATTTGGCATAAGAATATTTCATTTAAAAGTTCTTTTCTTTTGTGGAGAGCTTTACGTGGTAAACTTCCTACTAACGAAAAACTAACAAGCTTCGGCAATAAAGCTGCAAACTGTTTTTGTTGTTGTAACAGGCCAGGTTTGGACACTATAGAACACACCTTCAATAATGGACTCTTTGCTACCAACGTATGGAAGAGCTTTGCGGCACCAGCGGGAATCAGCACAGATCACAGATCCCTACCCCAACTCATCATGCAATGGTGGTCAGCTAAGTCCAAAGAACGAAGCACACAAAGGCTGCTCTTACAAGCTACACCAATTTTCATTTGCTGGAATCTGTGGAAAAATAGATGTGCTAGCAAACATGGAGGGAAACAATCAAACATTAGTAGGGTCAAATATGCAACCTACAAAGACAATTACAAATTAATGATGACAGATTTTCCTCATATCAAATGGCCTTCACGCTGGAGGGATCTGATTCAGCTTGGGGGAAAATGCACTCATGACACAAAAGTAACAGTGGTTAAGTGGATCAAACCTCTAGATGACTGGGTTAAAATTAACACAGATGGCAGTGCCTTAGGGAATCCCGGCAGAATTAGAGCTGGAGGCATCATAAGAGATCAATCTGGAGAAATGTTAATAGCATTTGCAACTCCTTCGGGGGAAGGTTCTAATAACCAAGCAGAGGTGGCAGCAGCTCTCTTTGGGATGACCTGGTCACTAGAGCTAGGATACAGGAACGTCATTTTGGAGGTGGACTCACAACTCTTGGTAGACTGCATAGAGAACAAAACCAACCCCCATTGGAGCATTAACACACAACTCCTGAAACTACAACAATGTCCCCAAATCATGAACAATTCACATATAAAGCCCTTAGGGATTCTAGACCACACACCCACACTTCATCAGAGAAGACAAGGACACATTCAACATTGAATAGGTACTCCTAACATGTATATGATCAAACATTCATATAAGGGTCATAAAGGTAGGGGTCATTCCCCAATAGTACTTAACATAATAAATCATGTAGACCACACCTTATCCCTAACATTATCATTCACATTATACTCCTCATGATCAACACACTTTAAACATCATGCTAGTATTGCGGATTTCATACATAACCTTCATAGCATAACTTCATAAACATATGTATCATAACCATCAATTCACTTCACATCTATTGTCTTCAAGGCCATGATCTCAACATCCATAGATAGATAAGAAGTGAACACCTCCACCATAAGTGGATCAAACCACACCACATCACTTCTCACTTTTGAAAATCTTTGGTAGAACTCCTTGAACGATAGGTTATTCAAGAATCAAGAGTTACCATACTTTAATTATTGAAGACCCATGAAACTGAAGAAGAAATCAGTTGAAAACCCATCTTCTAGCTTGAGCTTCATCAAGGTATTTGATGGAGTTTCTAAGAGAATTTATTTTGAGAGGGAAGGGTCAATTTGAAGAATGGGGTCTAATTTTAGGTTTTGGGGTTTTAACTGATAGCATCCAAGGAAGCGCAACTCCATTGAAGGACAAGGATGAAGTTTTAGAAACTCTAAGGAGGCCCATAACAAGATCTCAAACCAAGGAGTTCAATGATAAGCTCAATGGGCTTCAATCGCTGATCCAAAAGTGTCTTATTGGGGAAGAAGAGCTCAAGCCCAAGGAAGAGAAATTGTCCAAATGCTACAATTATTTGGTGGCCCAAATTCAAGCCCAAGATGAGTAATTTTAAGGCCCAATTTCGTGCAAATAAGGTCAAGAAGAGTCCAAGAATCAGCCATAGCAAGAGTTGCTTTCTGCCCAAGTTTTGAGAGAAGACTAGTCAAACTTTCCAAGATTGTCAAGATTCTTTTCCTAGTTGGGATTTACCTTATTTCTTTATTTATTTATAGGTTATTAATATTTTCCTTATTCTATTTATGGTCTCCTAAGTACCATAGCTTTCCTAGAAGTACTAAATTTGTTTTTAGTTAGATTACTTTATTTCCTTTCTAGACTAGGAGTCCTTGTAATTGTCTTTTAGGGTATTGGACATTTTTCACCCCTTCTCCTATATATAGGGTCCTTTTTATTCATTAAAGACAATTTAGATTGATATTAATAATATTTGAGAGAGTTCTTTGAACCTTTGTGACTTGTTCTTTGAGAATTTATCTTTAAACCTTTACTAGTTTCATAGTTTAAGGTATAAAGTAACTTCTTCTTGTGATATCTTTGGTTTCTTTTTGGTATTCTTTAGAAGGTGATTAGTTTCTACATACTAATTATTGTCTTTAGTTACTCATAAAGCGGTCAAGATCCGAATCTATCATTTTGATTCATTTTCTCAAGTAAAGGCGTTAGATTTCTTCCATAAATCTATACGTTGTTACTTGGATCTTTTCAAGGCCTTAGAACATCTAATCCTTGGAAATTTGTGGATCATTCCTTCGAATTTCCCATATCTTTAGTTAGTTTATTTTGTTTCTTTTCTTTGTGCTTCCGCATTCTAATATTCAATTATCTATTTGTGATCTCCCTTAACCTAGCTGTTATCATTAACCAACTTAAAATACCCTAAAGTTGGTAGAATAACCGTTTATAATAATTCCCCAAAGTACCCCTCACTTAGTTGGAACTTTTAAACAACTCAAACTTGAGTTTTATTTCCGCAGATTTCATCGGGAAACAAGTTCGTGACGCAGAGGTGTTCCCACAAGTTTTTTGGAAATTAAATTTAAAATAGTAGAGTCCGTGACATGTCTACGACGCGAACCAAACATTTGGCCCTTGGTGGAGCTAGTCCGCGATGCGGACATACTCCCTCCATGAGAAACTTCAAGTTGCCTTGGCAGTTTGCTTGGCCTAGGTTGGGGTCCTCCTCGGGGACCCTTAGGGTAGCCCTCAGGGCAATGTATCTGAACGGTTTGAACCCAAAAACACTTATTAAAAAACTAGGGTCACCTCCACTGATTTTAGACTCCAAACAATACATAAAAACATGAACAACATACTAGAACACACCAACACATAAAAGAGTAGTTTCCAAACATCTTGGTCATCCCTTGACGTTCGACTTCCAAACTCTTTAAAACTGACTTAAAAGGCTATTCTTCATTATTTTGACAAGTTATTAATGCATAAAACCCATCTGAGGCTCTACTTTATCCTACTTCATTTTGAGAGTTGTTACACCCTAAGTATTCCTCCTGCACCAATTCTCCCAGGGTTTCCAAGAGCACTACCATCGGTGTTGAGTTTGACTACTCCAAGTGGGGGTCTAGACGAACAAACTCTAGTAATTTTGATCTTATGGATGCACAAATCCACTTTAGTACACAATTGTCCCCATTCTAAAGGCCAATGAAAGTATGGATAAGTAGTCTACAAGAGCTTGTAAATGTCGCTAGTGATACCAAACTTCACTGTAAGAAAATTGGACTGTTTAGGTCCATACTTTGCAGCACATCTGTTCTTCCACAGGTTCCAACAAATAAAGATAAGAAGGGATCTGAGTATTAGTTGATGAGGGCCAGCATCAGTAGTCTGAATCTACCAATACACAAGGAGATTTTTAAGGGAGTTTGCAACATGTATGAAGCCCATCTAAAGAGACAAAAATGTCTAAACACCTTTAGCAAAGTTACTCGACACTAAAACATGCTGACCATTTTCATAACCAGGAGTACGACAACAAACACAATTTGTGGTCACTTCTGTATCAAAAGTAAGGACTCTAGATGCAGTAGGAAGCTTATTCTGCAATGCTTTCCAAAGAGTAAATAAGCATTTAAAGGGGACATGCTTCTGTCAGGTTCTCCTACAATCCAAGAGGTAGGCTTCATAACTCTAACCACTCCTTAAGATGAAAAACAAGAGAATATGCCCGAAGTAGTGGCCTTCCAATAAGGCTGATCAGGTATTTCAGGTTGAAAATAAATCTGCTGGCTAAGGATCTGGGCAACCAAGTTTTGCGGGAGCTACTGATGAAGTCGCTTAATCATCCATTGGCCATGACAAAGAAAATACAAAATAGTCGCCCTACCCAGTCTACCCGGCAAAGTCCTACGTGTAGCAAGTGAACCAACACCAAGCCAATTGTCCCACCAAAAATTAGAATTGCCCGAGTTAATCTTCCAAAGTATAGTTTCTTCCGCTATTTGTTTGTTAGCCATAAGATTCTTCCAAGTAGAAGATTCACCATAACCATACTTCCTGGAAACCGAGTGAGACCGTTGGCAATATTTACCAAGAAGAAACTCCCTCCAAAGTGACTCTTTAGTCCTAAAATTCCACCACTGTTTGAGTTCAAGGGATTTGCAAACATCACAGATCTTTCTAAAACCAACCCTACCTTCTTCACAAGGATGACATAAAGTTTCCCAAGATGCCCAATGGTATCTTTTCTTGCCATTTTTCATGCCCCAATAGAAATTCGCAATGAACTTTTCAATCTCATTCATGACAATAGAAAAGGTAGAAACTGAACTAAGAAGGTGAATAGGGAGAGAATAGAGAACATGCTTAATGAGAGTAACTTTACCACCATACCTAATAATTTTTGTTTGCCAACCAGATATCTTGCCCACCACTTTAGAGATAATGCCAGACAAGTGTGAGATCCTCTGCCTGCCACAACCAAGATAAGTAATGGGTCAATCTTTCTGAGCAAACCCCGTGATCACTTTTATAAGGGTAATTGTAGGAGGATGAGCATTGGGGGAGACCATAAAGTGACTTTTGTTTCTGTTGATAAGTTGGGCGGAGCAATTTTCATAATCAGTAAGAGTCTGCATTATTAACTCAATAGATCATCTGTTGCCCGAGGTGAAAATAATAATATCATCTGCAAAACTGAGGTGGTTAACCTGTTGACCTCTCTTTTCCATGTAGAAACCCTAAAAGAATTGGTTATAGTTAAGGTTATTCAAGAATCTCGACAGAGCCTCTACTCCTAAAATAAATAGGGTAGGTGCGAGCGGATCACCCTGTTTTAAGCCTCTGGTGGAGTGGAAGAAGCCATGTCTAACTCCATTCACAATCACAGAATACCAGTTGTCTGCCATAGCCCTCCAAATCATATCGATAACAATGTCACAGAAGCCCATTCTCCGAAGAACAAGGTAAGTAAAGGCCAAAGAAACTCTGTCATAAGCTTTGGCCATGTCTAGTTTTATAACAACATTTCCCCCTGGATTCTTTTGATTGATTCCATGGACAATTTCTTGAGCAAACATGATATTCTCTGAAATACTCCTCCCTTTAACAAAATTGAATTGGTTAGTAGAAATGAGACCAGGATGGATAGGAGCAAGTCGGAGACAAATAATCTTTGAAATAACCTTGTTAGGGAAATTTCTCAAACTGATCAGTCTAAACTCAGAAAGGTGGTTTGGGAACTCCACCTTAGGAATCATGACAAGACATACATGAGCAAAGTATTTTGGGACGAAAGAACCACAAAATAAAGAACGAACCATGGAAAGAAGATCAATTTTAATAATGTCCCAGCAAGCTTGAAAAAATTTCCCGTTCATACCATCTGGCCCTGCTGCTGAGTTTGGATTCATAGAGAATACCATATTTTTAAGCTCATTCAAGTCTGGCATAACAATCAAGTTATCATTTTGCTCATCCGTGATAAGTACAGGAATACAAGTCAAAAGGTTCTCCCTAACATAGTGATTCTACTCAGTAAACAACTCTTGAAAATGATCACAAGCGGCTTTAGCAATATTGTTATCACCCTGAATCCAATTGCCATTGTCATCTCTAACTTTGTGAATAAACAACTTTCTCCTTCATCCCCTCATAAGAACATGGAAGTAACTGGTGTTGGTGTCTCCTTCTTTGAACCACTGCAACTGAGCCTTTTGCTTCAATATAGACTCTTCAAGCTTTAGGAATCTGATGTTTTCATCATTAAGAGCATGCAAACAAGATCTATCCTAGTCACTGTTGGTTTGGATGTATTTTTCCTCCGCAAGCCTAATAGCTTCTTCAAAATCTTTAACCCGAGCAAAAATATCCCCAAACTCAATTTTAGACCAATTGCGAAGTGTAGAACTAACCCGCTTCAGTTTCTAGTGAAAAACCCACATTGGATGCCCCTGAATATCTCGGTCCCAACAAAGTCTCACCGTATCCATGAAATTCTGATTATCAACCCAACAATGAAGAAATTTGAAATATTTTGTTGAACTATACTGTCGATCAGCCATCTCCAAGGGAAGGGGGCAATGATCTGAACCCACAAATGGCAAGTGAGTCACTGTAGTGAGAGGCATTCGACTGAGTGAATTGTCATTTATCATAGCTCTGTCAAGCCTTTTCCAAACCACATCATCCGCACTACTCCCATTGGACCAAGTAAATGAGGAACCATGGTATCCCAAGTAATCAACCCACACTGCTCAATCATGTGAAGAAACTCATATCACTTACTCATTCTATATGGAACACCACCAAGCTTCTCATCCGGAGTAGTGATAACATTGAAGTCTCCAACTGTACACCAAAGACTAGTAGTAGTTGATCTATACCTGAGGGGATTCCAAAGAGGAGCTCGGAGGTTATCTCGGCATTTAGCATAAATAAAGAAAATAATGAAAATCTCCACACACTTCACATGTCTAAACTCACAAGTCATCTGTTGTGTCATTCGACCTAAGAAAGACACTATCAATATTAGTGTTCCAAAAACCCAGATTTTTTCATTATCATTACAGATATATTTGTGCATAGTCAAGTAGTTTGTGAAGAGCTGAATATGAGTGTTGTCAGAAAAAGGATCAAGAATGGCAATAACTGAAACTTTATTTGCAGCTTAGGTGGCTCATCAACATTTATGATTGTGCCACATTTTTCAGTGAGATCAATATGTGTAATACTGGATTCACTATATTCATCTAGAGATGAATTACCTTGTTCTTCAACAACATCTGAATTACTGTATGATTCAAAAACATCATAGGCCTCTTCATTTTCTGACAAAGTTTCCTTTATATGGAGATTAGAATCTAGATGATCATCCTTATCTAGGCTTTAGGGTTGTGAAACTCTTCGATAAGAGTTGGTCAAGTCGTTATCTATGGTGCTCTTTTTTTGGCAGACCCCACTATCATCAGTAAGACCATGTTTCATCGGGTTGTAGTCTCTAGGTGACATATTATACCTAGATACCTCTAAGTCAATATATTGAATGGATGGACTAGGGTCTAAGAAGAGAGCATCCCTAGATGGGACTATAATACTTGATATTAGGACGACCTCGTTGTCTGTCCTGGTATGAAGATCCATTTTCTTTTTTATTGTCGTTGTGCTACATTATCCTTCTTCTGGGCCGCCGCTGCGTCCTTTCGATCCCAAACAAATTTGGCAATGGAAAACTTTTTCTCATTGTTTGATATAGGGGAGAATGACAAAGGCATATTTGAATGATCATTGAAAATGGAGAAAGGGTTCTTGTGTTAGTATGGAGCCTGTCTCACAAGATAATGGAAATAAGGTAGGGAGAGGGATACAATTCTCTACTGATTCAATCCTACCATATTTCAGTTCTAAAATTCCATCACTTATAAGGTCCATCTCTTTACATTGATGATCAAAAAATTGGAAGAGTGATGTCCCTTGCGGGCACTTATCAAGCCGGATTAGTTTCAGTCTTTATTCTAGTTATTTGATAAGCCCAACATTTTAGAAATATGTATCTATCAAATTATTATCCTTCATAGCTACCTTGCCTTGTTTAGGTGTAATACTCTTGATAGAATGACTCTTGGTGGTTAACAATCTATTTTGGCCCATGATATATTTGGATTTCCAATTAGATGTTGCCTCTATGCTACTTGTAGCATAATTTCTCCCTATTGTAGGATAACTCTCTTTTGTGGTATTTTTGGAGCATTACTTAGATTATACTTTTCCAAAGCGGAATATGGGCAGAGATTGTATGTTTGAATGGAGCTCATTGGGGATATCATGAATAATGGATGAGCATGTTCATCTTGAGGAGTATCATTATTAGTGGCTAAAGCTGACTCATTTTGGGTCATGTATGAAATAAGGAATTCATAACTTCCAGGACAGCTTAGAGAACCAATAGTTGAGTCTCCATCATCATATCTTGTTTTGAATTCCTTTTTAGAGGTTCCGAACTTTTTTCCTTTTTCATTTGTATCAACATTATCCAAGTCAATCTCTTGGCATCCTTTGCAATCACAGTCTATGATCCATGGAGTATGCCTTGTGAAGGGACAAGTGAACCATTATATACCAAGTCCATCATGGCCGAATTGTCTAATCCAATCATGTTCACACTTAAAGCAACTTAGAAACTAAGATATAGTATGCGGGTCGTTATCGTCAAGAATATTAATATGAGGTTGGTGCATATGGATATGGAAGACTGTTTGGTTTGGCCTTTTGTAAGGAAATTGATGAAGTATGTCATTTTTTGGCATGGTTAAATTAGGTTCATCAAACAAGATATGTTGAGGATGGACTTTCAACTTGTCATTTTTCGTCACCTATGTGTTAGGAAGAACTTTGATAAGTTTTTTTCTAGATGTTTTTCTTTGGATCTGAGTACGCTAAGTGGTTACATTGGTGGCATCTACATTTGGAAACAAAGAATCTTGGCCACCTGGAAGAGATAGGTCCATATCATGGTTTTAGATTCTCCAAGCTAGCTGATAATGAAGAGTAGTATGTATGACATCTCTAGGTTGATGAGCTCCAAGTATTTGGACCTGGATATTCAACGCCTCCATCAGATACGGATAATGTAGGGAATGTTAAAGTTTGGGAATATCATAACAAAGACAGTCCCTACATTAAGAGTGATTTTCGACGTACCACCCTAGCTAGCATGCTGGTATTCATAGTATCTAGTATCTAGGAGGGAAAGAGACACCAATGGTCTGGCCTTTTCTTCCATGATACGTCAATGCAACTTCAACAACACCAAATGGATATGGGTGAAACCTAGGCTTTTCCATTGTCGAGAAAAATCCTCTGGCATATGCAAAGTGATGAACTATTCTTCTTGATTTACAAGAATATGGTGCTAGTCAAGTTTTGACACTGCAACATATTGCTTGATTCTATTGGGCTTTTGTTAGAACAAGTAGCAGATTTGCATCCAAGTATTACATGTCTTTTTTACAAAGGCAAAATGTGGGTTAAATCGTGGTAGATATATGGACGATATTTTATTTTTTGGGGTAACACATCTACTTAATAAAGGTAGTCATATTTATACAACAACATTTTCCTCAATGTAGGGGACATGTTTACCTTGGATAAAGATTTACATGAACTAGACATAGACAGGAAAGACACAGATTTACAAGAAGTGGAAGATGATGGTAAAGACTCTGAAATAGACATATATTTGTAGCTTTTTGACAATAAAGACTCAGGCATATATTTGTTCTAAAATCTATGAAAAGGCACAAATTATTTGTTCTAAAGTCTAAGAAAACACACTACAACTAATATAGATGGACCTTGTAACTTCTAACGTTTAAAAAACAATGAAAAATTATAAAAGGTGCTAAAATAAATGAAGATAGTATATACAAAGTTTATGACTATACACATTTTTATGAAAAATGACTCTAGTAAAAGTAAAAGACAATACATAAAAGTTTTCGGTAACAATACGAGAAATTGGCCTTATGCGAAACCTTACTACTGCCTTTAGAGAGGACGCTCTGGCTCTATTACAAAATAAGGGAGTTAATAGGCCGAGGCAGGAGAAGTAGTCACACTAATACCCTTAAGGAAAGAATATTATGATAAAGCTTGTAGTGCCTAACAACATACTCACAAACTTAAAAACCGTACTTAAGACAGAATCAATACCTGAAAAGCGCACTCCCAAAATTGGTATCAAAGCTACGGATATTAAAGAACAACACAAACAAGAATTAATCAGGACAATAATAGAAAAACGCTACGAGTTAAAACATAAACAAGAAAGACTTGATTATAATATATATGCAGGAGTATGCCAAAAATCTCTATTAGCTCAAAGAAAAATAATATTTGAACTACAACTACAAATACAACAAATAGAATATAAACTAAAGCACAATCTATAATGAATAAAGAAGAATTTGCTATAGATGAAAAAACCTATGAAAGCCAAGATGGATTAAGAATAAAAATAATATTTTCAAGCTTAGGAAGAAGATATAAAAAAATAGGTAAAAATTTATATCTGATGATAGAAAAAGAAACAGTAAAATTAGGAGATAGTTTAATAGCCATGGTACGATTAACCAAAGAAAATGAAGAAATAGACAGGAAAAAAGAAATAGAACTTATTAGACAACAGGCAAAATTAGAAATACAACAAATAGAAGAAACAAAAAATGATAAGATAATTGCCCTAGAAAAAGAATTAGCCACACTAAAAGAACTATATGCAACTAAACAGAAAGAAAGAGAACTTGAGACAAGATTAAAAAGTGAAATAGAAAAATTACAAATCGAAGAAAGAGAAGAACCAGACATAAGAATAGATGATATAAACGAAGATATAAATGAAGACCACTCAGAATAAGGTTCAGATATAAGCGAAACATATACAGAAATATTAGCAAATCTAGAAGAAAAGGATATAAAATCTGCAGAAATAAATACTGGAGATATTAAGGATACCAAAGCAAGCACGTCAGAAGTTAAAAACCAACTATTATACAGTTAGTTATGAACAATCTGATAGAAATGATAGTGTGTGGGATAAGAGATTAAACAGAAAATGGACACCAACTCCAGTAACTACACAAAATAATTTTTTAGATCTAGACTGTATAACAGATATAAATAAAATAATTCAATTATGGGTAGGATATATATCAAAATAATTAATAGATAATAAAATAGGAATGACAGAAGTACCACGATATATAAAAAGAACACTTATAAGAGCAGTAAAACTATGGTTACAAAATCTAACAGATGAAAGTATAAAAACATTAAAAAATAATAAGAGCATAGATGGTGAAATAGCAACAACCCCAATTGACATATTAAATAAATATGAAATAGCTATACAAAATGAATTTAGTAGTACGACTACAGAAATTGAAGAACAAAATAAAGAAAAATAGTTAAACAGAAATTTAATGTTAAAATTAGCAATATGTAATATGTGTTATATAGAAGAGTATACATGTGTATTTAGAGAATACTATTATAAAGGAAGATATAGTACAGAAGAAGGAAAAGAAATATGAAGGTTATACTTTACAAAATTACTAGAGCCCTTTAGTTCGAAAATAATAAAAGACTGGAATGAAGCAGGACTACAAGATACTTTAGGAGCAAGAATAAGATACTTACAAAAATGGTATTCAGAAATATGTGAAAAATATAGAGAAGAAATGAAAATGGAAAAAATCATAATAAAAAACTTAGCATGTTGTAAAGATAAGATAGCACCCCAATTTGAATGTAATGATAATTACTATAAAAAGAAATATAGTAAACCGGCTAAATATAAAAAATATAAAACCCAGTATAAGTACAAAATACCTCAAAGAAGATACTACATAAAAAATCATAATAACAAAAGACCATTTAGACAAAAGAAAAAAACAACTGAATGTACTTGCTATAATTGCGGAAAACAAGAACATATAGCTAAAGATTATAAATTACCCCAAAATCCTTAACAAAAATAGATGCAGTTGTCCCCAACGCATATAGAAATAGTAAAAGAAAATGGATTGGGTAAAACAAACCTGTGGCGCAAAGAGCCGGCGAATCATCAACAAGTAGGGGGGTCCGGTTGCCCGGAACCCACTGGAACATCAGTGGGTGCACCCTCAGTAGTGCCCACATCATCAGTCGTAGCACCCTCAGTAGTGCTCTCTCTCAATCTCTCTACGTCTCCCGCAACAGGTTGGGCCGCTACAACTGGGGCAGAGCTCGACGCCCCTGCTACTCGCTCACGCTCTCTCTGCTGGCGAAACTCTTCGTCCACTCTCGAAGCCCTCCTAGCCTCCTTCTCATGCCTACGCTGTCTTTTGAGGGCTTTCTCCTCCTTAGTGCGGTGAGAGCGATGCCACGTGCCTTTGTCCTGAGTAAGTGCAAGCCCCTCCTCAGCGGTCCCACTGAATAGGGCATCTAGCACTGTATCATCAGCCAGTGCAGTGGGGGCAACCTGGGGCTCAACTGCAGGTGCAGCAAGAATGGCCTCAACATCAGACCGGAGGCTAGCTATGTCGGCCTGCAAAGCAGATAGGTCAATGGCCGGGGCTGGTTGCTCGAGGACTCTCCGTTCGAAGGCGTCTAGGCGATTGTTGACAGCCTGGACCTTCCGGTCCATCATATCCCCCATCCTGCGTTCCACTCTAGCCTCGGACTCGGCGATCATCTTTTGCATCCAGGGCTGGATATGGTGTAGTAGTGTGGCCATCTGAGCCTCTAATTTCTGAACTCTGGCCAAGGGAACAACAGCAGCACCCAACTGCGGTATGGACCGGGAAGTGCTAGGGCCCAATACTAGCTGCCTGAGAAGAGGAGCCTGGGACAGTGTCGGTGTGATCGGGGGCGCTGAGGTCATAGCCCTGTGCGTGTCCCACTATGTCTGCAAGGTCGGTACCCAAGGGAGGTACCTCAACCTGAGGCTCTCGGCGAGGTGCTGCGACATTCGCCTCATCTCAAATGAGACCGATGTCCAATGCGCCTGTAGGGTGGACTAGCCTGTCACAATGCCAGATCGGCACTCCAGAGTCCCTGCACAACTAAAAAATAAGGCATGGAAAAGGGTAAGTCGTGGAGGTCCTGAATGCCATCTCGTGTATCTCTGCTAGCAACATGCGGGCAAAGTCGATATCTACTCCTGCTACCAATGCCGCTACCTTGACTGCTCTGTCCCACGTGACTTGATTATTAGCTTTAGTCAGCGACACCCTATTATGCACCAGTAACCAGAAGAACTTGGCCACAAAAATTAATGTCGCCTTTCAGATGCCCAAATGTGGAGCAACAACCCATTCTGCACGCTCGCCATCTACAGCAATGTATTTGGCCAACCAATGTATCACAGCCTCTCGCTGCTCAAAATTCCTCTGGAAGGAACCACTCCGCACAATGTCCCATCTGTGGTCAAACTCTGCTGTATTGAGGGACCAAAAGTGACACGCAGTGGGACTATAGAGAAACCGTCTGATGGTGGCAGGGGATATGTCCACCGGGCACTCTCGAACCAATGTGGAAGTGAGTGGATCCTGAGCTAGGGGCTTCGACCGCTTAGAAATGGAGCCCCAGAGAGTGGCAGCATAGGAAGCATAGAACTCCCAAACAATCTCCTCGCTGTACGTCCCTGGGTCTCGAGCCATCCAGTCACACTTGTGAAGGTTGAACAACCGGTGAATGTCTCGGGAACAAAGGTGCAAGCTCCCCGTGAGAACTCTCCGCTCTTCTGTGATCAGTCGGGCCATTTTCTATTTGTCATTTACCATCTTAGCATCCCGGTAAATTTGCCATTGGCCCTCGACACACCATCTATTTGGTTCGCCGGCTACAGGAGTGGGAGCATCATTTGGTGGTGCGGGTATGGGTTCCGAACTAGTAGTCTCATCAGATGAGGCTGCTTGGTCATTTTCTCCCGACCCGGTGGAAGATTTGGCATTGGACCCTATAGCCTGGACAGACTCTGATCGTGAAGAATGGGCAGACTTGGAGCCTCAAGCATGGTCAGATCCAGTCCCGATGCCCCCAGTTGGTGACCCGATCAGTGGGTGCTCCTCATTAGATTGGGAGACAGTGACTACGTCGGGAAGCACCTTCCGGGGTGTGCCTCTGGCCTGAGAAATCCTAGTGTTGAGGGGCACGTATGCTAGATCAGTATCAATGTCTGTGTCCTCATCAATCAACCGGAAACTAGGGGCAACAAATTTGGACTTGCCCCTTTTGGAGTAGGTGACCATCTTCTTGGGTGCCATTGTACCTGCGGGAACGATATTAGTGCCCAAAACTAACCAAGAATAGACTAAGAAAAAGTAAAAAAACTGTAAACAAACAATACAGGCTACAGTGGCCATCCACGGAGGGTACCTACGGTCCGTAGACTGATCTACGATCCGTGGAACTCTGCCGTGGATCAGGGGACCAAAAATATAGGTTGCAGATGGAAACCACTGATGTGCAGAATGGTCCGTAGATCGATCTACGGACCGTAGTCCACTTCCGTGGTTTT